>OZ012715.1:16934379-17534379 GCA_963942605.1 Poecilus cupreus
GTACGGTTTTGCATTGAGTGCTGCATATGAAGCAGCAAACACGCAAAGATAGATTGGAAAATAGTTTTCAACCATCTACAAAGGGCTTGTGTATCTCTAATGCATGTCTCTTTGGTAAAGTTAAAGTTGTCGTATTGACCACAAGGCATCTAGAATCGCGTTTGTATTAGCCATATCATTATAGTAAAGACAAACGTAGATGCAGAGGAACGGTAGAAATATCGCGTTTGGCAAAGTTGGTCGCGCTCGCGCCTCGCGCCTCGCGCCTCCATAATCTAATCTTTCCCCGTAATTACGCCACCTCAACAGAACAACCGGCGAGTATGTGGAGTGGGACAGGCGGCTCCTCCCAGCCTACCTCCTCCTGCCGGTAGACTTATCTGCCACTTCTAAATTTGTTATCTGGCCTGGTGCCTGGCACACTTGCTGTTGCTGTTGCTGTTGCCACGGACTTTTCACACACAAAGAAATCTATGTTATTTATTCAAGCAAACCGGGTACCTCGCGTCTTCGCGGAAATTGTGCTCTAATAAATATTCTTCTACTCAGTTTGTGGAATTTCGGCGAACTTCTTACCTACGTCAAATTCCCCTCCACAACGAGATATTGTTACGGTTTTGCAGTGCTTTCCGAAGCATACTTATTAAATAAATGAATATATCATCACGCCATTTACCCATTTATAGGAGTGGTACTCTACTCAATACAGATCTTGGTATTATGATATATTTTTGAGCGTAAAGTGCGGTGGTGGAGGAGCCACATTTTATCCGGAATTTATTTTCGAAAACTAAGAGTATCCTATGATCCACAGTCCGATACGTTACCACCCCATTTATTGACCACTGTATATGTTTTATTTATATGTGGATCAATGGTACAATAATTATAATAACCTAATAAACATATATACATAAATGACGTCACGCTATACCCCAGCCAATGGGGTAGCACGAACCCCGAAACACAATCAATGAACAATATAACATTCCTATCCTGGCACATCACTTTCGCCTCGGCTACATTCATACATGCTCGTTTATTCTTTACACTCGGAATCATTCGTTCACGCAACCAATCATCATTCATACCTAATTACTTATTCCTCTTTCAATTTCACACTTATCGTACACCAACGTATTTCGGACACTATAACCACACACTCCTCTTAAATAACCTAACCTAACCTAACCTAGCCCAACCTGACACAAACACACCATTATAAACACTCAATTGAGTATATCGAGATACATTGACATTTCGAGCAAATGTACCCAGAAACAGTTTCTTAACAATGTAGGTAGATATAAAGCATGCGAGATATGAAAGTATTGTTGATCTTGATTTCGATGATTGTAAAAGTGATTTGTGCCAGGAGTGCTCATTAGTGTGCTAATGAAAATGATAGAATTTAATGGCAGAAGTAAAACGAGATGTAGGTGTAGGTGTAGGTGTAGGAGTGAGTGTGCGAGTCCTGATAGTTAAGCAAGGTTTGAGCTGGGGCTGGGGCTGGGGCCCCGGCGTTCAGATAAAGGTAAGATGAAGTAATAGCAGCGCAGCGGTAATATGAACTTTATTACCAATGCATGGCCACATTATTCCTTGGTGGCGTGCAGGCGTCGCTTGAACACTGAGCAGTGACGTCGGCTGGTCGGGAGAGCGGTAGAACGGGCAGAACGGGCGAACGGGAGAGCGTCTGTCGGACGGGAGACGGCGTCATCTTTTATAATTTGTTTGATCACAGGCAGAGGCGTATAAGTGGCAACAGACGCCGGCGTCGCCGACGCCGCGTTGCTGCCGCGCCTCGCCGCCGGTGTGCCAGAGGGCGTACGGGTACGAGAACGAACGAGGACCGAGCCGTGCCTTATTCCCACTGGAATTCCCAAGCAATCTCAGTCACTTCCTCCCCGAGCGCCAAGACTCAATTAAACTTTAAGATGATATGCAAGCACCCGCCCGCCTGGCCCCGCGCCATTCTTGCCAACGCTAACCGCCGCCGTTGCCGCTGCCTCTGCCGCTGCCTCCGACGCTGCCTCTCCACCCTCGTCCTTCACCATCACCTTACACCACTCCCCTCATCCCTCAACCGTACCTTCACTCTTCCCTCCTCGCGATTCCTAATTTCATTTATGCAAAAGTGACAATCAAACCTTCCGGTTGCCGCCTCATCAAATAAACAATAACCTGTGAACTGTGATACTGTCAATGTGAACCGAGAACAAATCGCGATCGCCATCACTTTACCTTTTCTTGTTTTGCACTTCATGCACATGAGAATACCATTTCACTAATTGCTAGTATAAATGTACACATATTTTTAGAAATAATAAAGGCATAGTTTCCTTTCAGGGATGATAACCATAGAAATTATTGGTCTCGTACAAATACAATTTCATTTTGATTCAGGTTTCGGTTTTTGTACAACAATCGGTTTTGGTGAATCGGTTTTATTAACCCTCCGAGAACACACCTATTTTTCTGGGTCAATCTGATCCAATACTTTTTTGATCGTCTACCATTCATTCTGCAATGACTGGGTAGATTGGGTTAAAAAAATTCTGTGGTATATTTAAGATCCGATAGCAATGATTTATGCAAAATTTTATAATTGTTGTTCTCTTTTGACAAGATTAAAGCTAAAAATTTATGTGGACACTCTCAAAGTATAAAAAAAAATTGTGGGTCAGATTAACCCAGTGTGTTCTCCGAGGGTTAAATGCGTTTCGTTATTAAATGAACTAAATATTAATAAATAAAACAATATTTGGGTATAGTTTCGTGATATGGTAACGCATCGGACTACGGATCGGGAGATCCTCAGTTTGAATCCCACAACCAACAACCTTTGGGGATTGGGGCCATGACTTGACGACTGATAATCGCACTCGTAATGGGTAAAAGGCGCAATGATATATTTATTTATTTAGTTCTGTACAAAATTTTAAATAAATCGACGTTTCGACAGCAAAGTACTTCATGGTCGAAACGTCGTATTACTAGCACTGTAACTGTACAAAATTAAAGCAAGTTTGTTAAATAATTAATGCTGGATCTAACTAATAAAACATCTTCAAATGTCGTCTCATCCATGTTTGACCAGACACATGTCTAATCCTAACAAAAAAAAAAAAAAAAACACACATACACCCACTGGATGAATTATGGGATTCCAGTTTAGGTAACCATCCCTACTTAAAATACGATAAAATGAGTAAATTAAAGTTAATTATTAATTAATAAAGAATCCAAAATTTCAAAAGGTTTAATTATGGTAAAAGTTATCAATATCAATTGGTGAAGTAGTACGCACATAAACGAATTTCCACGCGAACATTGCGCCTCGAAAGTAAGAATGAACCTTTTTTTACTGAGAATAAAAAGATAAAACAATCGAAGCGAAGCATTCAGGTCTACGTCCAAATGTAAAAGCAATACCACTGTAAATTTGTTGTGTGATATTTGATATTTTTTGCTTACCTAGTGAATAAAATTCAACGGGTATACAAGATTCCGAATACAGGTATTCATTTCATAATAGTGATATCAAATGAAAATGAATTATAAATAAACCTCCTACAGCTATTCTTCCTTTGAGTGAGCGGAAGAACAAATTCAAACATTGCGTCGGAACAAGAACTTATAGGCTCTGGGTTCTGCGAAACCTGAACTGCTTTCATAGAGCATACTGGTGCACGGTGCACATGACAGCCACCATTCAGGTGCACTATTACTAAGGAGAGAAGGATACAATCTTGGTACCATTATCGCTTTAAGATTACAAAGTTTAAATCGCGAATACTATAGATATACTAATACCGTAGAATTTACCGAATTATTCCAAGCCGAGGATATAAGATGCATTTTATAATAATTTCATAACAATTAAGAAACTAGACACGATTATATACTAAGCAATTATAAGTATTTACAAAAAAAAAAATGATAAATTTATAGCCACAGTTTATCGAATGTTTGTTGTAAATATATTAAAATAATACAATCAAATATGTATATGCAATTAATTATTTTATTATATTTAATTAAAGTTTTTATATATAAAAAAAATTGATGGTTTCTCGAAGTTCTTGAATGGTTCTAAATATAGTTGAATTTAGTAATAATAATAATAATAATAAGTATCTTAATTTTCAGAGACCAATAGTACAATACAAAATACTTAAGAACTTATTAACTATTCAGGTAAAGGTAAACGAAATGACAAATTTAAACTTATCGTTAGAGAGCGGTTATATGCAAAGTGCATATATTTCAATTTTTGCATACCTTTAAATAAAATCAATTTTCTGGACGAATTACATTGATTAGAGTTAATTATTGCTAATTACTAATTATTGCATATATTTCATATTTGGGCATTCTTATGCATATTTTTACAAAAGTTGCATATAATAGCATATTTTAATATATTCAAGACCTTGTCTTGTGATAAATATTCTGAAATTTCAGGTAATGCACATTGATAATTCCCATAATGTCATAATCTTATAATATCAAGTTTCTAGACTTAGTTTATATATACTGTCATATTTGTGCATATATATGCGCTTTTATTTCAGTTTTTTCGTGCATATAATCCGCTCTCTACTTATCATGTAAGAAATCATCAACACAATAGTAACAATAAGCAATAAATAATGATGACTACCAAAATTGTATGCAAGGTTGTTTCCGTGCTCCAGTTAAAATTTATTTTGCGAGTGTAGTACTGTTGGTTCAGACATAAAATTTTTGATACGGCGTTGACATGTATTAAATAAGCTCGTCAGGTAAGGAGTCACGAGTCGAAAGCAACAGATTTCCAACAACTGGTAGAACCACATCGCACATCGCACATCGCACTGCCACATCCACGTAGATAAGCAAGGGGTCGCAGGGTTAACGCTTAACGCGACTAGCGGACAGCAAATTGCGCAAGAACTGAGAACGGGTGCGTGAAATTCTTCTGGAATGTGGACGAACCGAGTGAGAAGTGATACTACAACGTGTTGTGTTATGAGTTAACGCAAAGGTGACCTCGCCGTGTGCCGTGTGTATGTGTCCTCAGAGACCAGTAAGAATTGAAATTTGCCCATACTGGAAATTAACCAGAGCACAAAAACTCGACCAAGTTCAAATGATTTTTTTTATTTCTTCCACATAAAAAGAGAGATTCGTCATTCTCAAATATTTCTCTTCCACTTCTTGCAAAATGTTAACACATAATCTGATGATCACTGTAAAGTCGAAACAATGGGATCATTTAAAAAAAATGGCTTATTTTATGAATATTGCAATAAAGAAAAATTGAAAATTCAATACTTTCATTCTTTATTTTGGTAATAAACATTCATGGGTTTGAATTAGTAAACATCATTTATTTCTACACATACGTACATCATATTTCTCACTCACACAATCAAGTCAAACGCTAGTGTTCTAACCTAAAAATATTGGCATTTACAAAACGTAAATTTGAAACAAATACTAACATCTACATACAATGTAGGTTGTTAAATATTGTACTGTTCCCTATTAAATCAGTTGTTGTTGTCAAAAAATGAGAAACAGTTAACGAAATCAAAGTGATCATAGTTGTAAATTTTTTTGTTATTAGAGTGACAGTACTGTTATTGGCCGTAAATAAATGACGTAGCTCTGACGTACATTGAGATTCGTAATTTGATACTTAAAAAAAAATTTAAATATATCCCCTAAGCCTTAAAGATAAATAAATCTAGATTTCTTTACAACTTTAATTTATAATATTCTTAGCCTTAGATTTTCACAATTTATTTTAATTTGTTACTGTTTTTGAAAAACAATATTGTGAAAACTAAATATATTTGTAAGACGTAAAGTATAATTAGACATATTTCAAGTTGTATGCATTCTTTCATTTAAAAAATAAAACCGAAAATGAGAAATGACCCCATTGTAACAATTTAATAAATAAATAAATAAGTGGAAAATCGAATCAAATCAAATCAAATCTTTAATTATTCGATAAGACTAACCCTGTCAATTATTATCGAGTTGTTTAATTCTTCTTGTCTGATACAACAATATTCCTCCGAATCTTTTAACAGTGTGAAAATAATGAAACGAAGCAGTGGTCGTGTGTTAGAAGACGAGATAGGGGTGAGGTAGTAATGTAGGTAGACATTAGATCAGTGGCAGTGGGTAAAATACAACAGAGTGGTACAGCACATTACGGCGCGTCGCAATACGTGTCGCGTCTCGTTACGTTACGTGAGAGAGTTGCGGCGCGCGGAAAAAAGGAAAAATGTCAGCTAATTACTGGTAGTCGTATCCCTCAGGTTAATTCTGCAGGTAGGAAACATTAGCAGTGGCATTATGGGTGTTTGGAGGGCCATTCGGGCGGCGGTTATAGGCCACCGAGGATTTGCGGGTCGACCCAGGCAATCAAAAACAAGGCAAATTGGAGAAAAAAGCTTGCATGAGTAGGAGACGGTCAGATTGGGAATTAAAAGTTACCGTTGTGGGTACCGTATACACATGTGAGTCACTCAACGACACATCTGGGGTCTGCGAGGCTCCGAGGCTGCGAGGCTGCGAGCTTGTGCTCCTTCATCCCAACGCAACACAACACACAACTCAACCCACCTTTACGTCTTCCGCCTTTTCTCATTTCTACTTTTTATTAACGCCAAAATCCGATGGGGCACTCGAAATTTTGATTTTTTTATGTGTGCACTCTGTTTTCAGAAGTCACTTTTTACCGTGCAGCACTATGCTATAATGCTATATCGAAAGCTATTAAAATGAAATAAGTTCAGACGAAGTGTGATTTCGTGCAAAAACATTACTATTATAAATACGTGATATATAATATAAATAAATCTCCCTCACCTTCAGTGTGTTTTCACCTGCATTTAACTATTGCGTTGTGCACGTTTTAGTGCTTTATAAAAACCTATTTATAGTTTATATCTTTGTGCTGAAAATTGGATCTAAAAATTTTATATTGAAATGTTATTTATCCCTCTCCAGCATTTCGTCTCTATAAAGGGTACTTCAAAATTATTGTAAAAAAAAATTAAAGGCATATACCTATTGCTTGACGCGCTGATAATATTGCAAAAATAATTGCACATTAATTGGAGCAAACATTTAATTACACAGCAGTAAAAATTTGATTTACGATTTGTTAATTTTCCATTGTTAAATATTTTTCGTTAATAATCATAAATATATTACGCAAAATTAACAATTTGAACAAATATGACAATTTGAAAATTAAAATTTTATCAATTCTGAATTTGTAACAAAAAAATTGTTGTTTTTATTTATTTGCTACATGTATAAAATTTAACAAATAGACTCGTCAATAATATAAAGTAAAAATAGCAAACTTATCAATTTGAAATTGTTATCTTTGTATCCTTTGTAACAATTTAATTTGTTATAATAAATGTGATTTATTGTTCTGCTTCATATAATTACTAAAATATTTAGTCAAAAGCACTTAAAAATAAATGTTAAAAATTACTATATTCACAAATATATTTAGTTACAAAGTTCAGAAAAATAATTTATTACTTGCTAACAAATTTGAAACTTAACAAAAATTAACGGTGGATCGTCTGTGACTAAAAATATTATTAAAATGTTGTCAATTTTTGACTATAAATATTTTACTGTGTAAGTACTGTACAATTATTTTTGTGAATTTCTAAAAAATTATTTTTGCAATATTATCAGCGCGTGAAATAATAAGCATATACTTTTAATTTTAAATCAAATAATATATACCCTTAATTTTTTTCAATAATTTTGAAGCTACCAATTCCGATGGTGTATAATGAAATTTAAAAAGAATGTACTTATATGGAGGAAGTACTTATTAACAATGTGTGACATAGTTACGCAGACTTTGAGAGAGACAATTACAGAGTGAGACAGATGTTAGTATTCCGTGTTTCTCACACTCGAGCACACATTCATGTAACGATAAGGGCGAGATTTGCTTGCTGTAGCTTCACGTGATTTTCCCACTCCTGCCTTCGGAACAACGTGTGAAATGCATAATATCAAGTCCGTTACTTTGATAAGTAAATATGTAATAGGAAAATTGCCAACTTCGTCAATCGATCGCTTTCAAAACAAAACAGTCAATTAGAATAAGATGATAATCGAATAGGATTGTGTGTACGGCGTCTTCGGTCGCGGGCTGTAGCGTCCCGACGGCGACGCCAGGGTGCTATCCTGGCGCAGGTCCCGAGGTGACCGTGTACCTTCCCGTGCCGTACGAGGGTGTTGGGAGCGCTCGCGCCTTCTTGTGCCTTCTCTGTAGTTCCGTACATTGCACTGCCGCTAGTCACTAGTGCCTAGTGCCGCCAGAGCTCCGCGGCTTGTAAGGCGAAATGTTATTGTTTGGAAACAATGCCCCAATGGTCCCACAGAAGCTGATATTGCCACAAAACAGCACTAAAGTTTTGCTTCAAACACATAACGTGTACCTACACACCACTCCCGCACAAACATAGCGTATATATTTATATAAAAATATATTTATTTACAAAAAAGAATACTCCATTTGGAATTGGACACTATTGATCAAATAATCAACTTATACTATTAGTTTTACACAATTTAAATGTTACTCCTTCTAACAACTCATTTTTAATTTTTTAACAAAATTCTACTTCAACAAATTTACCTGTTAGCTAAAATTTTATAAAGCAAGAACTTCATTTAACAAAACATAATTTTAATTCTACCCGAAAAGAAAGAGTACAGTAGAATTTATTGAACTAGGTAAACTAAGTATGAGGTGCATTTTCTGAAAATATACTAAACTTTTTGGTAAATACTTCTAATTGCCTAGTAAACCCACGGATTACCGAATAGTTTGGTAAGTTCTACGAATTTTTTTTTGCGTATATAAAAGTATTATTAGTTTTTCAGTAATTGGTCAATAACTATGATGCTTCCTTAGTGCGATGGGGTATGTCTCTAATTCTCAGTACCTTCAAATTGACATAATAAGTAAATTGTTTGCCGTCTATGAACTTTCAATTAGGTATTAGATCTTGTTGAAGTTGTTCGGGGTATGGTATACCCCACTCCACTAATAAAATAATAAATTACAGAGTTTTAATTTGGTTATTTTTTTAACAATACTTGTACAATGTCATACAAAGAAGATCAGTGTAGGCTTCAAAGACTGTAGGATGACTATTAAGGGATTTCTAAAGAGGAATATATTATAGATCTAGTCTGTCCGAAGGGGAAATAACAGAAGTAATAGCAGAAATAGAAAATAGGAGATATGATGACGGTTGTATCATCGAATTTGGTTATTCAATGGTGGTGTAAATTCTTTGGATGTATTGTCTGAAAATTCCAGTATGGCAAGAAACAGTCATTGATTAGGTTATATAAAACAAATACATAAAGTTTTAATTTGGAATTTATGATGATATCGGTGATGTAGTGCCTATGTTATTAGCCTAGCATGCCAGTGGTTGTGGGTTCGAATCCCACTGAAAAGCATGTTTACATAAATTCACAATCATCTACTCATGAGGCGGCATATCATCAAAGCACTTAGTCCACTTCACATCTTCTTAATAATAATAAAAATAAAAAGTTTGAATTTTTTCATCTTATAATTATGAGATGAGATATTGACTGTCGTAGATTTTATATGAAACTCCATTTCATACCTATTTTAATCGATGTATTATTTTTTTTATTGAAATGGATTCAGGTTTGTAAATATATGGCAGTTTGTATTACTGCAGAGAATTTCAAATTTATATATGATCTGATTCTTAAAAGAAACTTAAAATAATGTAAGAATCCGTTTATTAGGTAGCAATAAAATTCGATAAGTCTCGTCGGCGTTGAGCGAGCAGTGAGGAGTGAGGAGTGAGCAGTGAGGAGCGAACAGTGAACAGTGAACAGAGAACAGCGAACAGCGAAGTGACAATTTTAAAACGAATCACTCGCGGGGTTGAGGGTAATATGAAGACGTTCCGACTCCGGCGTTATAGGACGGCAGTTCGCGGTTGTGGGTCGTGGGTCGTGAGCCGCACCATGTCCCCAGAACGACGTTGGCTGCGGCCGCTGGGAGCAATCGCAACGCTGTTGTATTACTGTCTAATTCAATGCATTACTGGTGCCTTGTAACTGGTCCCCGGGTGCCTATCGCTCGGCATGGGCGTTGTGCAATTGTCCGACGCTATTGACGACGGCGGTATGCCAGGCGCCACAATCAGTCCGATCGACAACACCACTTCCCCGTTCTCGCTTCACTCAGACTCTGACAAACGAGAAACGTACACTTTCCGTTAGAAAAACAAACACTAAACACATTCATATTCGGAAATGGCTATAACGCTAACTTTAATTGCTTCCAAAACATATACACCACAAACTTGCACACTAACAACTTTTCAACTATTATAATAAATTAAATACAGTAGAACGTCAATAATCCGGATTAATTGGATGGCCGGATTTTCGAAATGAACCATTGTGATGCTTAGAGAAGAGTAGCGGATCAATGAAACTATTCATTATTAATAAAATTTTACATGTTTTATTTAAAGAAAAAATACTGTCTAAGCTTTTTGAGGACAGCAAATTTTCGTAGTCCCATTTCTTATTAAAACTATATACCATCGGTCTGTATTTTTTATTTTATGCGATTATTTTAAATATTACCGAAAAATTTTCCAAACAGTTTATTTTACATTAAAATACCCACATATCTACCATATTAAGTTGTTCTACCAGGTATTCCATTTTTAGGCAATGGTATGCAACTTTATATTTTTAAATGGGACACATTATATATTTAATTGCAAAATTCTGAAGAACTTTTGTTTTTCTCTAAAACAGTTCTTATTCATTATAGTCCTAAAACTATTCATGTTCTTATTATAAAAGGATCACACACAGGAATTATGCCATGAATTGTGTGTGAATCTTTAAACAATCGGATTAGTTGCTGTCATATATTTTATTGCTTTTTTCAATTAGTTTGTCAACTTTTCTTCGTTTCTTCGATCATGTTAAGTAGCCGAAAGCTATGAGGCGCACGTCTATGAAGTGATAACATATTAAATGTAAATCGATGTACTTGAAAGTTTATGTCTATATCCGTATAATCCTAATCGATAATTTTGTTGTTCGACTGGACTGTAAACAGTGGAGATTGTCGGAACGGAGAGAAACGATTTTGCGTAATGTGTGTCCACGGGAGACGAGCTATAGGGTTGGGAGGCGGGAAGCTGGAGGCGAACGCAAGTCTATTATCCATGAAGGATGAAGGGGATATTAACAGTTCCGTTGATATAGGTCGGAACTATGACTAGTGGCAGTGACTGTGAGCCTCATTGTGTATGTGAACTCAGGATCTATACTACCAATTGATTATTAGTTGCCATACTAATGTTTGACATGCGCACGCTCTAATAGAATTACTTATAGAAGACATTTACTAAACACCGAACGCATATGCGAACGCTTACATATCACAGGGATAGGAAATCTTGTAATTTGCTTTATTTTCTCTGAAGCAGATAATTGTTCTCCATTTTGTTAACGAATATCTTTAGTTTATAAAAATGTACATAACGAGATCTTCAGACGAATTGACATGCTTACATAAATCACACTTTCCTATTGCGCAAAACTGCTAAAACTTTTCTGAGAAGTTAATGTATCTCTTCCTTAACATTTTAGGAGGTTCAGGTCCGGATACAGAAAGGATAGTTAATTTCATTGTTAATGTAACAACGTAATTAACCTATCAAAAATCATCTTACAAATCCATTTCCTTGGGCACAGAAAAATATTTTGATTTTTGATAGGTTTATCACATTGTCACATTAATAACATAGTTAACTATCCTTTCTGAAACCGGATCTAAAATTTAACGGCTAGTGACCAAACTTCAAGCATTGAAAACAATATAAAATTCGCACAACAGTTATTGGAAATATTGTTTCCCACACATTAATCAATACATGGTAGTTCAATTAAAATAATTGTCAATGCAGTTAACTATCCTTTCTGCAATTGGTCCTAAGATTTGACGGGTAGTAACCACACTCCACGCATTGAAAAGCAATGTGAAATTCGTTTAACAGTAACCCAAAAAATTGTTTCCCACAGATCAATCAAAACATGGTAGTTCAATTAAAATAATAAAAAGCAGTTTTTATAGAATTTTTTCTTGTGCTACACTGGTGTAGAGTGGCAGTGGCCACCATCTCGCCAGTAAGCGTGTAAGCGTTAAGCGGTGAGAATAGTGAAATTTCCCGATGATGACGGTGCATGGCGGATTCAGTTTCATGATCTATTTGTGCCGGTGCCTCGTGTCCACTACTGTACTGCCAGTGCCAACGGTGTTGCTGTTGCTGTTGCTGTTGCTGTTGGTGCAGTGCGACGGCCACCCAAGGGACTCGACTTCAAACTCGCCGATCGGTTATGTTTTACAGAGGAATCATGTTTTGATTGCTGGAATTTTAGAATTAGGAAAATTGCTAGGCTTAGATAAACATACTAGTATTCGACATACTGCACATCTAAAGCTTGAAACATAAAGACAACTAAAACACATGTAGGTAGCTTTCAAAATGTAGCGGATTACATATGAATATATGTGGAGGTTGTTTGGCATGGAATAGTCCGATAAATTTCATTTAAGTCTGCCACCATTGATATCTCAAGAACTATAAATACTATAATACGAAGTTGATTAAATTAGACAACAATTTCTATTGAACAATACTATTAAATGAGCAAGCAAAAATTTTTTTTTATCCAAAAAGTTTTCAAAATATAGAACCCAACTTTTTATTTTAAATGCCTACATATATTTTTTATTGATTCATTCGAAAGAATATTTTTCTCTGAATTTCAACGGTGTAAACATATATTTATTTTAGCTGTACAATGTTCTAAAATTATTTTATAAAATAAAGCTTCATACTTAAAATTACAGAAAAATATATTGTCTACCACTTTTATTTGAAATATTAAAAGTAATAGATGAAAAGGGTATTCTGGGCGAAGATAATTATGAACTAGAAGAAATTGCAGATGCGGCAAATAATGCAACATATATTTTATTAACATATGCAACAACATGCTAAACATAGCAGTATAAGTTTTCGAGATAGACAGTAGTTTTGCCATAGACACTATAAAACACATTTGTTAAAACGAGTAATGGCAATATTTTACAAATAATATTTCAATGTTTTATTCCATGTATATTGTGTGGAATACGTGCAAAATCGCGGATCTAGTTTCAGCGGTCATAAGCTAAAAATAGAAACATCATTCCTCAGGATTTTTCAGGTTTAGCCGCACTTTCAATTGTCTAAAAAAGTTCACCGACTGCTACATTTTATATTAGATTATAAATTAACTGCATCGACAGCGCAAGTCACTAATTTATATTTGGTGGGAAAAATTTTGTTTGTTTAAAAATATGCTATAGTACTACATGCTTTGAAATAAATGAAGAAATACTGTGACAATTTTTTAAAATGCTTTAATACATTCCTGTCAATCACTTTAACTGTAATTGTGTTACAGATTAAAAAAACTCCCGCTATTTAAATTATTCTCTTGAATGCACTCCTGATATTTGTATTTGTAAAGGAAAATTATTTTGTATATTGTCGAAAGTTCAAGCTGTTGCACCTGTCAAAGTTGTCTTCTCGAGTAATTCTATCTTCATTTGTAATTGAATCTAATGATTGCCCAAGAAAAAATCCGATCAACCAGGTTCCAATTGAGTGGGTACGTTGTTATTTGGCGCATTTGGCAATCGGCAGCTGGAACCCAAATCCAAATCCAAATCCAAATCCAAATGCGCTGGTGCGACACAGAACTAGCGCACCACCAGACACCAACAATCCTCCTAACTTCGTTGTTGCTTTTCGTCATCGTCACACTCCACTACATTTGTAAATAGGTGTGAGATGATTCTCAATTCTCAACTCCGGGACTACTGCAGTATATGCTAACAATCACAAGCTACAAAGATAAATAATTTGTAAAAAGTGTTGGCGCCCACACAAGTTGAAATACAATTAGATTTTTTTGTGGAATTCAGTTTACATTTGCTTTATGGTTAGTGCAGACTTTTTATTCAAGTTTTTATAGATTAACTCAAACAGGAGGTACTTTTTATTTTGTTTTCATGCACAGTGAATTTACTTTTTACCTATTAATAGTAACACAAAATTATATCGCGTGTATTTCTTTTCAAAAGAAAGACAATTTCATAAAAAAAAAGAAAACAAGATTACTGACTTACTTTTAGGAAAAGTGTATAATTTTGTTAATGCATATATTGTTTCTAATTTCGAATTTAGATAGAATTTGTAAAACTGAAAATATCTCAATTCTGCCATGAACCGTTTTTTGAAAGCCGTGACGATTTTTTGTGTTAGGTTTGGAGATAACATAATTAAGATACTTTTATTTAGTTTCTTAGTCAGAGGCGTACTATACCGGTATTTAATGTTTTTAATTATATACTGATAAAAATGTTTTCTTGGAACAAACAGATTCCTCTTAAAGGAAGAGAAAAATTGATTTGGATAGTGCCAATCCGATTTCGTTTTCATTGAAAACTTTTGTAGGTTTAATAAATATTCTTCTATGAAAATTAATTTAGTTTTGAAGGAACATATCAAAGTATTCAACTGAGACTCATTATGGATCGAACGAAGTACTTTGAAAAGGAGCAATTTTAATTAAATAAAAACGTTTTGTTTAAAATTAAAATGACTTATATTTCATTAATCTAAAAAATAAAATTTAAGATATATTCATTTTCTTTCAATGCAGAAAAAAGAAAATAAATATGATTTATATTAAAAATTAATAATTTCTTTGAAGTGAACTTAATCATTTTGTAAGAAAAAATATTTTCTTCAACGAACGCATACAAAAAGAAAACTGAAAATTTTCTGGAAACAAGAAGTTATTTTTATGAGTGTAGTTATTGAAATCTATCTGTGGAATATAAAACAAAATAAATTTCTTAATTTATTTATATGGAATTTGATTCGAAATGTTCGGATTATGTTTTTTATTAAAATTTTAAGCGGTCTTAACTGCTGAGGTTATATTCCGCCTCGGTACCTTGTTTTCGGTGGTGTGACAACGGCACGCTGTAGTAGCCAATATTGAAATAAGAAAGGTATTAGAGATTGGGTAAGTTTTAACCTAATTTCAACAGTAATTATGTGGGTAAAATGAATTGAATTACTTGTTTTGAACGCAGGATTGAGTTTTGTAAAATGTCCGAGAAAAATGATGACAAAAAGTAATTATTCATGTTGAACGCCTGAGTGGGTATTTTGTGAACATAAGTAGTCGTATTTACGTAAATGTGAAATGCATTATACCCCATATTTAACATACCTTTCGAAGTAAGTGTGAAGCATTCGAGTTCAGCTACTTTTTAGTTAATCTTCTCCCGTTTCGATACAAATAAACAGCGTGAAAATCGGCGGCCGTTTGGTCTGATAACCATGAGAAAACTGCACATTTTAGATCGTGTGAAACCAATGATGTAAAGAAAATAATGGATGCAAGATTACTTTAAACCATCCAGCAAAGAAAGACATACGCATATATAAGGTGCTGCGCATTCCATGAATACTAAGAAATAGATCGACCAGAAAGACACAAACATTCAATTTACTATTTGTTGTACACCGCAACTCATTATTTAATTAATACGGAACAGATACGTTCATTTCTTTTCTAATTTCACGAAATTTAACCCTGTTTTCCACAAATGATTATACCCCATCGACGGGGAAAAAATATAAAAAAATAAAACAACCACTAAATATATTTATAATTAATTAAACACCGACGTTTCGACTGTTATTTTGTCTTCTTCAGGGTGAGTTGTCTTTTAGGATGATGAACAGGAAGTGTGTATGAGTAAATTATTACATGTATTTTTTACAATTGATTAATTATCACCCTGACGAAGACTGAAAACAGTATAAACGTCGGTGGTTAATTAATTTCTAACCGACGAAAAACAGGAGGACGTTTTCAAGTCGACGCGTATTTTTTTTTGTATGTATGACCACGCATAACTTTTTACATAGTAGTCTTTTTCTTTTCTTATTTTTTTTTTATTGGATAAGGTATTCCTCTAAATTGGTCCTATTCCTATCCCCAAACAGACAATCAACGAACGCCGACTCAAAATTAGTTACTTACATTAGTTAAAGGAGTTTAGTTATTAAGAGTAAAAAGGTTTATTTTATTTTTCGCTAAATTTTTCGGTTAAGTATTTTGTTAAAAACCGATTAGTTGTTTTATAAATTAATTGAATCTAGTCAACACATAAGAATTATCACTGTGACTGTCTTTTGAGGCTGTGATTTGACGGCTGGTAACCGCACTTCAAACGTAAAAATATACCAATATACACCCAGAAATGGATTAATAGAGTGATGATATATTTATTTATTTATCCAGTCGAAAGCATTTTCTTATTCAAAGTAGATATATTTCATAATGCCATTGTGCCCATTCTTGGTTTTGGTGATAGATCTCGGTGAGGCTTCAAATCGTTGCAGAGCAATTTTATACTGATTTTTTTTATGAAGATGGTGAAGGGACTAACTGCTTTTGGTAATATGCCGCTGAATGATTGGATGATTGTGAATTTATGGTCTTGATTTTATTTTTATCGTTGTTCTACTTAAAAAAGTAATTGTAATGGGGTAATTCTTGGAAGAATCTAATCAAGTTAGCATAATAGTGGCTTCCTTTTACAAGCGAACAAATCGTTTGTATGGGAAAGATTGAGCAGGAAAAAATTCTGGACTAAATAGTATAAAGTGAACATTTCTTAGTAGCTTAACCCAATATAGTTAGCATAGCAGTTTCCTTTCCATCATTGCGGGCCGCAAAAACCTAATACCCAACAGCAAGATCGTGCGACTGACACTACGGTGTAGAAAAACGTGCACCACCGCTTCTACTACACGTACAACCATCCGCTGGTGGTGCTCTTGGTCGATGAATGAATCCTTGCATAAGGTGGCAGATTCTTTGCTGGCGTTTTTACGGAGATGAGATCTGAGAATGTTGCTCCTTCCCACGTTCTATATAGGGTTAAATGCTAGAATCTAACCGTCATCGCCAGCCTCTGCGGAGTAGTGAATCAGTGCGCTGGTGGCCTGTGCCGATCCCGCTGTGCTCGCGTTGTGGCCGGCTTGGCTACCGCTATGCTCTAACTACGAGTACTACTGGCCATTGTACTTGCACTGTCGCTAAGAACTACTAGCTACAGCAGTAGCGATAGCGAGATCATCGCACTGACAGACCACTACCTTAGGTGCTACTCATAAAAAAGGGTCGTCCGGAAAGTAAAGAACTATTTGGTATAACTAAAAAGAAACGAAAGATATCTACACAAAACTTTATTTACAAAAAAAAAAAATTATTGGAGAAGCAGTCAATTTAATAAAAACACCAACGTTTCGACTGCAATTTAGTCTTCATCAAGGTAATAATTGATTTTAAAAAAATAAAGAATATCATGTAAAAAATTATTTACGTGACAGTCGGAACGTTGGTACTTTTATTAAATTGTTTGCTTTTCCAATAATTTGCCTTTTATTTAACAGTCAATCGAGAAACAATTCTTTTATTTACAAAGTCACAGTACATTACCCTATATTTCAATGCAATCGCCATAGCTGTCCAAGCATTATTTATTTTAACGTGGGACCAGTTTTTCAATGTCGATGTTATACTCTTCTATCGCCAAAAATCTGAACTACGCTGTCAATTCTTCTTTGGGGTCTTCATTGTTTGCGAACTGTTTTCGACCCAAAAAATTTCATTAGTTTTGGAAACAAGTGAAAATCCTTTGGTACAGGTCAGGGTTATACTATAAGAAGGATGTCCGAAAAATTCCCACTTAAACGTCGAAACGATTTTCAGTTGTTTCAAACACAAAAGGAATTTTCGGGTGAAAAATAGTTCGCAAACGATGAAGACCTCAAAGAAGCAGTGACATCCTGGCTCAGATTTTTGGCGGTAGAAGAGTATAACATCGACATCGACAAAAAATTACATTGAAAAATGGAGTAATGTACGTACTGTGACTTTGTAAATAAATCGTTATTTACTTTCTGGAGGGCCTTCGTACGTTTAGCAGAACTAGCAACCCATTGAAACTAATCACAAACAAAATTGCAAAATTAAAATGCGCTTTAAAGTAGATACATGTAAAGTCAGTTGCTTTATGATATTATCTCTTGATCTGTGCTCCTCTGGTTCTTGCGTTTTGTGTCTTGCACCCAAACAGGAAGCTTCGGCAATTTACGAAAGACGGAACTCTGTAGAAGTTCCCAAAGTCGACTTTCAAACATTCATTATCGATGAGGCTTTTCTTAAACTTCACTTCGACTTTCGATGAAGTCGTTTGCGAGCCGCATTCAGCTCGTTCGGCTATAGTTCACGAAATTAACTTCCAATTAACTGCAACATTAATTTATTCTGAATATTTTATAGTACGTTGGGTACTACAACATTATTAATATCAGAATTCAGATGAGACAATTTTTGTCACTTTGTTACCGCGAGCTTTTTATCAGTATACATAGGATTGTGTTGTGTATGATTAACAGCAATGTATTACAGCTTTTTTGTAAGTAAACATAGGGACAATTTACATGGATTATTAATAATAGTCAATTAGAATGAAAGAAACATTCCAAGATTAAACTTTAAACAAAATAGAAATTTATTTTATTAGTTTAGTACGTAACATATTACATTAAATTAATAGGAATTATTTTGTTTAATTATATTATCACATTGATTGAATAAGTTGAAATAGTTTTCCGAACTCATAGTAATAAATAAATGCCGATCTCGGTGGCCTAGTGGCTATATCACTAGCCTAGCACACCAGAGGTCCTGGGTTCGAATCCCTCTGAAGAACATTTAATAAGCGTCATAAATAAAATAAAAATATATCATTACGCCTTTTTCCCATTATGGGTGTAGCATTCTGCTTACGCAGATCTTGGTAAATAATATATTTTTATACATGAAGTGCGGTTACCAGCCGTCAAGTCATTTCTTTTCCCAAAGGTGTTAGTGTTAAAATGGCAATTGTCTGATATGAGATTTGAACTGAGGATCTCACGATCCACAATCTAATGCGTTACCACGGAGCTAGTTACCCCATTTTTATTACATTGTATCCCTTGCTGTCAATCACTTTAAATATAACTATTGCAATGGCACATACCCTATGTATACTGATAAAAAAAATATAGGTAATATTATGGTAAGATTCTGGGAATACGAATAAGAGGTGTTGGTCTATTTTAAGTTAATATTTCCAAAGAATCGTTCAATTTATCTTGGTGTGGTACAATAATCTGTTTGGCAATTTTACAAACAATATAAAAGTTTAACATAAACCTATAAATAATCGTACCATGGGAAAAGTCACGTAGGTAGTTTATTTATAACAGGACCCTAAAATATTTCATAGTTCTTCATATTGTGTGAATCGCAGTAAGGGTTTCTAGTTCCACATTGAATCAAAACAAATTCCTTTTTGGGAAACGAATCTGACGGCACGCATCATGGTGGTTTCGAGGCTTTCCCATTGGCCGAGGCCCGGTGAAGGCGGACTCATTACTCTCGTGCGCACTTACCGCTCACGAGAGCATTTCCTGTACACCACGTGCCGGAGTGGGGGCCTTGTGTTATTGCCTCTTTATTGTTTCGAGTTTCCGACTGCGTGCTGCCGCTGCCTTTGCCATCTGCTAATGTGCATTTAGTTGCCGAGAATTTGTACTCACGCAATGATGATGCTGATGGTTACGTCTTCATTCTGATATGCTACAGATTACTTATTAGGGGTAAGTTTGTGTCTTGCTCATCCACCGTTCATGTCTCCGAGTGGGGAGGTTTCAGTTATTGTTTCCTTGATTCTTTTTCTTACCGGAATCTTCTTCACAATGTTTATGCCCTCAATTATAATTTGGCCCAATTAAGACTTTTAGAAAAATTGTTCTGATCTTACAAAGGGAAAATTGTGCTCAATTTATTTGCAACTTTAATTCTGTTATTTGTAAGAATATTTCAGGAAAAACAACAACTAAATAATAACAAATTAACAAACATCACTAACAAAGATTTTATTTGGACGGAAGGTATTGATTAGTACCACGAAAACTGTTTTGGAATTTGATGACAACAAAATATAGAAAAATGTTTCAAATAAAAATTGTAGACAATATTATTCTACATTTTTTGATTCCAATGAAATTTACTTCATCTCATTTATTTACTAAGGTGTACCCAAAAAATCTGATAGGCCTTCAAATAATCTACTGTTGATGTGTTGATGTATGATTCCTAATATCTAACTAATATCTAATATCTAATTAATATGCATAAATATGGTGAATTAAGTATGATAATATGATTCTGGGCTTGTACAACATTAAAGATTCATTCGGAAATATGTGAATATTTTTATTTAAGCTCTTAAAAATAAGCTTTTAATTTTAATAGTGGGAAACTCGAGACAGTGAATCATAAGATCTTCAGTTCGAATCCTACAACCGACAATGTCATTTTAACTTACCCCTGTGATTCCTCCTCATCTAACATCTTTGGGAGGCTTAATTTGACGGCTGGTAACCGCACTTCACAAGTAAAAAAATATATTATTTATCGAAATCTGCATAATAAAAGTGCTGCATCCAATATGAGTAAAAGATGTGATGATCTCCGTAATATAATCTTACGCAAGAAATGGTCTAACCAGTCGGATAGTCATGTCCCCCCAAAGATGTACAGGGGTAAAGATAAAATGGCACTGTCAGCTGTAGGATTCGAACTGAGAATCTTACGATCTACAGTCTCCGTATAAAGTTTCGCACTGTTACAATTACAAGCGAAGCTAGCAGATTCAAGAGGAAGGGTACATTTAAAATGGCAACTGTTGACTGTAAGATTCGAATTGAAGATCTCACGATTCATTGTCCTTTCTAATGAATAACATGGAATAGTTGATCCAGTTTGAAATGCTATAACCTGGCAGAAGCATAATGTTAAAGTGAGACATCTTTACGTATAATTTATCATATGCTTACACTAGGCATTAATGGGTTAATATGATCAACTAATTTGAAGAAAAGCAAAACATATCATCTTCGGGTTCTTTAAATCATATCGGCAATATTCTGGATTTAGTCGCAATTGTATGTGTCCGGTATAGTGATTAGCGGCCACGTGCCTCTTAGCGCCAGCTCCCTGCTCTCAATCCGGCCCTGACCCTGATCCCGTGGTCCCGGGGTGGGAGATCTCCTCCTTGGCCAAGTCTTCCGCACTACGCGTCTTCTAGTTTGTTGTTGGCTCGTGCCTCCCATACTGTAAACACGTGAATTGTTCTAACTTACTTCTGGTGTACCTCAGTCAGTTCCTCTGTGCACGCGCGCGCGGATTTCACTAGAGTGCAGTGCGACCCGCGATATGTTATGATGTTATTTAAAGGAAATAGTACTAGGCTAGAACTGTTGATTGAGAAAATTCAGTCCAGTAAGGAAAATCACGTTTCTGCCAAAAGCGCTGTCAAAGGTTGGTTTATTTTATTTTGTTTTGCTAAACCGCTACTTGATTAGGTACTCATTCATTTAATATAGATCTCGTTTTTTTTAACTTAAGTGCTGACATTACCCTTTTATTATATTTATAATTATTTTTTTCAAGTACAAAATTAATTGCTACATTTCCGAAAATTAAACTAATATCTATAATTTAATTTTTGTATACATTTGCCAGCTTGCCAGTAACTTATCTGTCAGGCAAATGCAATAAATGTCAATTATACTAATTTTTGCAATTTATATAAATTATAAATAAGAATATATATTTTATTAAGCAATTTACAAAATTATTAGTTTACGGTTAAAACAATTATCTGTTAAATTATTTCAACCATTACATAAATAAGAACGTTGTCCATCACAGAAATGTCACTTTCAAATTTGTGAAATTTGTATTAAAACAATTTCTCTAAGAATTTTATATCACGCTTAAATATTTCCTGTGTAGGTATAGTGTAGGCCACCAAAACCCAAAGGATCGTAATCCAACGATTAAACATGAAATTAATTAATTATATTTGTCAGAATTCTTCCAAATGCCCAGTGTCAAACTAAAGGAAACGTTATTCTTTAAGTGGAAAAAACTTTCAGAACTCATAATAATAATTTAATAAAACTTTTTTTTATAGTTCTGTATAATGGACGAAAAGTCTTATAATTTCAAAGTTATTTTTATTTTTACAATACAATTCAATTAATTATCCTTGTATTATCAATTTACTATTGTTCGAATGTATAGAATTTATCTTGAATTGTTTATTGTAAAAGATATAATAACACCAAAGTAACTTGGTTTTTTTAGGGTAAATTAAAAAATTTTGAGTTACTGAAAAATGGATTGCTACAATAGCAATATTTATCTTATGTATAGAAGTGAATTTCTATAAATTTGGCCCTAAAAACTTCAATGGCGGTCTCGAAAATTGACGCTCGCTCTTAACCCTCGGAGAACACACTGGGTCAATCAGACTCACAAAAAATTGTTTATTCTTTGAGAGTTTCCATATAAATTTTTAGTTTAAAATATTAAAAGTAAAATGTAATTTAAAAAAAATTTATTTCGCGATTTTTTTAACCTTGTCAAAGATATTAACAATTATAAAATTTTACATAAATCATTTCTATCGGATCTTAAATATAGCTTAGAATTTTTTAGACTAATCTATTCAGTCATTGCAGAATGGTAGACGATCAAAAAAAGTAAAGGGTCATATTGGGAGAATTCTCCGTGATCGAAAAAATAGGTGTGTAAGGATAGGTTAATCCTTTCGCTCTTATAGGTACGTCCCGAACAATGTTGAAGTATTTTTGATTTTGTGGCGTAAGAAAAATTTTGGGACCGGTCAATTTAGTTAATTTAACTGTTGACAAAAGTTATTATTTTTCACATTTGGGTAACTGCTGCTCTAAATATGAAATTAATCCATATCTACCTGTACTTATCATTCTTCAAATTAGAAATATATTTTCGGCATAAAAATATCTATTTCTGCGAAAATCGCACAGATCGTCTGTGTTGGGGAAATTTTTTGGTGATCGCGAGTGACAGCACAGCGCGCTGGGATGGGATTATATGGTTCGTGGTCATCCAATCTAGTATTTTGTGTAGTTGGCACTGATTTGGCCGGCCACGGATCACATTCAGCACACAAACGAAGAACATCTGCATTATTGGTACAATACCAGTTAGTTGACATCTGCGCTATCGCCATGACAAGTGTTTGCAGCTAAATTGGCCTAAGAATGCGCTCAGCGCTTGCTCCCATATGTCAGCTCTATATCTCGTTCGCGGCTACAAATTATACGTATAATTTTGCAACTATTAAATGTGCCATATACAAGTGGTTTTAATCATTGCTATATATAGCATATAGGTCTATTATAAGAATTTCAGGCTATTTTTGGATCGCCTTGTTTAGTTTATTTGCGTTTTTAAGTCGCTAGTAAAAGCAATTTACTTCCTAATTGTGAGTACTCGTTTATGAATAAACACAAAAATAAACAAAACACAGGAATACTAGACCGCGCTACTCAGGAAGTTCAAATATTTATGTTACTTCTTTTTTACACAATAATATTAATTGTACTACCTATCAAATTTATAGTACTTCTTTATTTAATTTAGTATTTTTTAAGTAAATTTTTCTAACGAAAAATTTGATTATGCATAGTTTACGAAATAAAGGTCCGTAAAATATTCGGTAAACTGAGTACCTACATAAACTTTTTTATAAATATTTCTAATTGCAAAGTAAATAATAGTGTTTAGTTAAATATTGAAAGAAGATTTCAGAACGCAGAATATGATAAATAAATAATAACTGGGTATATGTTCTATAAAATATTCATTAAAATAACGACGCTTCTACAGCAAAGTGCTGTCTTCTTCAGGTAAAATATAAAACAATTGTTATTTCTTTTTTACACAATAATATTAATTATACTAGTGTTTCATAGTGTATCAGACAAGAAGTCTTGTCTTGATGATCAGCTCTTGTCTTGGGCTTGATTTTCAAGACAAGAAAATAAACATTTCTTGTCTTGCTAATTTATTGACAATGTATTTCTTGTCTTGATTCAAGAATTCTTGATATTTCTTTATTCTTCACATTTTAGGGAAATCCCCTTTCTCTATCGTTTTATCCAATCCGAATGCTCAAGAGAGTAGCGTTGGCGTCTGCCCTTTCTCCTTCCTTTTCATTTTAGTTAAATGTTTCTTACCTAGATGTTTCGGTATAAATTAAGTTTTGAAATATATTTATGTATTTCGATCACATATTTGGAGAAAAAGGAAAATTATATATAAATAGATTCAATTTATACATAAGAAATTACATATTTTATAATGTATCAACTTAATATATTTGCGACATAAAATTTATATATAAATCTTGACTTCACATATTTATAAAATCTTATGTTGCATAAGTACAAATTTTGAGATCCACGTTAAGGCCGCCAAATGGTGTTAAAACCTGTGTACAAATGTGGGATGAAAAAGTCACTTTATTGACAAATGAATATCAAATTTTTATTTTTAATAATAAATGCGGAACTGAAAACCAAAACAGAGGCCATAATCTTCTCTAGAAAATTCACTAACACCAAGATACATACTTCACTAAAACTTAAATCACATAAAATCATTCCCATAACCTTAGTTAAATACCTCGGTATGCATCTTGATAACAGATTAAATTTTCACACACACACACATACTCACATTACCAAAACAATACTGAAAGTTCACTTTACAAGAAAACAAATTTACTCACTTCTCTGCAGAAATAGTACACTTACGTCAGACACCAAGAAACTAATGTATAACACACTAATTAGACCAGTCATTACATATGCAGCCCCAATATTAGCACACTTATCAAATTCAACACTTCAGCCTTTGCAGGTATTACAGAACAAAATGCTTCGACTTGTGACAGGTCAAGATCGATATACTCGCATCACAGATTTACATATTCCACTTATATAAGACTACATTAAAAAGATCGCATCCAAATTCTACACAAAAACGTTGCTCATCCCCGCTGATGACAGTAAAATCTGACTCAGATTCGTTATGATGACGTTTCTGCATGACGTACTCATAAGTTGACCTATCAGACACTACCAATATTTAATGAAAACTTTCACGAATAGCCCATAATAAATAAGTAAATAACTAAAGCTAATTTATAATTTAAATTTATTTGTTTATAATTATTATTATTGTTTATAGTAGCTGCAAGTCAATTCCTAGATGTAATTCCTAGTTTATAAGAATTGAATAAATTAAATTGTTAAAAAAACTACCTATCAAAATAGTACTTGTCTATTTAATTTAGAATTTTACCTGAAAACTACGGCACTTTGCTGTCGAAACGTCGTTATTTTCATAAATATTTTGCAGAACTTTTACCCAATTATTGTTTATTTATCATAGTATTTAGTTACTTAATTCTTATGTCATTTTCAAAAAATGCATCATAAGCTTCGGTTGATAATCCTAATGCAAAAAAATTGTACGGCCTTCCTAAATCCACACGAAGCCATCAAACTTGTAAATATACGAATAGAATAAAGCGAAATTTTTAATTTTTTTATTGAATATCATTTCTGTTTACACTTAAGATGAATTGTGTAAAATTTTGTTGATGTAACTAATCGTTTAATACGAAAATTTCAAGTTTTTAATTCCTCGTCAGACGTATTTTTAAATATTATTACATATGGCAACCATTCACAAAATAGTTTTTTTGTTTGAAAAATAATTTGTCAAATTGATTTAATTTTTGGTTACATTTATTAATTTATTTCATTTCGTATGAATAGTGGATAATTTATAATGTACACTTTCAATAAATACACTGATAAGTATATGGTATTCGGATTTTGCAACGGCAATGCGAACATGGCAAAAGAAGAATACAATTTGAATTTCCACTGAGTGTACATATGTCAAATGTTAACATAACAGTCGTAGAAATTTGCATAGTTACCTAAAGACAGCAATAACAATTGCTTGGTTCCGTGTTGCCAAATTTACATTTCTTTTAAGTAGCTCGTGTGGCTTTACCTAGGGCCGTACAAATTTTTTGCAATAGGATTTATCCACCCTATAATCTCAGTTTACCGAATAGTTAAATTATGTGTAAGCTTGACAGCTCTAGGTTCGATCTTAGGTCACGCCAAAAGCTTTCAAAAAATGTATAATACTCCTCTTTCTCTCTCTTACTCTATCTCATTTGTTTTATTCTTTAAATATTTGGAAATATTTGATCTAAAAATCTATGACTTCCAAGATAAAATGTTAAAAATATATTTATGTCAATAATGATAATTTTGACCATAAGTTTAAATTACAACCCTCAAAGATGTAAGTGGAATATGAGACTCAGAGTTAAAAGTTATATGAGGTGACAATTTTTTCACGGATAAATTAAATAAATTTAATATATTTTTGTGGAAAAAAAATGTGAATTTCTGTTGTTATAAAGTTATATTGTAAATATTGGAAGAAGCTTTCAGAACTCATCATATAAATAAAAAAAAAATGACGATCTCGGTGGCGCAGTGGTTATGTCACTTGCCTAGCATGTTAGAGGTCGTGGATTCGAATCCCACTGAAGAGCATGGTCGTTTGTAATGTTCACATAAATTCATCATCATCCACACATGAGGCGGCATATGACCATAGTAGTTAGTTCGCCTCCCATCTTCGACAAAAAAAAACAATATTTGGTTGTTATAGTTCTGTAATTTTTTTTTAACAAAACGACGTTTCGACAGCCAAACGCGGCCTTTCTTAGGCAAAATACTTATCAGTAAATAAATATCTATATATTTAAGACATGTTTACAAAGTAAGGATAACATATATCAGTGATTATATGAATTATTATTAACAAAAAATTAAGGGAGAACCACGAATGAGTAAGCTCAAAGCCTGTATTTAAATTAAGATTATTTGACAATTTCTTGATTTCAATTTCTTAAATTAATTTAGAAAAAAATTGCAAAACTATTTGTATGTTGTAAAGTTTGTTGGCAGTTGAACTTTTGTACCATTAAATTGCTTGAGATCACACATCATCCACACAGAACACGCAAAAGTAGGAACTGAAATAGTGTCAATTTTTGTACATTTCCTCAATTTTATAATTTGCCGTTAATCATAATAATGGAATTAGCTCCTTCCGTGCCACCCTCACATCAACTACTTGGGTGTCAATGTCACATAAGACTAATTCCAGCTTTATTTCCAAAATTACTACAACTTTACAACTATAATAATAATATTTTGGGCCGAATTATAATATTAATTTTATCGAAATGTTACATTTAAAAGGGATGTACATAATTATACGAAACAAGAAAATATTTTCTTTATTTGTAAAAAGATTAAAAGGCATAAAACAGATATAAATTTGCAAATATTAATTTTAATCAAAATTTTTCGATGTGGAATTGTTTACCAGGCTTAGTTAAACATATTGAAATAAAAGTTAAGTTAATTAAGTTTGTAATTGAATAATGTTTGTTTAAATTTGGAAACGTGGTATATTACTTCCGAGTACTTTGTAAACACCGTAATATTATTTGTTAATAATGTATTTGTCTGATAAACAGTCGTAATATTGAATGGCTCCAGGCTCCAGGCAATCCGTAAGGAAGTCAAATGTTTAGAAAAGTATTTTTATTGATACTCTGAAATCGTTAACATGCAATGTTTTTATGCCGATAAATCAATATGATTATTATTTAATAGTTTATTGTTCTATAAATATCGATAGCAGGCGTTTATTGTTTATTTACATGTTAGTTTGTATACCTGATAACGGCGTTTGTTTTATAATAAATTTGCACGTGCACTTGTTTTGATTTTGATTGCACGTGTGAAATAAATTTCTGTTTTGTTTAAATTAATATATTCAAATAGCTATGACGTGAATTGTTAATGTTTTGATTTAATACAATAATATATTGGTATAAATTATTTTGAGTATTAATATATGAAACCGAACTATTCTGTAAATATTGCTTAGTAAATAATCGAGTTCAGTTTTTTAATTGTTATGAAATTTTCAGAAAATGCTTACCGAATAATTCAGTAAATTTTTCAGTGCTTTATTTTTCGTACAATACGATAACGTAGGTATTTGTTGAATAATTGTGCGTCATTTCGTTCAATTCAAAATTCTATTTTCTCTGTACTGTATCATTATTTGTAAAACACAAATATGTGTCCTTCAATTGATTTACAATTCGTTTTGAATTCTTTTTTTTATTGCTCATTGATTACAAAGAAATAATATTTAATATTTACAATCAATTAACTATTAATTATACATAATTAAAATTTTATATACATTTTGATTTGTAACTATACAACAGCAACAGGACAACAGAAGCGTACTTAAAATTTAATAGGATTGAAATCTTATGTATACCTGTTAATCTTTATATTGCATAAAATTTAAATATAAATTTATAGAAAATTTAACAAAGCACTATAATTGTTACTGTATTAATTAAGCAATAAGTGGTTACTAGCCGTTAGATGTCAGCATGTACCGTGCACAAGTCTTGAGATAGAGATTAAATCTTATCGCTGAAATGTTTTACGTTTATCGGTTCTAGGAACTGATAATTTATAAACACAATTATCCGTTACAATTTTATTTATTGATTCATAATTTGTTTAGAATACTTATTTTTATTGACTTATTTATCAATTTTTAAGGTACTTAATAGAATTTTATAGAGGTAAACAAAATTCTGAAACAACAATAGCATACATATTTTATTTTGAAATCGGAATGACTTATTGCTTGCGTACGTGCTATTATTCGCTTAGATATATTTTTTTTCTATAAAATTGTTGTGTTGAATGCTATAAAGGTAGAAATAAAATATTTAATAATAATTTATTTATTTGCCGAACTGTGGGACAGGAGAAAAACCAGCAAAGAGCATAATTAGATGCTAATAAAAAAAACTTTAATAATAATAACAATACATAATAATACGAGTAGAATGTTGATAAACAAAATCAAATTATTAACTTGTTTATAAAGCTGTGCAGGTGGTGTTGTGAAAATATCAATATGATTCATAGTCTTTAATTATAAATTTGATTTTACTTTGAGTCACAAAATTATTAAGCTTTATCTTGATGACTGATGGGGTATGTATAAATTTATACAGTGTAATAAAATAATAATGTGAGAACGATCTAAGAGTAAATTGTACTTGTAGTGTATTCCTCTATTTGGATATTGTTTATCAAGATTATAAGCTAAGTAATTTAGAAATCATTTATATATATATATATATATATATATATATATATATATATATATATATATATATATATACTTAGTCGAACGTTTTACATGCAATTCCCTGCTTCCTTAATCATTTTTAATAAATAATAATATTTTTAATAAAGGCTAAAGAGACGTTCAAAAATATCATAAATTCAATTTTTTATAATGAGTAACCATGGAAATGGAATTGCATTCGAGCAAATATTTAACGTTAGTCATAATCAAGTGAGTAAGTGCACTATGAGTATCAGAATAAAAACAATATTCAATTACTAGAAACACAAACAAAATCTAGTATTAATCATATGCTTAAACACTACTCCATTGTTCGCTAATCAAAACCCAAGTCTTTCGTAAAAATATCTTGGCATATTTGACAAATGTCGGGCTGTAATATTTCCATGGTTTTTCATTACTAAAACTGATTTTTTTATATTTTTCAATACCTTTTTAGACTTTATTAAATTAGAAAATAGTTATTTGTCAAATTGTGATTTAATTTAGAAAAAGAAAAATGACATAACTGTAAGATAATTTAAAGTATGTAAAGGATTTTCAATGAAATAAGAAATTTATTTAAAATTTTTACAATATATTTTTTGTTAATAATATTCATATTGGTAACACCTATATTTTCCTCTCTAGAGAGGAAAAACACATTTTCTTCACTATTTTGAGAGAAGAAAGGTGGGGTTTCTTGGCATTTCGTGAAAAAATGAAATTTGTTCACAGATTCAGATGCGGATATTGAATCTCTTCAACTTATAATTGAAACATTTGTCTCTAAAATGATTTAGGAAGCAGGAAACTGTATAAGTATTATTTAAAATGAGTCAGTCACCATCCTGTATGCAGCCAAGTACAAGCTTCTTAGAATATTACAGAGTACAGACGCATACATATACAAAATTGATTATATTTTATGAAGTATCTGCAATGAAAATATATTTCGGTTTCGGGTGTCCGGGTGTTGGGTGAAGAGAGAGAGTGTTAAATTTGTACACAAAATATGCATTAACGTCCTCCGTCGCTTCATTTATGAACCTATCAATATAGGTACGTCGCGTAGCGTGCGAAGTAGGTATATCTGCATTAGTGGGTGCAAATGTATGGGTATATGTATATGTATATGTCGTCGCCAGTCGTCGGATAAGAAACCAATTTTGCTCATGACGTGTGCACGCAGAGACGTAGATTCACACCCGTGCGCCGGGCGCCGGGCTATCAGTGCAGTTCTTCTCCAACAATCCATCTCAATTTGAGGGAAATACGGCATCTCATCACTATATTTCACTCTATTATCCTCGCCTATCCCGCGCACCTAATAAAAATGTGAAAAAAGCCCGACTTTGAAAATACGCCGACACCGTTAAAAATAACAACCCAAACGAATGCTGTGTCATTCGTCTACATTACTTGATATGTATGTGTTATGTGTCTATGTGTTGCCTGAATGCCAGGATGCCCCGTTACGTCAAGTAAATAGCGGCGTCAACAATTTGTCAAGAGTTCGTTTAGCTTTAGACTGTCCGTTTCTCCCACATTCGTTACTTCATTTTCATCCCCTTCTTCCCTTTATCCCTCACGGCTCCCGTTCTTCCTTTTACCACTACGTGCATTTGTAAACATGGAACTTAACATTCACATGTGCACATCACAGATTTCCTCAACAAATCACATACTACGAAAAATTTAAGTCTATGATTGAATTAGTACAGCATAAATTTCGAAGCAAAGATGGGAAGCTGACTAACTGCTTTGGTCATATGCCGTCTCATGAGTGGATGATTGTGAATTTATGTGAACATCACAAACCAGCATGGGATTCGTACCCACGACCTCTGGACTGTTAAGCTAGTGACACTACCGAGATCATAAAATTCTTGTATTAATGTTTTTATTTAGTCAATTATTTCACGATTTTGTTTCAAGAATGTACGAAAAATCCTGATCCAGATGTTCGGATATTCGAAATCCGGATTTGAGAATCGTAGAAATTCGAATCCGGATACATATCAAATCCGGATCCAATTGGCAGCCTTACTTAAAACACCTGCTTTATTTTGATAAAAGCTGTTATTTGTTGTCTGTAATTGGGTCTCTTAAATTCTGCACATTTCAGGGCACATTTCTTGTAGTAATAAAAATCTATTTGTTTGTTTAGAAACGCTGGGTACCGACCAAGGCAGCAGCTCGCGCTCCGAAACCCCGGAGGATCCACAAACCTCTCCGACGCCGTCTTCGTGCGCGACTCCAAACTCCACCACGGATCTACCAGACGCGGAACTTAGCTTCACCGTCGGTATTACGGAGACCACGCCGTATGCTTGTCAGTTCTGCGACAAGGCGTTTCCTAGGCTTAGCTTCCTCAAGAAACATGAACAGGTAGGGTAATTGTTACAGTTGATTTGTTTCTCAATGTACTTTAACCAAATGAATTAGTTGGATTATCTGTAAAATGTTTACCGGTACAAATACAATACAAAACCTCACTGCTGTCAGTGTTGTTGTCCCATGCAGAGTATTTTGGTCAAAGGTCAGAGCATGTTGCGCATCGCATTTCATTCTGCTAATCTAGTTACATCTGCCGTTGCTGTACGCTAGTACGCCGCACGTTACTCGTTGTTGAAGATGTTAACGTTACCTGAGTTCTGTGTTCTGTGTTGTATGCTCTGTAGCGAGTGACACTGAAAGCCTTGTCATCTTGCCGACGCGAGCAACAAGCTGCTGATGAACATCATAACCAACATTTGTCAGATGGGTTTTGTTGAGATGACTTAGTTTTTAGAACAAGGATTTCTTTTGTTCTCCACGGCTTGGAATTGTTTGTTGACATATGACAAGAGAAAATATTTACTAGAAATTGCTGATTTTGCATTTCGCCACTGATAAAGCAATCTAAGTCTAAACATTAAAGTGTCCAACTCGGTGACGTAGTGGTTACGTCACTAACCTAGCACGCTAGATGATGTGGGTTCGAATCCCACAGAAGAGTAATTAGTCCACTTACATTAAAAAAGCCTTAAAGTAATAAAGAAAATATCTAAATATGTTTATCCAACGCCTCTCAATAAATGCTCTATAAATATGGGGATTTTAAACAAGGAAAGTAACAGATTACCCACTAGTGGGTATAATTATGAGAAAAGTCACTAGTGAGTCATTTTTTATGTATAACAATAATAATAACACACAACATCTTTATAACTACTTCTATTGACAGGTTAATTTAGAAAATTTAAAATATATATCACTGTCAAATAATATTTCTTTAATAAATTATGCATTTATTAAGAGATGTTGGATAAAACGTTATACTTCACACGTGGACAAAGTGGAATTACCCACTCGATTAAATTATTAAATTTCTCTCGTGGGTAATTCCTTACTTTGCCCACTTGTACAGTAAATAACATTTCAATAAATAAGTTGTCAGTAGAAGTAAAAGGGATAAAATCAAGATATCAAAATACATATTTACATACTGAGAAATAAATAGCGTTTAGTTAGTTTAACTAAGCATTCAGTTAATTTCCCCGCAACTGAAGAACTCAGTTAAAACAACTGGATACTTCAGTAATTTTTACTAAATATGGTAGTTAAATCGTCCTTTGCTTTATTATGATATAAAATGATATCTAGATTTGGTTAAAATGAAACTAAAGTATAATATTTTAATACATATTCCTTCGTAATTAATTGTTAGTTGATTGAAGTGAGACTATCAGTCAATTCTACTGCAGTAAGAGTTACTGAACTACTTTTTACTGAATTTTTTGTGCCATTTTAACTAACTCGATTTCTCTTTATGTAACTTAGGGGTTAGATTTAATTTTTTATATTGTTTTTATCCGTAGAATTTTGCAATGATTGTCTAATTAACCGAAAACTTGAGATTGTGTATATGAAAATGAAATACGTTGTATAATTGAAACAAGGGAAAGTGGTGGGGGTTGTTATCACGCCTAGCAATCGAACGCACCGCACCGATAATCCCTTCCAATCAGTTTTGTAATAATTTTGATTATAAGAAGCGAAGTGCACTCGTAGGAAGTGTCGCGTAGTGTGGTGCAGAGCTTCTTGAAGAGTGTCACGTGACTGCCTGGTACTTAAAACCGTTAATTCCATTGTTCAATAAATCGCCAACAACTTAAATATATTCGACACTTTTTCTTCAAAAGGATACAGTGTTTACTTTTTATATTTTAAATTTATTGGCTTAACTTCATTGTTTTGGTAATCTTCAAGTGGTGCGCGACTTTGAAAAAAACTTGTAGTGCGAAGTAACTTGAAACTTTGTAGTTAAATTTGAGTGAATACGAACTGAATTAGTGAGGAGGAATCAATTTTAATTCAGCCAGGATTCGTTAACCCAGGTAATCAGCATTATTCAATCAAATACAATCTACATGATTCATTACACGCGGAAGTAAAACAATAGGAATTTTATAACTTTGATAACGCTAGAATTATTATGCAATGTAGTGGTCATTGTAAATCGGTGAATGCTGAAGATGCAGTGAAACCGTCAACTGAAATACTTTTAAATAATGCATTAAACATTAAACCACATCCCATAGTTAAGATACATCTGCAATTTAAATTTCATTCAACGAAAGCTCAAAACACAAACTAAAATGAGGTATATCACACTTTATAGAATCAACTGACACTGGTTCACTTGTAAATATTAGGGTGTAAATTGAAATCTATTTGCTAAATAGTTGTGCTGTTTACCAGATGGCACAAAACACAAAAATTTTTGACCACTGACTTGGTTTACAAGTTGTGGAATTTAAAAATGATGATAACATAGTTATCGAAACACGTATTTTGATATTTTCTTATTACTTTAAGGCTTAGGAGTTAGATTTATTTTTTATATTGTTTTTAGCCTTAGAATTTTACAATTTATTTTAAAAGAAACAGTTTTTAGTTTGTTAGAGCTCTAATGAAAAATAGTAAAATGGTATCTATGTTGGTATTATATCTTTAATTTCGAAAAAATAAAATAATGTGGGTCTAATGTTTTTATGTATAGATTTCCAGAGAACATCAATAAAACATGGAAACATACTAGTTATATTTACCGAACTATTCGGTAAACCATACCAAACTTTTTCGTAAATACTTATATTAGCTTATTATCTAAATAATCGTGTTTAGCTTCTTAATTGTTATGACATATTCAGAAAATGAGTCTTATATCCTCAGCCAGAGATGTGCACAAGTATAAGAAAAATGTAAAAGTACTTTGGTGAAAAATATAATTAAGTACAATTACATTTATTTCAAAAGTATTTGCAGTTTAAAATATAAATTCAAGAACAAGTACCTATGTAAAAAATAAAAAAATTGAATAAAAAATGGTGATTTTTTTTGACTTACATTTTATATAATTATTATATTTTTATTTATTTAAATAATACAAGAAATAATATAAGACCCACGATATGTATTTATTAAAAATTTAATAATACAATTTATTCCCTAAATCTTCTTTTGACATTTTTAAATCTTGTGATTTAATTTAGGTTTTATCTTTATTAATTTATTTCTCGAGGTAGTTCTTTTTATATGAAATATTTCGTACACTTTTTAAATATTTCAAAAAAATAGTGGTAGCATTCGTAGTTCCTTTTTTGTACGAAACTGATTGTTGCAAAGAAAACAACTAAAATTAAATAGAAATTGATAAATATTTTTGAAGTTATATATGTATTCATAGATAGTACATTACTCTAAGAAATATTGATTTAGTAAAAAGGTTATATTTAATAAATGCAGAAAATAAACATAAATTAAGTTGCATTTTGAACTCTGCACAGTTCCTAAAAAAGTGAATTTTTTTATTTTAAAACTACGAGACAAACTGGATATATATATATTTTTTTCTGCGTAGTTTTGCAGGTTGAAAAGTACTTGTAAATACACAAGTACAATTCAAAAACCAATGTACTTAATTACAAGTACAATTACACATTGCAAAATTGTACTTAAATACAAGTACAAGTACAATAAAAATGTATTTAAGTACAGTTTTAAGTACATGCACAGCTCTATCCTCAGCTTACCGAATAGTTCGGAAAATTCTGCGGCATTTTTTTTTTTCGTGACGGTGTGTATGCTTTCTTGAACAACTTGTATAGTTGGGGTTTAGCATTGTACTTTATTTTTAAAATTTTGAAAATATACTTCGAGGAATTTATTTTCTTATATTTGACAACTGTGGGAATCGAATTGAGAATCTATTTACTCCAGTGTTACTATGTAATTCCATGTGTTAATTATATTAATTTATTCATTTTTTTTACAAGTCGCGTATTATTTTTAATAGAACGAAATTTAGAAAACCATATTTGTTAAACAATAAACTATTATACTTGTACAATTTATCACAACACAAAGTAACTTTAATAATTTGATTACAGTGAAATAACAAACCGTTTTCAAACTCCGAAATTACTTTCTAAAAAACAAGTAATACGATTCTAAGAAACTGCAACGCTCTGGAACACTACGTAATCATATAATTTTGTGAATATTATTGTAAACGTAAACGTATAAACGACAACACTATAATTAAATAAAATGAAATTATCTTGTTACAGACCCATGGAGATCATATGCCGTTTCGGTGCGAATTTTGTTCGAGGTTGTTCAAACACAAGAGATCACGTGACCGCCACATAAAACTTCACACGGGGGACAAGAAATATAGGTGTACTCATTGTGAAGCCGCCTTTTCCAGGAGGTATGAATTTATTCTATTCTATACAATTAAAAAATCATTTAAGTTTAGAGCGCCAGTTACCCAAACTTAGATTTCATGTAATTACAGTTTGTGTATGATTTATCTTTATTTTCCCTGACCCTGACTGGTAATAGAAATATTTTTAAGCATATAAACCTTTATTTCAAAAACATTTTAGTACCATTTATTCGAATAATCGACGCTTTCTAATTATTTTGATTCATATTTATTTTATCTATAAACAGGGCGCTTCAAAATTATTGCAAAGATAATTATTATAGGTGTTGTACCGATTACAGCACAAAAATAATTATTCTGAAATTCACAAAAATAATTGCACATGACTTGAAGCAAACAAAATGAAATTAATAAATTAAATAAATTTTAATGTTTAATAATTTTTATTCATTACTGCACCTATAATTTTTTAAAAAATATTTTGATTACATTAGACATCTCTAAAATACTTTTCTTAGTGTACCCAGAAACTTAGCTCATGGTATAGTGCTCGCCAAAATAAATGGTTACGGGCGGACAGGCTTACCACAATCAGTATGGAGTCTGGTTATCTGGTAAACCAGGGTGGGATTATTAAAATCTTGGATTTCTGAAAATATTACCGATGTTGAGGGCCTCCTACTTTTTTCTTTTCGTTGGTTAAGAATGATGTTAATCAGTGTTTTGATTGAAGATATAGAGGTTTTATTTGTATTTAGACTTATATGTAAATTTAATTAAGTAGATTTTATGAAATTTTCGTAATTTATTGAAAATCCGGTATCCGCCGGATATTAACCAACTATCCGTTTCATCTCTACTTTCAACCCCTATAATCATTTTATTAGGGTCTACCAGGTGTGTAAGCATTTATTTTGGCGAGAACTATACCAGCCATTGCCTTTAACAATGAATTTATGTATCTTGATAAATTGATAATGTTTTTTATATAATAAACGTTTTGTTTCAAATTATTGACATAGTAAATTCGCAATGATAATGTTCTTGAACTATAAAATAAGCCATGCAAATCTTGGTAGTGTTACCTATGTTAAAAGATTCCCACAAGAACATATTTGTATAACATTCGAAGTCGTTTTCTGAATTATGAGTTGCATGTTTTCTGTTTAGTGACCACTTGAAAATTCATATGAAAACGCACGACACCCAGAAACCATTTCAATGTACGGTGTGCAACCGAGGCTACAATACTGCAGCTGCTTTGACTTCTCATATGCAGAATCATAAAAGACAGCGACCAGAAACGCCTGCAAGTACTGCTTGTGCCACCAATAGCGCCAAAACTCCTGTAACTGTTAGCGAGGAAAGTGTCTCCAGTCCGGATAGTTACCATTGTTCGCAGTGCGGGGATATGTTCAAGAAACAAGATCACTTGCAGGTTAATATTACATTTTGATTCAATTCAAATCAGTTTTTATAGTAATAGGAATTTTTATTTAATATTTACCCAACATTTTTTGGAATAAAAATCAACAATCCGGAAAATCTTAATTTAAAATTCTAACTAAAATTTGATGCAGTTAAACGTGTGTTATTGAAGAATATATATACTTATTATTCTGAAATTAAAGAATATTCTAGCAGAACTTTGTATTTTAAAATGACTTGTTATATTTTTATATTAAATATTGCGAAACTGATTGTTTCAGACTCACATACTGAATGCGCATGGTTCAAATTTGCTTTCGCCAGAAGAATCAGCTCACAAGAACGTTTCTCTCGTAATTCCGGATCAAATATTACCGCAGTTAACTCCCAAACTAGCTTGTATATACTGTACAAAGGATAGTTTTACCACCATGGAGCAACTTCAAATTCATGTGCAATCTATGCATAGTTCTATTCTTAACGGCGATCTTCGTGAGTTTTCCCGAGGAGCCCAAATGCCAAGGTCGACTCCTCTTAATTTAATGACACCACCGCCCCCTCTAATACCAGTTAATGGTCATTTGCCACCTTCTTCTTTGTTATATCCATGCGATATGTGTACTATGAGATTCCCCACGATTCATCGACTACGAAAACATTCTGTAGCCGTCCATGGACACTGTGACTTTACGCGACAGAAAGAGATAAGTGATACTGTGCACCAAAGTCCACTTGTGTGTGTCCAATGCGCCTTACCTTTTCATACGTCCGCAGCTTTTACCGAACACTACTTAATGGTTCATGGTGGAAGTAGCCCCTCTCTATCTGCTGTTTCCCCAATCCCAGAACAAGTGAAACCAACAGATCTTAGCAGAAAGAATCGAAGATCAAGTTCAGTAGACAGGAAGTCGAAAAGAATGTGTGTTAAGGAAGATGGTTCGTCGAGGTTAGATTTGATGACTCCAAATGCAGGAACTGCACAATATGAGTATCCTAGCATGTTGTTGTGTAACCAGTGCGATGCGGCACTACCAGATTTTGAGTCTTTTAGAAATCACCTCAAATCACATTTGGAACAAACTGGAGGAATTAGATCATTCTTACATACTAGTGGCTCCACTATATTGGATACTTTTCAACAAGAAAATTTAAAAGTACAAAATAATTGTATTTGTCCTCACTGTGGAACAACTTTCAAAGATCTTGTTTCTTGTGAGCAGCACGTTTATGCTCATTTCTTGAAAACTGCTGTTGAATTTGGTTGTCAAAGTTGTCTAACAATGTTTCCAACGACTGATGATTTACACAAGCACTTGTTTGAAATTCATACGCATCATCTTTTTAGATGTTCTGTATGCAAAGAAATGTTCGATTCCAAGGTAGCTATTAAAATACATTTTAACATGAAACACAGCACTGAATGTAAAGTCTTTCGATGTTCAACTTGTCCTAATTTAATGTTTCATACAGAATTAGAATTTACTGTTCATGTTCGTACTGTACATGGTGCTCATACATTGTTGTCAGCGCTTCAGTCGCATTCCAAGACGCTTCGATGCATGTTTTGCCGTCAAGTATTTGGTTCAGACTTGGAAATGCAATTTCATTTGGCCACTCATACGAAGCAGTTTCGTTGTCCGATTTGTTCGGAGAGTTTCCAGATTGAATTTCTTCTGGATCGGCACATACAGACATACCACAGTAATACACGAGTAAGTTGTTATATTTGTTTTTTGTCTATGTATAATTAAATATTTATTTCTCTTTTTCTTTGTAGAATATCAATGGTGAAAACGACGACAGCATCGATGGAGAAAAGCCCATAAAGAAATCTTCGTCCAGTTCTCCACATCAAATTGGAAAAACACACTCATCACCTGGAAGAACATCCCAGAAATCGTCTTCAGGTGAAAATAACAACGTGAAGAAACAACATGAAGTGTCTCAATTAAACAACTGTGATATATGTGAACGTAATGATTTTAGTAATGAAACCGAGTTAGTGGCTCACCGAAAATTAGTTCACCATGCGAGAAATAACACTAAGAATGGAGTAGTTAGTCTACATTGTGCGTATTGTAACGAAAATTGTAAAACCCGTACTGAACTTGAAAATCATATGAAAAGTCATTCGCAAAGTAGTGGAGTTTCAGGCAAACACAAATGTAATATTTGTGATGAAATCTGTCCGTCGGCTGTCTTGCTAGCAGAGCACAAATTGACACATTGTAAAGTTATATCAGGCAACTGTTGTACTCAGTGTAAATCAAATCTAACTAATGAAGAACAATTTTATTCTCATTTAGTTCAACATAGCAACAACAACAACAATGGCAACCAAAAGTCCAAATCGCAAGTTGCGTTACCTACCCCATGCGTAATTTGCCGTCAAACTTTAATTTCTGACGTGGAAGTTCGAATTCATGCGCAGTTTCACTTACGTAATACCATGCAACAAGCAGAATTTCAATGTTCAATTTGTTTTAAAATAGTTGATGTGCAAAATGTGATTATTACAAACGGCAGTTACATGTGCTCCGAATGTTATTCTTCGCCAAATGACTCTCAGCAACGTAATTTTCACTGCAATGAGTGCCAGTTTTCCTTTGACACCAGTGTAGCTTTGGAACAACACATGGATTCTGTACACAGCAAGACGTACACTTGTACTAAATGTGAAGCTGTTTTTGACACTGAAAGGGATGTACATATCCATATCTCAACGCATTTAATGGCAGAAGGAGGCAATAACCATGAATGTCATTTATGTCGAAGGTTATTCTCCAGTCCGATGAAACTTCAAGCGCATTTAATAGAACACACTTTTGCTGGTTGTGGTGGATTCACTTGCTATTTGTGTTCAGCTGTATTTACAGGTGCACAAGGACTTCAGACTCATATTATTGAACATGGTTTAGCTGCAAGACCTTACGATTGTCCTCAGTGTAATCTGAAATTCTTTTTCAGAGCTGAACTAGACAACCATAGCTACAGCCATTTAGGTCGTAGTTCAAGAACTCCAGTAGAACTTGATGTTGCTTTAATGAGTCCTAAAGCTTATTATGTATCTGTTAATGGAAAATATGATCCTTCCAAGAACGGAGAACTTTCTAAATATTACAAAAAGGACCAGAAGAACAAGAAAGAAATTAAAAATGATAGAACCGAAGTACAAAACCAAAAAAGTCATTCAGAAAATGCAGCTAGTGAAAATGAAGAAAAACCAATTGTTAAAGAGGAACCAAATGAAGAAACCGATGACAGAAAAGAAGAATATGTTGATGTTGATTTCTCAACTACCGCGACAAAATTTAAAAACGAATTAAGTTCTGTAGGGGAAAGTTCAACATATGAAAGTGGCGAGGTTCCAAACATTATTAGTGATTAAAGAAAACAAAGGTAAACTGTAGTAGTAAGGGCACTTCAATTAAATGGAAACTAAATTAACGTCCAGTATTAAGCGGTTAAATTATTTGGAAGATTTGCGCTGTTTGGCCAAGAACAATTCAGGAACTTTTAATTCAAAGATAAAAATATCTACATATCAGTATTTATTTACGTATTTTTATAAATATTAATACCGCATAGAAATGACGTAAATTTTGTTTCTCATAGACAAGAATAAGATTTTAGATATTCGTAAAAAATAAATATTTGACAAAGATATTTGTTTTTGAAGAAATGCTAATTTGTGCTGCATTAAAAAATTGCTACAAATATGTAAAAATTGTGATAAAATTTGATGCGAATATCTCAAATCTGATTCAATTATGCATATAACAATAATGTAAAATAAAATCTAATGTTTTTTTATGTAAGTGATAAGAATTTGATAGTTAATTAGTTTTGTATTTTCAAGCTTTCGTTATTGTTAGAGTAGCGAAGAGTGTTTGTGAATGAATGCTGTACTTCACTCGACACCGAATGACTGAGTTTTGGGTAGACTACGTGGCACACTACTCTTTCAGATGATGTATGCACGAACGTAAGTTAATGGTGATGTATTTTTGATTCAGCATTCCAATTTGCACACCTCTTGTTTATTTCATTGATGTTTGCAGATTTTTTTTCAGCGTGATAATGTTGTTTGCTAAGATAACCCATTTCACTCCTATATTACATGTTATTGTTAATAATTATCGTAATCATTTAGTGTCTTCGTTGTCAAAAAATACTTATTTAAAATATAATTTTAAAATACATGTTCAGTTAAATAAATGGAATTTATTTTTTGTTATAATTAATAAATTAATTAACAGAAAGATGAATACTACTTATCTCTGCTTATTTTTAAAACCTTAATTGGGGTTCAAATTAAAGAGTTTTAAAATTCATAAGAGGAATAAATTATGGATAAACAATGAGTATAATTTGTAATTTAAATATTACAAGTAAAATTGTTATATATAAATATTTTAATGGAAATACAAAAATATTTGATTTTCAAATAACTTCCCCTTACTGGTAATTTTATTAATATTAGATTTTCCATATCATTATCACATTACAATTTTTTTATGTTATTTTCTTCAAAATATATACATATTTCAGCGTTGGTTATACATGTGGAGCACTGGTTCAGCAAACTTGAGGTTTATATGACCTCTTATTCCATTTTAAGGTAAGTAAAATATCATTGCTATGCCTTGAATTGATTAAAATATGGAATAACATATTTATTTATGTATCAATTGTACATCACATTTAATTTGAGTTTCCATAAATATTTGATGTGAATATCCCCAAAATTTTACATTTAAACTACACATATTTTTATTTATATTTTATCTTAGATTGTAGTAGTTTAAAATCGAAAAAGTAAATACTGGTGTTCTTTTGCATTGTAAGTATTGACTTGGTTTCTGGAACATGCGTCGCAGCGTTGGCGCAGCCGTGAATATTTCTCGGTCACTTTCAGTTCGTCGGCAGCTCTCATCCCATCGTGCGTGTATGCCAGACACTCACTCCTCGTATATTTTGTCCATGTCCGCACTAGGTGGACCACCATAAGTTTAAATTCGTGAACAACATACCAGAATCATCGTGGACAACATCACTAGAATCATCGTGGACAACATACCAGAACCACCATGGACAACATCACTAGAATCATCGTGGACAATGCATATCACCAGAGTCATGGTGGACAACATCACCGGAGTCATCATCTTCTGGAACATTACGGACTTTTGCGGCAGTCTCAGTTCTACCGACATCGAACTTAAAGTCTGCTGTCAGCAACGTAAGTGTGAGGTAATTTACTTTAAATCATTTTATAAATTTTAGGTGAAAAGTATTGTATATTTCAATTAAAATTACAAAAAATAATATGATCGTTTCTAATTTTATTTCGTGTGTTTCTAGGCATAGTTGCAGCAGCGAGGAAGCCGCTCTCCTGTCCTAGCTCTACCGAAGGGTTTTCCTAGGGGGATATGGGTCAGATACTTCCGTTTAAGTCGTACCACCGGAAAACTGACCCAGGCTTTAAAATATACATTTTATATTAATTAATAAATAAACTATTGAAGTAAACTAACAGAAAAATAGTATAAACATTGTTTTAAGAAATAAATCGCTAACAATAAAGACTGTGCTAGTTTCTGTTACGGTATAACGTATTTTATATGTAATTTAGAGTTTTTTGAATCATATATTGTCATTTGTTGCGTGTTATTCTAGTTACAAGGATTGTTTGCACAGTCTGGAGGCTCCCTCGGCATTAGCTGCAGACCCCAGAGGAATTTTCTGCGAGCCCAAAAAATCTACTGCTGTTTTCACCAACGAATTCATCCCTGGATATCACATTTGTTAATTTGTTATTGTTAATTTACAAGATACAGGCAATGTAAAAATGCTCGTCTACCTGTCATGGCGGATATTTTTCTATTGTTGATAATTCTTAAACTATTTGAGCTACAATTGTCCAATCCCTAAATTAGTCGTAGAGTTAAGAAATATCACATTTGTTAATTTATTATTGTTAATTAATAACATGCAGGCAATATAATAATGCTCGTCTACCTGCCATAGCGGATATTTTTCTATTGTTTATACTTCTTAAATAATTTGAGCTACAATTGTCCAGTTTGAATTTTCATCCCTAAATTAGTCGTAGTGTTAGGAAATATTACATTTGTTAATTTATTATTGTTAATTAACAAGATACAGGCAATATAAAAATGCTCGTCTACCTATCATGGCGGATATTTTTCAATTGTTGATAATTCTTAAACAATTTGAGGTACAATTGTCCAGTTTGAAATTTTCATCCTTAAATTAGTCGTAGTGTTAATTTATTATCGTTAATTAATAAGTTATTGGCAAATTAAAAATGTTCATGTTGTATTCTTAGTTTTATTTATTGTTTAATTGTTTATTTTGTTAAAATGTTATACTTAATGCAATAAATAATAAAAATTATGCTCTTGTTTCATATATTTATCCTTCATCATCCTTGTTTTATATATATATATTTTGTATTCTGTTTGAAAATATTAATAGATGTGTTGAAAAGACTTATTTCGTTTTATTTATACTAATATAAAATCGCATAGCATTATACAGTGAAAGTTATTTCAAAATTTAAATTGGTTTTTGAAAATTTGAGACTAGTACTGCCATCTCTTATTTTATTTCAGAAGTACAGGTTTCTAGACGTCAAAAAATCACTGCTCTTTGAAAAGTCCTCAATATAAAATTGCCGCTACGCCGAGGAAATACATAATAGTTTACAAATTTGCTAAGAGATGGCAGCACTATCGGATGTGAATGCGCTAAAATTTGTCGATTTGTTCACATCTGAGAAGGGAAAATTTAATTGATAAGGGTATGCCCTACGCCCTTGTCCTTCTAATATGTTGCAGAGGGGGTTATATTAGACAGAGTTTATATGTTTCGGTAAAGTTGCGTTATTTTTGCGATATCTCTTACCGTTTTCGAGATATAAGGGTTTAAAGTTGTAAAAAGCAACCCTTAGAAAACTACCCTATTTTTAACTTTTTGGATGTTTTTTCTCGCTCATCAGATAGAGCAGGGCTGTGTCTCGGGGCGTTTTTTTCAGATCCGCAATATTTCTTACCGTTTCAGAGATACAGCCCTTAGAAAATTAACTAGAGTAGTATTAAGATTTCAAATGCGAATTACTCAAGAAATACTACCCCTACGTTATTTTAAATCCCACATTCACATTCCGAAGTGCCTATAGGTTCTGAATCTGCGATTTAAAATAGCATAGGGCTAGTATTTCTTGCTTAATTCGCATTTGAAATCTTAATACTGCTCTATTTAATTTTCTAAGGGCTGTATCTCTAAAACGGTAAGAAATATTGCGGATCTGAAAAAAACGCCCCGAAACACAGCCCTGCTCTATCTGATGAGCGAGAAAAAACATCCAAAAAGTTAAAAATAGGGTATTTTTCTAAGGGTTGCTTTTTACAACTTTAAACCCTTATATCTCGAAAACGGTAAGAGATATCGCAAAAATAACGAAACTTTACCGAAACATATAAACTCTGTCTAATATAACCCCCTCTGCAACATATTAGAAGGACAAGGGCGTAGGGCATACCCTTATCAATTAAATTTTCCTTTTTCAGATGTGAACAAATCGACAAATTTTAGCGCATTTACATGCGATAGTGCTGCGCCATCTCTTAGCAAATTTGTAAACTATCGGATGTGAATGCGCTAAAATTTGTCGATTTGTTCACATCTGAGAAGGGAAAATTTAATTGATAAGGGTATGCCCTACGCCCTTGTCCTTCTAATATGTTGCAGAGGGGGTTATATTATACAGACTTTATATGTTTCGGTAAAGTTGCGTTATTTTTGCGATATCTCTTACCGTTTTCGAGATATAAGGGTTTAAAGTTGTAAAAAGCAACCCTTAGAAAACTACCCTATTTTCAACTTTTTGGGTGTTTTTTCTCGCTGTTCAGATAGAGCAGGGCTGTGTCTCGGGGCGTTTTTTTCAGATCCGCGATATTTCGTACCGTTTCAGAGATACAGCCCTTAGAAAATTAACTAGAGTAGTATTAAGATTTCAAATGCGAATTACTCAAGAAATACTACCCCTACGTTATTTTAAATCCCACATTCACATTCCGAAGTGCCTATAGGTTCTGAATCTGCGATTTAAAATAGCATAGGGCTAGTATTTCTTGCTTAATTCGCATTTGAAATCTTAATACTGCTCTATTTAATTTTCTAAGGGCTGTATCTCTAAAACGGTAAAAAATATTGCGGATCTGAAAAAAACGCCCCGAGACACAGCCCTGCTCTATCTGATGAGCGAGAAAAAAGATCCAAAAAGTTAAAAATAGGGTAGTTTTCTAAGGGTTGCTTTTTACAACTTTAAACCCTTATATCTCGAAAACGGTAAGAGATATCGCAAAAATAACGCAACTTTACCGAAACATATAAACTCTGTCTAATATAACCCCCTCTGCAACATATTAGAAGGACAAGGGCGTAGGGCATACCCTTATCAATTAAATTTTCCCTTCTCAGATGTGAACAAATCGACAAATTTTAGCGCATTTACATGCGATAGTGCTGCGCCATCTCTTAGCAAATTTGTAAACTATCGGATGTGAATGCGCTAAAATTTGTCGATTTGTTCACATCTGAGAAGGGAAAATTTAATTGATAAGGGTATGCCCTACGCCCTTGTCCTTCTAATATGTTGCAGAGGGGGTTATATTAGACAGACTTTATATGTTTCGGTAAAGTTGCGTTATTTTTGCGATATCTCTTACCGTTTTCGAGATATAAGGGTTTAAAGTTGTAAAAAGCAACCCTTAGAAAACTACCCTATTTTCAACTTTTTGGGTGTTTTTTCTCGCTGTTCAGATAGAGCAGGGCTGTGTCTCGGGGCGTTTTTTTCAGATCCGCGATATTTCTTACCGTTTCAGAGATACAGCCCTTAGAAAATTAACTAGAGTAGTATTAAGATTTCAAATGCGAATTACTCAAGAAATACTACCCCTACGTTATTTTAAATCCCACATTCACACTCCGAAGTGCCTATAGGTTCTGAATCTGCGATTTAAAATAGCATAGGGCTAGTATTTCTTGCTTAATTCGCATTTGAAATCTTAATACTGCTCTATTTAATTTTCTAAGGGCTGTATCTCTAAAACGGTAAGAAATATTGCGGATCTGAAAAAAACCCCCCGAGACACAGCCCTGCTCTATCTGATGAGCGAGAAAAAACATCCAAAAAGTTAAAAATAGGGTAGTTTTCTAAGGGTTGCTTTTTACAACTTTAAACCCTTATATCTCGAAAACGGTAAGAGATATCGCAAAAATAACGCAACTTTACCGAAACATATAAACTCTGTCTAGTATAACCCCCTCTGCAACATATTAGAAGGACAAGGGCGTAGGGCATACCCTTATCAATTAAATTTTCCCTTCTCAGATGTGAACAAATCGACAAATTTTAGCGCATTTACATGCGATAGTGCTGCGCCATCTCTTAGCAAATTTGTAAACTATCGGATGTGAATGCGCTAAAATTTGTCGATTTGTTCACATCTGAGAAGGGAAAATTTAATTGATAAGGGTGTGCCCTACGCCCTTGTCCTTCTATTATGTTGCAGAGGGGGTTATATTAGACAGACTTTATATGTTTCGGTAAAGTTGCGTTATTTTTGCGATATCTCTTACCGTTTTCGAGATATAAGGGTTTAAAGTTGTAAAAAGCAACCCTTAGAAAACTACCCTATTTTCAACTTTTTGGGTGTTTTTTCTCGCTGTTCAGATAGAGCAGGGCTGTGTCTCGGGGCGTTTTTTTCAGATCCGCGATATTTCTTACCGTTTCAGAGATACAGCCCTTAGAAAATTAACTAGAGTAGTATTAAGATTTCAAATGCGAATTACTCAAGAAATACTACCCCTACGTTATTTTAAATCCCACATTCACACTCCGAAGTGCCTATAGGTTCTGAATCTGCGATTTAAAATAGCATAGGGCTAGTATTTCTTGCTTAATTCGCATTTGAAATCTTAATACTGCTCTATTTAATTTTCTAAGGGCTGTATCTCTAAAACGGTAAGAAATATTGCGGATCTGAAAAAAACCCCCCGAGACACAGCCCTGCTCTATCTGATGAGCGAGAAAAAACATCCAAAAAGTTAAAAATAGGGTAGTTTTCTAAGGGTTGCTTTTTACAACTTTAAACCCTTATATCTCGAAAACGGTAAGAGATATCGCAAAAATAACGCAACTTTACCGAAACATATAAACTCTGTCTAGTATAACCCCCTCTGCAACATATTAGAAGGACAAGGGCGTAGGGCATACCCTTATCAATTAAATTTTCCCTTATATCTCGAAAATGCGCTAAAATTTGTCGATTTGTTCACATCTGAGAAGGGAAAATTTAATTGATAAGGGTATGCCCTACGCCCTTGTCCTTCTAATATGTTGCAGAGGGGGTTATATTATACAGACTTTATATGTTTCGGTAAAGTTGCGTTATTTTTGCGATATCTCTTACCGTTTTCGAGATATAAGGGTTTAAAGTTGTAAAAAGCAACCCTTAGAAAACTACCCTATTTTCAACTTTTTGGGTGTTTTTTCTCGCTGTTCAGATAGAGCAGGGCTGTGTCTCGGGGCGTTTTTTTCAGATCCGCGATATTTCGTACCGTTTCAGAGATACAGCCCTTAGAAAATTAACTAGAGTAGTATTAAGATTTCAAATGCGAATTACTCAAGAAATACTACCCCTACGTTATTTTAAATCCCACATTCACATTCCGAAGTGCCTATAGGTTCTGAATCTGCGATTTAAAATAGCATAGGGCTAGTATTTCTTGCTTAATTCGCATTTGAAATCTTAATACTGCTCTATTTAATTTTCTAAGGGCTGTATCTCTAAAACGGTAAAAAATATTGCGGATCTGAAAAAAACGCCCCGAGACACAGCCCTGCTCTATCTGATGAGCGAGAAAAAAGATCCAAAAAGTTAAAAATAGGGTAGTTTTCTAAGGGTTGCTTTTTACAACTTTAAACCCTTATATCTCGAAAACGGTAAGAGATATCGCAAAAATAACGCAACTTTACCGAAACATATAAACTCTGTCTAATATAACCCCCTCTGCAACATATTAGAAGGACAAGGGCGTAGGGCATACCCTTATCAATTAAATTTTCCCTTCTCAGATGTGAACAAATCGACAAATTTTAGCGCATTTACATGCGATAGTGCTGCGCCATCTCTTAGCAAATTTGTAAACTATCGGATGTGAATGCGCTAAAATTTGTCGATTTGTTCACATCTGAGAAGGGAAAATTTAATTGATAAGGGTATGCCCTACGCCCTTGTCCTTCTAATATGTTGCAGAGGGGGTTATATTAGACAGACTTTATATGTTTCGGTAAAGTTGCGTTATTTTTGCGATATCTCTTACCGTTTTCGAGATATAAGGGTTTAAAGTTGTAAAAAGCAACCCTTAGAAAACTACCCTATTTTCAACTTTTTGGGTGTTTTTTCTCGCTGTTCAGATAGAGCAGGGCTGTGTCTCGGGGCGTTTTTTTCAGATCCGCGATATTTCTTACCGTTTCAGAGATACAGCCCTTAGAAAATTAACTAGAGTAGTATTAAGATTTCAAATGCGAATTACTCAAGAAATACTACCCCTACGTTATTTTAAATCCCACATTCACATTCCGAAGTGCCTATAGGTTCTGAATCTGCGATTTAAAATAGCATAGGGCTAGTATTTCTTGCTTAATTCGCATTTGAAATCTTAATACTGCTCTATTTAATTTTCTAAGGGCTGTATCTCTAAAACGGTAAAAAATATTGCGGATCTGAAAAAAACGCCCCGAGACACAGCCCTGCTCTATCTGATGAGCGAGAAAAAAGATCCAAAAAGTTAAAAATAGGGTAGTTTTCTAAGGGTTGCTTTTTACAACTTTAAACCCTTATATCTCGAAAACGGTAAGAGATATCGCAAAAATAACGCAACTTTACCGAAACATATAAACTCTGTCTAGTATAACCCCCTCTGCAACATATTAGAAGGACAAGGGCGTAGGGCATACCCTTATCAATTAAATTTTCCCTTCTCAGATGTGAACAAATCGACAAATTTTAGCGCATTTACATGCGATAGTGCTGCGCCATCTCTTAGCAAATTTGTAAACTATCGGATGTGAATGCGCTAAAATTTGTCGATTTGTTCACATCTGAGAAGGGAAAATTTAATTGATAAGGGTGTGCCCTACGCCCTTGTCCTTCTATTATGTTGCAGAGGGGGTTATATTAGACAGACTTTATATGTTTCGGTAAAGTTGCGTTATTTTTGCGATATCTCTTACCGTTTTCGAGATATAAGGGTTTAAAGTTGTAAAAAGCAACCCTTAGAAAACTACCCTATTTTCAACTTTTTGGGTGTTTTTTCTCGCTGTTCAGATAGAGCAGGGCTGTGTCTCGGGGCGTTTTTTTCAGATCCGCGATATTTCTTACCGTTTCAGAGATACAGCCCTTAGAAAATTAACTAGAGTAGTATTAAGATTTCAAATGCGAATTACTCAAGAAATACTACCCCTACGTTATTTTAAATCCCACATTCACATTCCGAAGTGCCTATAGGTTCTGAATCTGCGATTTAAAATAGCATAGGGCTAGTATTTCTTGCTTAATTCGCATTTGAAATCTTAATACTGCTCTATTTAATTTTCTAAGGGCTGTATCTCTAAAACGGTAAGAAATATTGCGGATCTGAAAAAAACGCCCCGAGACACAGCCCTGCTCTATCTGATGAGCGAGAAAAAACATCCAAAAAGTTAAAAATAGGGTAGTTTTCTAAGGGTTGCTTTTTACAACTTTAAACCCTTATATCTCGAAAACGGTAAGAGATATCGCAAAAATAACGCAACTTTACCGAAACATATAAACTCTGTCTAGTATAACCCCCTCTGCAACATATTAGAAGGACAAGGGCGTAGGGCATACCCTTATCAATTAAATTTTCCCTTCTCAGATGTGAACAAATCGACAAATTTTAGCGCATTTACATGCGATAGTGCTGCGCCATCTCTTAGCAAATTTGTAAACTATCGGATGTGAATGCGCTAAAATTTGTCGATTTGTTCACATCTGAGAAGGGAAAATTTAATTGATAAGGGTATGCCCTACGCCCTTGTCCTTCTAATATGTTGCAGAGGGGGTTATATTAGACAGACTTTATATGTTTCGGTAAAGTTGCGTTATTTTTGCGATATCTCTTACCGTTTTCGAGATATAAGGGTTTAAAGTTGTAAAAAGCAACCCTTAGAAAACTACCCTATTTTCAACTTTTTGGGTGTTTTTTCTCGCTGTTCAGATAGAGCAGGGCTGTGTCTCGGGGCGTTTTTTTCAGATCCGCGATATTTCTTACCGTTTCAGAGATACAGCCCTTAGAAAATTAACTAGAGTAGTATTAAGATTTCAAATGCGAATTACTCAAGAAATACTACCCCTACGTTATTTTAAATCCCACATTCACATTCCGAAGTGCCTATAGGTTCTAAATCTGCGATTTAAAATAGCATAGGGCTAGTATTTCTTGCTTAATTCGCATTTGAAATCTTAATACTGCTCTATTTAATTTTCTAAGGGCTGTATCTCTAAAACGGTAAGAAATATTGCGGATCTGAAAAAAACGCCCCGAGACACAGCCCTGCTCTATCTGATGAGCGAGAAAAAACATCCAAAAAGTTAAAAATAGGGTAGTTTTCTAAGGGTTGCTTTTTACAACTTTAAACCCTTATATCTCGAAAACGGTAAGAGATATCGCAAAAATAACGCAACTTTACCGAAACATATAAACTCTGTCTAGTATAACCCCCTCTGCAACATATTAGAAGGACAAGGCCTTATCAATTAAATTTTCCCTTCTCAGATGTGAACAAATCGACAAATTTTAGCGCATTTACATGCGATAGTGCTGCGCCATCTCTTAGCAAATTTGTAAACTATCGGATGTGAATGCGCTAAAATTTGTCGATTTGTTCACATCTGAGAAGGGAAAATTTAATTGATAAGGGTATGCCCTACGCCCTTGTCCTTCTAATATGTTGCAGAGGGGGTTATATTAGACAGACTTTATATGTTTCGGTAAAGTTGCGTTATTTTTGCGATATCTCTTACCGTTTTCGAGATATAAGGGTTTAAAGTTGTAAAAAGCAACCCTTAGAAAACTACCCTATTTTCAACTTTTTGGGTGTTTTTTCTCGCTGTTCAGATAGAGCAGGGCTGTGTCTCGGGGCGTTTTTTTCAGATCCGCGATATTTCGTACCGTTTCAGAGATACAGCCCTTAGAAAATTAACTAGAGTAGTATTAAGATTTCAAATGCGAATTACTCAAGAAATACTACCCCTACGTTATTTTAAATCCCACATTCACATTCCGAAGTGCCTATAGGTTCTGAATCTGCGATTTAAAATAGCATAGGGCTAGTATTTCTTGCTTAATTCGCATTTGAAATCTTAATACTGCTCTATTTAATTTTCTAAGGGCTGTATCTCTAAAACGGTAAGAAATATTGCGGATCTGAAAAAAACGCCCCGAGACACAGCCCTGCTCTATCTGATGAGCGAGAAAAAACATCCAAACAGTTAAAAATAGGGTAGTTTTCTAAGGGTTGCTTTTTACAACTTTAAACCCTTATATCTCGAAAACGGTAAGAGATATCGCAAAAATAACGAAACTTTACCGAAACATATAAACTCTGTCTAATATAACCCCCTCTGCAACATATTAGAAGGACAAGGGCGTAGGGCATGCCCTTATCAATTAAATTTTTCTTTTTCAGATGTGAACAAATCGACAAATTTTAGCGCATTCACATCCGATAGTGCTGCCATCTCTTAGCAAATTTTTAAACTATTATGTATTTCCTCAGCGTAGCGGCAATTTTATATTGAGGTTTTTTCAAATTGCAGCGATTTTTTTGCTTTTGGGAACCTGTACTTCTAAAATAAATAACAGATGGCAGTACTAGTCTCAAATTTCGCAAAATCCAATTTAAGTTTTAAAATGATTCGCCCCAAAATGCTATATTACTTTATGTTTGTATAAAAATAACACAAAATAAATCCTTTAATCACATTTTTTTATATTTTCAAACAGAATACAAAATTTAATACAATTTATAACTTATATATCATTATATAGGACAATATAAAATAAATCTAAAGACAATGGAATATATTAAATACATACTACAAAATTGCACTGGTAACAAAAAACAATAAAGGCAAAATAACTTTTAAATTTATTATTTCCTAATGTTGTATATTTAAATAAAACACAATAGTAGAATAGAATAAGAATAAGTAGTAGAATGTTGATAATTTTTATTTGATTATTCACTGGAATAAATACAAAGTTGCGAATGTTCAGATCTCCTAGATTGATTGCGGTAGCAAGGGACTGAAACTCCTTTGGCATTTGCCGGACATCCTAGGAAAACTTCCAAAAACCTTGGACAGAGAAGTGGTGTTGCCGCCCCCTAAACACAAATACTTTAGTAAATCATTAATTAATAAATTAATTAAAGAAACTTACATTTGTGTTGGGAACGGCGAACTATGTTGAGACTCCCTTGAAGGCATCAGCATCTCCTGGTCGCAGGCTCTTGACTACATGAAGTGAAGCTCTCTTGAAAAGTCAACTGTATCTCCCAGCCGTAGACTGTTGACTGAGATAAACAAAACATATAAGAAACTGCAAAATAAAATGAAACAATGTATAATTACATGTGTGAAGTAGAAAGTAAACTCGTAGAAATCCAGCGAAGACAACTGATCCTGCAAATTGCTACAAGATCTCAAGTACCTAGTAATCTATCCCACTGAATATCAGTGCATTGATCCAACTAGAATATTATAATCTAGCTCTTCAAGGAAATATATTCATGCTTTAATACTTTTTTTGTAATAAATTGACAGGACACCGAGAACCCCTAAAATGCTTCGAACACTGCAAATTTAAGGTTATCTTCAACCTTCAAAATTTTTACAGTGATTGTTCCACTCTGTAAACTGAAACACACTTGTATACGGGTGAATAACGTAATATTATAAAATAAATCCAGTAGGTATTTTCACTTGATACATGGTTGTGGTAAAGACAAGTTGATATGATACACGAATTGCCATTTCACTCTACTTATGTCAATTAAACAACAATTAAAATGGAGCGCTCTGATTGGATGAATGTTTCCGAGAGTGGAAATTTTTAAAATTAAAAATATTTTACTTACAATGAGAGCACGCTGCACCCGAATCATTAAAATTCAAATATTTTTACGCTGACTTATTTCTGTAACGACTTATGCCTACTTCAAATATGTAAAATTCTAAACATTTTACCGCGACTTACGCATGTGTCGATTTACTCAAATCTCAACACTTCAAATCTTTAAACATGTATATATGTAAATTTATCAAAAAGGTTTCTTTTACTTGAAACATATTCTTTCTAAAATAATTCAGAAACGTTTGATTGCTGTAATCACAAAACTTCATCAGACAAATGAAGCTGACAAACTTTCATGAATAATTTTAGGGAAAATTGTTTCAAGTAAAACTTGTACAGAATTATATTTTTCTCTAAAATGATTCAGAAACCTTTAAGTAATAAAACAACTGATAATCACACCCTGTTTTACTTTCCGGTGATTTCGGACGTGGTTATCGTCCGCTATGCAGCATCTTTAAAGATCTGCATCCCGCCTGCTTACAAAAAGTTATTTTATTTTTGTCTAATGTAATTTGTATGTAAGGTTAATTCAAAAAATTATTCACAAGATCTAATTTCATTCTATTAAAACTAATAATTACGTAAGAAATACTATCCTTAAGGCATTTTAAGTCACAGATTTATGAAATCTAACGAAGATTGTAGCGCCCTTATCTCATTTTTTTATCCAAAAATACTATATTAAAACCATAGGCTAGTCTTGGTGTTTCGGCACAAAAAAAATGAATTTCTATAGAATCTACCTTAAGAAATCCAATGACAGTCTCGAAATTAGGTGATCAATGATTTACAAGAGGAGGTCTTTAATTTTCACAGCCACATCGATAGATGAATTTCAAATCTGAATTACATAAAAAATACTGCATCTAAGGTTAAGGCATTTTCAGTCACAGAGTCTAATAATTATTACAGTTAATTTTACAATAATATGAAATGTTTAACTATATATTTATTTTTATTAGATCATTGCAATAAAAACGTTGCGTAGTTCAAGATCCTGTACAATAAAAATCTTGGTCAAAGAAGTTGTAGATGAAAAATATATGCCGCATGCAATCTGTTGGAGGTGAATAGGTGATACCAGGAATAGAAATGCTGCATCTCGTTCTAATAATCATATAAACAGAATTCCCTCGTATGAATAATTTTATGCATTGAATATTTTATCTGCGGTACGTTTACATACACTGGATATTTACAAAATTAACCGCGATATTACACGAAGAGGAAAACCACAGATAAAATAATTTTGTTTATTTCTTTTGAGATTAATTTAAAACCAAATTGTTTTCTTTTTGTTTTTATCTCGGCGAACCGGTCAGTTCAGGGTCAACATATACCACATTGGTAGATTTTAAAATAGATGTAACCACAAATTGATAAGGTCACATTTATTTAATATTAAAAATAATAAATTTATAAACTATATATTATTTTCACTTGATATATCTTTTAAAAATAAATTAATATTAGTTACGTAAAAGTTTCATTATAATTACCCATATTTTAGTCATATTTATATACTTTAGTTCGACATTACAATTGTGGTTTCTAGATAAAACTGCACTGCGTATTGATATAAAATATTAAAATATTTTCATCGTATTTCAATGCAACAACATATTTGAAAAATCTATAAATATTAATTATTTGGAAACCAGTTTTCACAATTGAAATTAAAATTTCTGTTTGATTTACTACATCTCGTAAGAAATAAGTATATAACAGAAATTACAAAAATAATTTAACATATTGTATTGTATAGTCAATAACATGCCATATACCTATACCAATGCATAGTGATCGTTTGATATTCAATTATACATGCTAATTAATGCGACTGTCCAACACAAAGAAATGTTTTTTGTTAAAGTTTTTGTTTAAAATAATTATATCTGTAAATTGACATCATTTTAATTACTTATCGAAACAGTTGTATGATAAATTATTATTAACATTTATAAATAAAAAGCCAAACCAGACATATTTAATGAATGACCAAATGAACAATGAATATGAATCATTTTATCGGTAAATATTTGTTACAAATTTCTAGTAAGCCGTATTATTGATAATTCATTGTTGCAACAGCTGGTTATTCCAATATAAAAAATTCATGTCATTTTTCTTGGTTTAAAAACCGTATCAAAACAATCTTTTTCCGTCATGACTGGCACTTCCAAATGACGCCATAAGAATTTTGATCGTTTTACAATCGGGAATTTCCGAAAGATTTCGATGTTCTACTTGGTGCGGTGCCGGCGGCGAAAGACTTTCCGATGGGGCCGCCCTACCGTCAACTCTTGCCTGTTGCGGTCTTTACATCGTATATAGGCCGCTGCGACTTACACTGCTCAAACACTTCTTCTGCAGATCTCACTGTTACAACTTCAAGCACAACTACATACTTCGTATTGACTATCATGGTAAGTCGTCAATATATAATTACTTTAATGAAAAAACTCATTTGAAAGGAATGAGGCAATTCATTTTAACTATTAATTACTATTTCATGCATAATTTGTACGCTTGAGAATTCATTATTTACCAGTTTAACTCAAAAAAATTAATTTTAATTTCATATATACAAAGAAATGAATTGTTTGCTTTTTATATTTTTAATTGTTTTTATACGTAATAATACGTACAAGTAATTGTAATCTACTAATAGTAAGGAAGTTGGTTAATATTAGAATTAGAGGTCAACTAGTTTTTAGTTTTTTATAGTGTTTTTTATAATACTTTATATTTTATTTACAGTATCCCCTGACTAGTATTTTACTTGCATGCTTGGTGGGCCTCGTCGCCAGTCAGAGACCATCATACGTTCCTAACCCGGTGCGTTACCCGGACGTGGCTCCCAGATTCCGTGTGTCAACATCTACAGAACAAGTGGTGGACCTGGGGAATCGAAACGGCGGAGAGACAACCACTACTGAGCGACTTCCTCTCGACGCCCGTGGAAACGTCGATGTTGTCAACCAAATCAAAAACTGGCCTGAGGATAAGAGACCCTTCTGGTTCGTAAATGCCCAGCACATCGAGAGTGCCCGCGCTCGTCCTTTCCCAGCTGTGGGTCAACAAGGAGGCCAAGTGCAACAAGTCAATGTGCCGTCTCGTTCTTCATTCCTGTCATAAAATGTTTATTCATATTTAATCTAAACTACTAAATATTATTCCAGATGATAATATTTCAATATTGTGTTTAATTTATTTATATGCCAAAGCTTTAATATTTTTAAGTATTTAAATTTTAAGTGCAGACATGTATTATTAATTATGTGCAATAATAAAAAGACTAATTCATAATTCATTGTTTATTTTTACATAATATGATACAGTATTTGGGAGTGGCAATTGCACAAAGGGAAAATAATGCAAATGTGAAAACATAAAATGAAATAACTGATATTTCAATCACGCTAAATGTATGTTTCCGTTAGTATTATTGTATATTGCTTGTAAATAAATAAATAAATAGATAATCGGTTTTGGCAAAAGCAAATTAGCGTTTTCATACAACTGTGTGTTTATTGAAATAGTAATGAAATAGAGAGAGAGAAAGAGAAAGAGAGAGAGTGTGAATGAAGACGTATTGGATAAAGCCGGTGCAGGCCAGGTGTGACGCACGGCCGTGGTCCGTGGATGTTTGTGATGTTCGAGGATGCTGAGCGCACCGGCGACACACCGCACACGGCCTCGTCCAACACGACAAACAGATACAGATGTCTGTTGCCCTAGCTGTAGCTTGCTAGATAAAACACACAATACATACAATACACGTAATTTATACAAGTTACATATGATACATAAAATGAATTTATACAGGTTCTTGCTCAATGTGCACGCGGGCAAATGGAATATTACAACTTACAAGCACTTTAACACATTAACAGCAAGTCGTTCGTTTCTGCTCCGTTGTGGGGCATCACTGCAAGTAAAATAATATGTGACGTGCACGTACATAACGCATTAGCTTTAGTGTACCGCTTACCTATCATTGGTCCCCTGGTGCGCACACGTTCAGCGAGAATGCAGAGAATGTTTCACCCTTCTTACCAATGGCCTTCGCTTGATACTGGCCGACGTCACTTGAGTCGCAAGAGACGATCTGCAAGTTGAATTTGTTACCTTCTGCTGTGAAACGGTATCTGGAGCTCGACTCAGGCACAGCTTTGCCGTCCTTAAGCCAAGTGAGTTTCAATGGGACGTCTTCAGTCTCTGCTTGGAAGCTGGCCGACTCCCCTTCGTTGACTGTGGCTGACACTGGGAATGTTTTGAACACAGGGCTTTTGGGTTGTTCGCCAGGTACCAGGACGTTCAACGTGCACGAACTGAAACTCTCGCCTGCATCGTTGAATGCCTCACACGTGTATGCACCGGAATCCTCCGGGAAGATCTCAGCAATCTGGAGTTTGTAGATGTTCGCCTCATTGGAATAGTTGAAATCTTTGCTGGGCTTGATCTCCTTGTTGTTGTGCAACCAAACAACATCGAATTTGTCGGCTCCAATAATGCGGCAGGATAACGTAACGGGTTCACCGTCTTTCACGAACGCAGACTGCAGGTGGCTTACAATTTTTGGGGGCTTATCACCGCTGCTCTTCTTACCACCGGTGGCGTTTGCCATTGCTGTTTATAAAATAACAAATAACAATACATTCATACCAACTAAATTAGTAAATCTTATGAATATTTCAACTCACGTTTAATGGATAGCTTGCACTTTGTCTCTGTCGTTCCAATTGAGTTGCTAGCCTTGCAAATATATACACCTTCATCTTCCGGGAATACTTCATTAATATGCAGTTTCGCAATACCGTTCTTGTATTTCAGGTCAATAATATCAGATGATGTTAATTGCTTGTTATCTTTATGCCATGTGACCTGTGGTTCAGGGTCACCAGTAACAGAGCAGCTAAGAGTTAGACTTTCCCCATCAATAATCGTTAAATCATTCAATTCTCTTGAAAATTTAGGCGCGTACATCAGGGAATCGTCTGGAGGCACTGCAAAATAGAATTCAAATTTAGAATATTCGCAATTGAATTGAATTGAATTTAAATACTAACATGCTAATTCTTTAGTAGCACTGCGAGATCTAGAAGGACTGCCTGTTGTATCTAATCTGCTTCCGTATTTCTTAATTGATCGTTTATCAGAAGAATCATTGATATTTAAGCTGGATGATGAACTACTGATATTCAGGTTTGACTATAAGATAAAACACATTGTTAGATATGAATAAGAATACTATAAATAAAGGAATCACTTACAGAACTATGCTGCCTATTTGAGGAGGAATAATTTGTAGATGATTGTTGAATATTTGTGCTTTGTCTTCGTACACTGACCATTTGTGGAGCTGGTTTAATTGGCTGTTCAATATATTTACGGTCCCCGGAATGCAAAATTTGGTTAGCTATTTGTGTTTGTTCAACTGTGCTTGTAGCACCCTCAACGATGACGACACAAGTAGTTTCATCAGTGCCGTGGCAATTTGTAGCAACGCAACGATATTTACCAGAATCTTCTGGTTTACAGTCAACGATTTCCATGGTGACGACACCATCGGAGTGTGTCATACTGTATTCATACTTGCTGAGTTCTCTCCTATCCTTAAACCATTTTACTGTTGGTACTGGTTTGCCGCTCAAGCAACACAAGAGTTTGCAAGTGTCACGTTCCTGCATAACACGAGGACGCAACAAGAAAGTAAAACTGGGAGCGCATTCTTGTTCTTCTTGCCAGAAGGTGTACGGTAACGCTTCGCGTCTTCTGACAGGTTGAATTTCGGGTTTGTATTCGGGAATGACCTTCGGCAGTGCTGTAATTTAAAATATAATTAAATATATCATCGTACATTAGTTTGATATGTTTAAACATACGTTGAACATTCAAAAAGACAACTTCCTCCCTGGAGCCATAATGATTTTCAGCACGAATAATGTATTCTCCTCTGTCTTCCACTCGAACTCTGTTGATGATGAAGTAGTAATCATCACCAACGTAGCGTTTCATAAACTTGACACTCTGCCTCAATTCTTGGTTATTGTGCGACCAGGACAGTGTGGGAGTAGCGATGGCAATGACGCGACAGTAGAATTTCACGCTCTGGCCCTCATAGCAGAACGCGCTGTGTGGTTTAATGACGAATCTGGGTGCAGCTTGTCTTCTGTCGAATGAAGTTTCGTGTATTTTGTATTTGTCGATGAGCAATTTGCGCAATGAGGAGTATTCGGACAGACGACCAATGGGCAATGCGAACGAGTCCCAATTGTCGTATTTGGATCTGATCTTGTCACGCAGATTGGTGTAGCGTGAGGAAGCAATTACTTGGGTACGATCGCTGTGGTCACCAGTCAACCAAGCGTGCAACAAACATTCTTGTGCAGTCATTCTCTTTTCCTTGTTCTTAACTAATAATCTGCGAATAAAGTCTTTGCCTTCTTCTGAAATATTTGTGAAGGATTCTTCATCAAAGTCCCAATCACAAGCTTTCACGTTCTTCAGGGTTTCAATGTCGTTATCACCAGCAAATGGTGACAAACCGCTCAACCTACATCCGTAAAATTAACAATTAGTTACATTAGAAATCAGTATCAAATGAAAATATTTTTATATTATAATTAAAATATAAAATACTTACAGAACATAGGCCAATACACCAACGGCCCACATGTCTGTGTAGAAGCCCACTGGTTCACGTTCCACAATTTCTGGTGCCGCAAACTCAGCAGTTCCAGTAGAGATCTTCACTACTTCATTAGGATCTAATTTAGTGGCCAAACCGAAATCAATCAATTTGATGTTTGTACTCTTCCGTGTTTGACACATAATATTTTCAGGCTTGATGTCCAAGTGAATAATATTCTTCTCATGCATGTGTTTGATGGCTTCACAAATTTGTCGCATGTAGTTGATTACTTCAGCTTCAGACATTTGATAGCCTTCAGCTGTGATGCGTTCGAATAATTCTCCACCAGATAAGCTAAAATAAATAATGTTGCAATTATCCTATCTGATTAGATAATTAATAAATAACATTACACTTACAATTCGAAGATGAGTACCATTTCATCGTCATCCTCAAATGCATCGTGAAGGTTAATTAATTTAGGATGATGCAGTTGGTTCATGATATCAATTTCCTTCCTAATGAGTTCCTTCTCCATCGCATGTGATACAGGGATGAATTTGGCAGCGAAGATATTTCCAGTCTTGCGTTCCCTGCATCGGTGTACAACGCCAAATGCACCAGTTCCAATTTCTTCCAAAATGTCATAAGCGTCATAAACGCTGTTTGTGGAAATTTCAACAGGCTGTGGTACGTATTTAGAATAAATGTCAAATACATATTGGTCGTAATCCTTAGGAGATTCTGTAACATTCGAACGGATCTTCTTGCCGTTTTCGTCAAGCTCGTATTTCCTCTTGTGTACAATCTTCTTGCCGGTGTCTTTGGTTGTGATGAGTGTGCTGACTTCAGATGGATCAGACCTACCATAGACATTCTCAGCGTATACTCTGAATTCATATTGGTGGCCAGGAGCCAGTCCACTAATAGCCATGGAAGTGAATCTTGTGTTTCCAACTCTAATCCATGTGGACATGGGATGTTCGCGTCTTTCAACCATGTAATTGGTGATATTACTACCACCGTCCCAAACTGGAGCCTTCCAAGAAAGAGCCAGAGAATCAACACCAATATTGTCAACAACTGGGTATCTTGGGGGATCAGGACGATCTGTAAATGGGTTATTTATGAGTTACAATAAAACAATTCAATTGTAATTAATTGTTTTAAAAAATATACTTACCACTGATCTGAATCTTAATGATGGTGGAATCTTGCCCAAGTTCATTTTCTGCTTGAATTCTGTATGGGCCGCTATCTAGTTTGCTACCGTCACGTATGGTGAGAATGGCATGGCGTTCTTTAACTTCAACAGAGTAATGACCGCCAGATTCAATAGTTTCACCTTCGCGAACCCAGGTAATCTTGGGTTTCGGATGACCAGTGAATGGAATCTTAATGACAACATTCTCTCCTTTGTCGAAGAATGCAGTGTCGCGGAATCTTGGAGGTACATTCAGTTTAGGTGCGGTCATGATCTTCAGTTCAGCGCGGGTAGATTTAACACCACCTTTGTTTACAGCACGGCAAACGTATTCGTCCGCATCTTCACCATATACATCGTTAATAACCAAGTTGTAAACATCATCTTCAGCATAGATGTGGTATCTGGATCCACTGGTAATTTCGCGAGCACCCTTGTACCAGGTAATGGTTGGCTTGGGTTGACCGGTGATCTGGCACTGGAAGTGAGCATTGTGATTCTGGATACAGTTGGCACTTTTCAATGGTTTCACAATTTCTGGTGGTACAGCAGCAAGAGGATCAATAATCTTGACAGATGTAGACGCTGAGGATGGTTCAGATAATCCAGCAATATTCTGAGCGAATACTCGGAATTCGTATTGGCGTCCTTCAATCAAATTCGAAATATTGATCATATTTGGTTGGCAGATGGCTACGTTAACACGCTGCCATGCGTTGCTGCCCACTTCCTTCTTGTCTATCCAGTAGCCCTGGATGCGAGCACCGCCATCGCTTTCGGGTTTGTCCCATTCCAAGTTGACGAAATCACCTCCAACTTGTGTAACTTTGGGTACACCAGGTGGTGATGGAGGATCGAATGGAGCCTTGGCTTTGATGGGATTGACTCCTTCCAGAGCAGGGCCCATGCCATTATCGTTGACGGCCATTACGCGGAACAAATATTCCTGGCCTTCAGTCAGACCTTGTACAGTGAACTGTGTATCTTTGCAGTTGCTATTGATTATTATCCAGTGAGTGAGAGTGACATCCTTGCGCTCAACAACATAGTGAGTAATACGCAAGCCACCATCGTAGCTTGGTGGTTTCCAGTTAAGTGTGCAAGTGTGTTTGGTGATGTCAGTGGTTTCCAGGGGTCCGTTTGGTGGGCCAGGTAAACCAGTGATGTAAACAGTAAAGCTGGCGGATACACTGCCACTGTCGTTTTTCACAGTCAATGTGTACGTTCCAGCATCTTCCTTCTTGATGTCCTTAATAAAGATAATAAGGTAGTCATCGAAAATAGTGTATTTAATGTGGTCAGATTCTTCAACTTTACGACCATCTTTACTAAGTGTTACTTCCATAGGTTGATCACCAGAATAATAGATTTTAATCTTAGTGTTGTCACGTTCAGGTAAGTACAGATCACCAGGCATGCGTTCAATGCGTGGTGGAGCTATAAATAAAAATAAATAAATGGATTAATGAATTCAATTAATAATGTTAATGTTGTTTACTTACTTCCAATCTTAAGTCTGCAAGTAGTTGTAGCAGATCCCATAGCATTCGATGCCTCGCAAGTGTAGTCTCCATCGTCTTGTTCCCAAATGTCGGAGATATGGAGCCAGAAAGTGCCGCCTTTAGATTCAACGCGGAAGCGACCACCAAGAGTGATTTCACGGCCGTTTCTCAACCATCTGCACGTAGGTGTTGGCTTTCCAGAGGCCTCGCATTCCAAGGAGAATGGTTTGCCCAATGGAACAGATACGTTCGACAATGAACGAACCCATTCGGGCTGAACACCATCCGCAACTTCGCAAACCTTAACGGGAGTAGTGCATGTGCTGGGTTCGCTCTTACCAGCAGCGTTTACAGCGAAGACACGGAATTCATAATCGGCACGTTCGGTCAAATTAATAACAGTGTATGAAGTGTCAGTAACATTGTAGTCGTTACATTTAACCCAAATTGCGCTTCCGATCTCGCGTTTTTCAACGATGTACCCAGTAATTCTAGATCCGCCATCATGAGTTGGTGGTTCCCAGGTAAGATCAACGTAATTTTTGCCAACTTTGACAACTTTAGGTGTACCAGGTGGTGATGGTACATTAAATTTGCCCTTGAGCTTGAATTTAGATGATGATGCAGACGGTTTGCTAAATCCAGCAGCATTCTTTGCACGAACTCTGAATTCGTATTCATGACCGCTCTGCATGTTGTATAAAACGTAATTATTTTCTTTGATAAGGTAGTCATTGGCAACACGCCACTGAGTATCTTCAGCAACATCTCTGAATTCAAGTTTGTAGCCCTGAATACGAGCTCCACCATCGCTACGTGGTCTATCCCAAGTGAGAGTAACGGTGCTGGAGTCCCAGTCGGTGACACGTGGTGCGCCTGGAGGATCGGGTACAGTGAAGGGGAATTTGGCAGTGATAGGTTCCAAAGTTTCCAGAGGTTCGCTCACACCATACTGGTTTTCAGCACGGACACGGAAACTGTACTTTCTGTTAGGTTCCAGACCCATTACATCATAATGGCAGCTACGGACGAAGCTGCTGATCTTAACCCAAATCTATAAACAATGTTCCAAATGTAGTAAATGCAAGATTCTTAAGGCAAGAACTGTTAAAAAAATAATACTTACACCACTAGGATCAAGTTTCTCCACAACATAGTTGGTAATCGGAGAGCCACCATCGTCCAATGGTGGTTTCCAAGACAAACTGCAAGTATCAGGTGTGATGTCAGATACATCGAGAGGTCCAACAGGAGGTGTTGGTTTGTCAACAACTAGTACTCTACATGAAGCAGAATCTGATCCTTCAGTATTAACCAGTTTGATTGTATAGTTGCCGGTATCGGAACGCTTAGCACACTTATTATGGAAAGTACATGTTACGTCAGTAGTGTCATATTTAATTCGGCTGTCTTGCAGAACTTCTGTACTATTGATAGTCCATGATGCCTTTGGTTTTGGAATAGCGATGAATGGTACAGTGATAGTGAATTCTTCGCCGGCAATGACAATCATGTCACGAATGCTGAGGTCGGATGTAATCTTTGGTACACATGGAGGCGCACGGCAGATAATAATATCAGATGCTGAGCTCCAAGATCCTTGGCCGGCGGCATTGACAGCAGCTACTCTGAACTCATATTCATGATTTTCAATCAAATTAATGACCCTTAAAAAACAATATTGTTAGAAATATATCTAGAAAGTTGTTGAAATATATTTACTTGTATGTAAGATCAGGAACATGAGCATGTGAAGCTTTAGTCCACTTGTCTTCACCAATGAGGCGTTTTTCAATGACGTAACCAGTGATTGGTGAACCACCATCATGACGAGGTTTGGCCCATGTAATAGTGATAGAATCTTCAGAGGTTTCAATTCCTCTTGGTGTTCCAGGAGCACCAGGAACATCGAATGGATGTCTTGCTCTGATAGGATCAGAAGTCACTGCAGGTTCAGACTGACCGTACTGATTCTCAGCCATAACACGGAATTCGTATTCGCGACCCAAAGTCAAATTGCGAATTCTGCAGAAAGGTACAGTAACATAGCTGCTAACTTTAGACCATGTAGGTGATCTTGCTTCTTTCTTCTCAACAACATAGTTGGTAATATCAGCACCACCGTTATCCTTGGGCGGTTGCCAGAAGAGGCTGAGAGAGTCTCCTCCAAATTCATCAGCACGTAAGTTCTCTGGTTTACCTGGTCTGTCTAGTACACGAACGTTGATGGTAGCAGTGTCAAATCCAGACTGGTTGCGCAGCTGCAATCTGTATTGGCCAGTGTCGCTGCGTTTAGAGTTCTTGACAACAATACTAGCAGATTCATCGGATAATTGTTGGAATACTCTGCTGTCGGATTCATCCAAAATGGTATCGTTGGCGAACCAGGTGGCAGTTGGTTTCGGGAATCCAACGTATGGTACGTGGATGCTGAAATCTTCACCTGCGCGGACAGTGATATCTCTGACACCTCCAAGGTCCATGCAAGGCTTATTAGGCTGTTCTTCAATGCGAATATCACTGGTTGGTCTGCTGGGCTCGGAATTGCCAACATCGTTTACAGCGATTACTCTAAATTGATATTCAGCTCCTTCCTTTAGTCTAGGTACAGTGTATACAGTAGTGGGAATAAGAATAGAGTTAGAATCGGTCCAATCGGAATCGTCCTTGCCCTTTTGTTGAATGATATAACCCTTGATCTTCGAGCCTCCGTCATTTCGTGGTGCTCTCCAAGACAGTGTAACACTGTCTTTGGTAATACGATCCGGTTTAGGTGGTTCAGGTGCATCAGGACGGACTAAAATAAAAATTAAGTATGTCGAATCAAATTAATTAAATAGTAGTAAATAATAAAATACTTACAGCGTTGCAGTTGCGCTGTAATAGGTTCAGTGGGCTTGCTTGGTTTACCAGGTCCAGCTTCATTGACAGCGACAACACGGAATTCGTAGCGGTTTCCTTCACGTAAATCTTGTACAGTGAACTGTGTGTTTGGAGTAGGATAGTTATTAACCTTTATCCATTCACCTCCACGCTCACGTTTTTCAACATAGTAGCCAGTGATTGGTTTGCCACCAGTATGAACTGGAGGATTCCATTGTAAGCTGCAGCTTGTTGGACTGTAACCGGTAACTTCAGGTTGGCTAGGTGCATCTGGAGGATCAAATGGACTCTTGGCAATAACGGGTTTGCCTTCCAATGGGTTAGATACGCCGTAGATATTCTCGGCGCGAACACGGAAGGAGTATTTCTTGCCTTCTGTTAAACCTCTGGCAGTAAATGATGGTCTAGGACAGAATCCAGGGCAAGGCCTCCAGGAATCTGTTCCAAAGTCACTGATTTCCACGATGTATCCGGTAATATCACCACCACCGTCATCATCTGGAGGATTCCATGATAGTGACACAGAGTCAGGAGTAGTAGCAGTGTATTGCAGTGGGCCCTTGGGCATTCCAGGTTTGTCGACCACTGTTACTTCAATATCGGCAGAATCCGCACCATATTCATTCTTGGCAGTTACAGTGTACTTGCCAGAATCATCACGATTCGATACTTCAACACGAAGTTTAGTGTATTCGCTAGTAGTTTCTGTCGATACTCTGTTGGATTCGGGAATGCGAATGGTATTTTTAGCCCATTCAATTTTCGGCGTAGGTGCTCCAGACAAAGGAATATTGATATTGATTGGTTCACCAGCACGAACCTTGATCTTGCGGCCAATGATTCCGTCCAACCACAGTTTTGGTTTCTCCTTCATTGGTTTGGCAGTAATAACATGTGAGGTCTCACTTGGTTTGCCGTTGCCAGCCGCATTGACAGCAGAAACACGGTATTCATATTGGTGTCCCTCCTGCACGCGATCATCGTAATATTCCAGGTGACGGCATGGTTCCTTGTTAAGTTTAACCCAGCGACCTGTAGCTCTGTCACGTCTTTCAATGTCGTAGCCAATAATTGGTGATCCGCCGTTGCTAATAGGTGCAGTCCACTTAATCTTGATGTGATCCTTGTCAGTGTCCACGGCTTCTGGACGACCTGGTTTGCCAGGAACATCGTACTGGTTCTTAGCAACCACTGGTTTGTCGGTGTTAAGAGGTTCAGAACGTCCTTGTAAGTTCTCAGCAGATACTCTAAATTCGTATTTTGTGCCTTCCAGCAATCTAGGTACCACGCAGTGATTGTATTTAGGATTGACATAGTTAACAGCAGGTACCCAGCCACCGCCATGTGTAAGATCGCGTTTTTCAATCACGTAACCACTAGAAAAATACAAAATATAAATTAATATTCATTCAATAATTTTCACTGAAAATATTTACGTTATTTCACTACCACCATTATCTTTAGGTGGTTTCCAGGATAGAGTGACACTTTGAGCAGTAATTTCTTCATATTCGAGAGGTCCTTCTGGTGGTCCAGGACGATCCAAAACAATAACTTGGAAGGATCCTTCATCCATACCAGAGCTGTTTCTTAACAAAATGTGATATTCTCCACTGTCTGATCTCTTGGCGTTGACAGTGTGTACAACTGTGTGATGTCCAATAGATGTGACGGTAGTACGATCATCGGTAGTTGTAAGATTTTTACTTCCAACAGACCAGACGACTTCAGGTGCTGGTTCACCAATGAAGTCGATATCAATGTGAAGGATAAGTCCAGCCTTAATGCGAATATCATTAAGTGGAGTCTTAATCTTGGGAGCCACTAAAATAATTTTTATATGTTAACGATAAATAAGATATAAACAAGAAATAATCTTACAATATCTAGCTTTAGCAGTAACAAGGTCAGATGGTTCAGAAGGTTCACTGTTTCCAGCAGTGTTTGTCGCGATAACGCGGAATTCATATTCCTGGCCTTCAGTTAAATCGGGAACGGTAGCCTAAAAGGAATATTATTAATACATAATACGAATACAATTTTTATTGAATTTACAGCGTTTTTCTTTGCTGGAACATGAACGGCGTTGATCCAGTACGGGCTTCCCTTTTCTTTCTTTTGAATGATATAGCCAGTAATTGGTGATCCGCCGTCGGATTTTGGTGGCTCCCATTCAAGGTCAACGTGATCTTTGTCCCAGTCAGTGACGGCTGGTTTACCAGGTGCATCGGGTTCGTCTGTAAATAAAAATAACAATTTTCAATAGACACACAACAAGTAAAATTATTTATACATACCAAATTCATTCTTAGCAATAATGCTCTTAGTAGTCTCCAAAGGTTCAGATTCCCCAATAGCGTTAACTGCCTTCACGCGGAAATAGTATTCCTTTTTGTGAATTAAACGGGTCACTTCATGGTTTAAATTTGTACTCATTCCAGCATCAGCCCAGGTGCCGCGAGACATATCCATCTTCTCGATAACGTAGTGCAGAATTGGAGAACCACCATTGTCAGATGGCGCTGTCCAAGAAAGCATTGCACTCTCCTTGGTAACTCCGCTGACATTCAGTGGTGCACGTGGAGGTCCGGGCCGGTCTAAATATACATATATCAATGCAATATTTTAAAAAATATTTTACTAAATTAAAGATACTCACCAAGTACAGTGACATTAGCAGATGCGGAGAACGATCCAAGATCGTTAGTTAATGTCAAAGTATATCTACCAGTGTCAGAACGAACAGAGAATGGAATATCAAACGAAACTTGCTTGTTGGTAACGGACATATCCACTCTGGAGCTAGGTTCAATAGTTTTGCCATCAATTTGCCATTTAGCTGTTGGTTTTGGTGATGCTTCAATCGGAATGTTGTAACTAATACGATTGCCAGCTTTCACAGTAATATCTTGCAACAGAGTCTTGTCGAATGATGGAGCCACTATAAATTTAAACAATATTATAACTATTCAATACATATTGAAATGAGACTTACAGAAACGGGGTTTAGCAATGACGGGCAATGAGGCATCGCTTGGTTCTCCTGGGCCTCCTTTATTTACCGCAATTACACGGAATTCGTATTCCTCACCTTCAGTAAGATCTGGTACAGTGGCTGCTGTCTTACCAGCAGGCACTTCAACTGCCTTCTCCCAAATACTACAATGGATATTTTGATACAAACGTTATACTTACCAGTTTTGAATAGCTAAAATTAAAATATATTATATCATTAACCATACCCATGTTTTGGTCGTTTTTCAACAATGTAATGAGTAACTGGAGAACCACCATCTTTCTTGGGTGGGGTCCATTCCAGGTCGACGTGATCTTTATCCCAGTCTGCAATAAATAAATTAATATTAAAGCAATGAATATTATTATCAAATTGGCATAAATTATACCAGTGGCTTTAGGCGTGCCAGGCTTGTCTGGTTTTCCAAATGGATCTTTAGCTGTAATACTCTCTGAAGTAGTCAATGGCGCAGATTCTCCCTGTCTATTAATTGCGCGAACTCGGAATTTATAATCATGTCCTTCGGCGAGATGGTCCACACTATAAAAGAAAGAAAAAAAGTAAACAAAATTTATTATGTTACCATTGAAAGTATTAAGTACTTCATGTATGTAGATGGAGTTTCTCCAACTGGTACCCAACGCATATTCTCAGTATCCAATTTTTCAACAGCATAAGATAAAATTTCTGAGCCGCCATCATCTTTAGGCGGTCTCCAGTGGAGTACGCAACCTGATTTAGTAACGTTGTCAGCTTTAAGTGGTCCTTCGGGTGGTGTAGGTACATCTAATACGGTGACATTTACAGTCGCTTTGTCTGTGCCATTAACATTCTTAGCGATCAAAGTATAAGTGCCACTATCTGAGCGTTTAGCATCAGTGACACGCAGTTTTGTGGTATAATCTTCATTGGTAATTTTAATACGATCGCCAGGCAAGACAGCGTTGTCCTTGAGTTCCCAATTTTTACTTGGTGGTGGTTCACCAATAACAGGTACATTAAATTCGAATGTTTGTCCTGCACGGACCTTAATGTCAGTCATGTAGTTACGATCAATTTTAGGTGCAACTATAAAAGACAAATTAGTTGTAATTTTGTATAAATAATGTACATTAAATACTTACGATTTTTGGGTCTGGCGACATGTGGTTTAGTAGCATCACTAGGCTCACCAGGACCAGCTTTGTTTACAGCTCGTACACGGAATTCATACTGCACACCTGGAATCAGATCTTCCACTTTACCAGTGGTAGAATCTCCAGCAACTTCTGCACATTTATCCCAATCTGGGCTGAATTTGTCACGTTTTTCAATAACATATCCAGTAATGGGTGATCCCCCGTCTTGTTCTGGGCGAGCCCATTTGAGTTCAACGAAGTCTTTATCGTAATCACTGATTTCGGGTGTTCCAGGTTTGCCAGGTTCATCGAACGGATTCTTGGCTTCAATAGCTTTATCAGCAGTCAGCGGTTCGGATTTGCCTTGCTTATTAACAGCGCGAACTCTAAATTTGTATTTATGGCCAGGAATGAGACCATCAACAGGTAATTTCGTGGTTGGCCCATCAGTCTCACCAGCTGGGACCCAACGACCGGTGGCTTCATCCATTTTCTCAACCACGTATTTTTCGACAGGTTGACCGCCATCATCAGGTGGTGGATTCCAGCTGAGAGTAGCTCCATTCGCATGAACATCAGACACTTTAAGAGGTCCTCCAGGTGGACTAGGTTTGTCCAAAATAATAACTTCTACATCAGCAGTATCTTTACCATTATCGTTTTCAGCAGTAATTGTGTACTTGCCAGAATCAGCACGAGTGGCCATACGTACGTTGAGTTTAGTGTTGTACTCAACATGCTGAACTTTAATTCTTTCGGCAGATTTAACTTCTCTTCCTTTGAGCTGCCATTTGGTTTTTGGTGCAGGTTCACCAGTAACTTTAACATCGAATGAGAAGTTCTGTCCAGCCTTAATACGTACTTCCACCAAATTGGTTCGATCAATATGAGGAGCAAGATTTCTTGGCTTAGCGATAATTGTAGGTGTAGCATCACTAGGTTCACCTGGTCCTGCTTTGTTGACAGCACGTACTCTGAATTCATAGGGTTGTCCTTCAATAAGATCTGGGACAGTCGCAGAGGTTTGGTCAGCTGGGACTTCCAAAGCTTTCTCCCAGTCTCCGAATTTATCCTTCTTTTCAATGATGTAGCCAGTAAGAGGCGATCCACCATCTTCGGTAGGTGGAGTCCATTTAAGATCCACATGATCTTTGTCCCAATCTGTTGCTTTGAGGTTTCCTGGTTTACCAGGTTCATCAAATGGATTCTTAGCAATAATGGTTTCTTCGGCAACTAAAGGCTTAGATTCACCTTCTGCATTGACAGCAGCTACACGGAATTTATATTCCTTTCCGGGTGTTAAACCGGTTACTTCCATACCTGGTTCGGTAGAGCGACCGCATGGTACCCAGCAGCCTGTTTCTGGATCCATCTTGTCCACTTGGTAATATTCGATAGGAGTGCCACCATCATCTTTGGGCCTCTTCCATTTAAGTTTACAGCCTTCTTTGTGAACGTCACTGGCTGTCAGTGGTCCTTCCGGTGCAGAAGGTTTATCGGTAACAGTGACTTGAATTGTCACACTATCCTTTCCAGAACTGTTTGAAGCAGTAACAGTGTAATCTCCAGAGTCGTCACGTTTTACTGGACGAATAACGAATTTGGTAAAGTAGTCTACGTTTTCGATCTGGACGTTCTTGTCATTCTTCAATGGTACAGCACCATAACGCCAGTCAACAGTTGGTGGAGGTTCGCCAATAATATTTGCTTCCAGTTTCAATGTAGATCCAGCGGATAAAGTTATATCACGTAAATTGCGACGGTCAATGCGAGGTGCCACTGTAAATAATAGAAACAAAAAATATATTACTTGATTCAAGGATGTTGTTTATAAACTTACAAAATCTGGGTTTGGCAGTAAATGTTTTTCCTGGTTCAGAAGGTGCACTGAGACCTGCTTTGTTTACAGCAATAACACGGAATTGGTATTCATTGCCCTCAATAAGTCCACCAACAATGCCAGTGGGTTTCGGGCTGTTCGTTTCAATAGCTTTTTCCCACATCGGACTGTATTTATCTTTCTTTTCAATGATGTAGCCAGTAATAGGTGATCCTCCATCGGAAATAGGCTCAGGCCATGTCAGTTCAACGTGACTAGCAGACCAATCAGATGGTTCGGGAGTACCAGGAGCATTTGGCACAGCTATAAATATTTTATAATAATTGTTATATCTTTATTGTTATATAATGTTTATACTTACTGAATGGATCTTTGGCAATAATAGAGCCAAGAGTTTCTAAAGGTTCAGATTCACCCTCCTTATTAATAGCCTTGACACGGAATTTGTACTCGTGGCCAGGAATTAATCCATCCACTTTCATTTCAGGTACAGCTCCCGTAGTCTTTCCAACTGGCAACCATACACCAGTATCTGGATCGAATTTCTCAACAAGGTATCCTTCAATGGGTTCACCACCATCGTCTTTGGGTTTCTTCCATTTGAGAGTGCAACCATCTTTGTGAATATCAGAAACTTCCAACGGGCCTTCTGGTTTTCCTGGTTTGCCTGTCCAATAAAAATACATAGTCATACCATATTATAAACTAATAGTGTTAAAGACTTACAAATAACATTGACTTCAACTTCTACCGTATCGGTACCAAATTTGTTGACAGCTGTAATCTTATATACTCCGGTGTCCTTACGTTCGGGTTTGTCGTTGAAGAACTTGGAATTATAAGGAATATTTTCGATACGGCGATGACTCGTTTGAATTACAGTTTTGTTGTCAATTAACCATGTTGCTTCAGGAGCAGGCTCGCCGCTAATCCTAACATCAAAGAAGAAGGGTTCACCTTCCTTGACGGTAAGATTACGCAGATCTCTACGTTCAATTTTGGGTGCCACTGTAAATAAATAAATGAAGTAATAAATAATTAGTTAATTCTATTTACGTAGTTTATACTTACATTTGCGGGGCTTAGCAATAACTGGTTTCGAAGCTTGGCTTGGTTCACCAGGACCAGCAGCGTTCACAGCACGGACTCGGAATTCATATTCCTGACCTTCATCTAAGTTTTCAGCAGTACCTTTGCATTCGTTGGGGCCAGTTTCGCCAGCCTTGACCCAGCGAGTTGTGCCTTTTTCTTTCTTTTCAATAATATATCCAGTGATTGGAGACCCACCATCCTTTAATGGTGGGGTCCATCTAAGATCAACATGATCCTTATCCCAGTCAGTTGGCTCTGGCGTACCAGGTGCACCAGGCTCGTCTGTAATAAAAACAATAGTTAAGTTATATGTGATTTTAGAATACCGTCAACTTTGAACTTACCGAATGGATTTTTAGCAACAATGGTTTGTTCGGCATCTAATGGTTCTGATTCGCCTTCTGCGTTTACAGCCATAACACGGAATTTGTATTCTTGGCCGGGTTCCAAATTATTACATTCCAATTTTGGTTCTCTGCTACGGCCAGCTGGTACCCAACGTCCAGTTTCAGTGTCCATTTTCTCCACTTGATAGTATTCAATAGGAGTGCCACCATCATCTTGAGGGGCATTCCATTTAAGTGTACAACCTTCTTTGTGCACATCACTAATCTTAAGAGGACCTTCTGGTTTTCCAGGTTTGTCAAGGACAGTGATTTCAATAGATGCTTCGTCTCGGCCAGAGGTATTTTCTGCTTTGAGAGTAAATGTTCCTGTGTGTGATCTCGAAATACTGGAAATGACCAATTTAATTCTGTAATCTTCAACTTCGATGGTCATATCGTCTCGTTTTTCATCGAGACGAGCCTTGTTCAAGAACCAGGTCTTCGATGGTGGAGGCTCACCAGAAACTTTAACATCCAAACGGAAGTGTTGTCCAGCCTTGACAATCATATCTTTGAGTGTAGTACGGTCTATCTTAGGTGCAGCGAATCTGTCTTTAGCAGTCATTGTCTCTGAAGGTGGAGATGGTTTACTTTGACCTCCTTTGTTAATAGCACGGACACGGAATTGGTATTTTTGACCTTCGATTAAGTCAGGAACAGAAGCTTCAAGCTTATTTCCAGGAACTTCAACTGCCTTCTGCCATCTAGTGCTACCTGGTTCTTTTTTCTCAATGACGTAGCCAGTAATTGGTGCACCACCATCATTTTTAGGTGCAGTCCATTTAAGATCGGCATGACGACGATCCCAATCTTTAAGTTCTGGTTTTCCGGGTGCGTCAGGCTCAGAGTATGGATTCTTGGCAGTTGTCGGAATTTCAGTTTCAAGAGGTTCTGATTCACCTTCAGAGTTCAGAGCTTTAACTCTGAATTGGTAATCTTTTCCTTCATTTAAGCCAGTAACATCGGCTTCTGGTGTTTTGGTAGTGCACACTGGAACCCAGCGACCAGATTCAGTATCCATGCGTTCAACCACATATCCACTGATAGGTTCACCACCATCATCCTCTGGTTTGTCCCATTTGAGTTTGCAACCCTCAGCAGTAACGTCAGATACATCAAGAGGGCCTTTGGGTTTAGATGGTTTGCTAATAACAGTCAATTCGACTTCTACAGTATCAATACCAGAGTCGTTCTTGGCTGTGACAATGTAAATTCCAGTATCACTGCGTTTAACTTTTTGTAAAATGAAAGTAGTTTTATATTCTTCATTTTCAATCTTGAGTCTATCATGTGTCTTAAGGACTTTTTCTTGGTAGGTCCAAGTGATGGTTGGTGCTGGTTCACCTTTCACATCAGCTTCCATACGTAACAGTTGGCCGGAGCGCAATGTCTTCTTTTGCAGATTTTTACGGTCAATGCGTGGTGCCACTATAGAATAAAATTACATATGATAAATATGCTTGCAAATGTTCTACAAAATACTTACAGAATCGTGGTTTGGCAATGACAGGTTTTGATGGATCACTAGGCTCACTAGGACCGGCTTTGTTGACAGCAACAATACGGAATTCGTATTCATGTCCTTCTTCTACATCAGTAACCCTTCCAGAAGTGCGATCTCCAGGAACAGTAGCAACATCTTGCCAGCCACGTGCAGCTTTGTCATGTTTCTGAATAATGTACTTCTCAATGGGAGCACCACCATCGTTTTTAGGTGGAGACCAAGCAAGATCTACAAAGTCCTTGTCCCAGTCCTTGAGTTCGGGACGTCCTGGTTTACCAGGTTCATCGAATGGATTCTTTGCAATTATTGGTTTGTCTGTTTCTAATTCTTCAGACTCTCCCTCTTTATTAACTGCACGTACTCTGAATTTATAGGGTTTGCCTTCCTGAAGACCAGTGACATTAGCTTCTGGTTCAGTGCTCTTACCACATGGAATCCATTGTCCAGTAAGTGGGTCAAGTTTTTCAATTTCGTAATAATCAATTGGACAGCCACCATCATCTTCTGGTTTCTTCCACTTAAGTTTGCATCCATGTTTAGTAACATCAGATACATCCAGAGGGCCTTTAGGTTTGGATGGTTTTCCTAATACTGTAATTTCCACATCGGCTCTATCCTCACCAACTTCGTTCTTGGCAATAATAGTGTATTTGCCACTGTGAGCTCTGCGTGCACGCATGATGAAGAATTTGGTATTGTAGTCAATGTTATCAACTCTGACAACATCGTCGGATTCCAGTTCTTTATCTTTGAACAACCACGTCACCGTAGGTGCAGGTTCACCAATTATATTGATGTCCAGAGATACAGTAAGGCCGTTCTTGACGATGACTGGTTGTAAGTTGGTGCGGTCGATACGTGGTTTCACTGAAAATAGAAAAATATATTTAGTTGGCGTAACACAAATTAATTGAATAGATAAAACTCACAGAATCGTGCTTTAGCAGTATGCCAATTAGTTTGTTCTGATGGTTCAGATGGACCAGCCTTATTTACGGCCCGAACTCGGAACTGATATTGGTTGCCTTCTTCGAGTTTCGGTACACTTCCAGTGCAAACATTTCCTTGCACTTCAGCTGCCTTAACAAAGACTCCACCGAATTTGTCCATCATTTCAATAATGTATCCAGTGATAGGAGCGCCACCATCGCGAATTGGTCTTTCCCATTTTAGTTTGACCATAGTTTCATTCCAATCTTCGATTTCTGGCAAACCAGGTGGAGAAGGAATATCAAATGGATTCTTGGCGACAATTGCAGCATCTGTTTCTAATGGTTCAGATTCACCTTCTTCATTAACAGCTTTAACACGGAATTCGTATTTCTTATTTGGTTCTAATCCGGTAATTTCTTGTTCGGTTTTTTCAGGATCAACAAATCCAGCTGGTACCCAGCGGCCAGTTGTTACATCCATCTTTTCAAGAACGTAACCAGTAAGGGGCAAACCACCATCATCTTTCGGCTTGTTCCACTTGAGTTTACATCCTTCTTTGTGGACATCGGAAACCTCCAAAGGACCTTCTGGTTTACCAGGCTTATCAAGAATGATGACTTCAACTGGAGCTTCATCAAAACCATTGATATTTTCAGCTCTAATTGTATATGTACCAGTATTTTTCCTGGATGTTTCTGTCAATGTAAGTTTTGTATTATAATCTTCATTTTCAATTTTAGAGAAAACTGTATTTTCCAACGGCTTTCCACCAAAACTCCAGGCAACAGTTGGTGGGGGTTCTCCTTTGATATCAACATCGAATTTAACGTGCTGTCCAGCACGAACTCTGACAGTTTGTAGTTTGTCACGATTAATAAGAGGACGCACTGTAAATAAAAATAATTATTTTCTGAACATGTCTCGTTATTATACCTACTTACAGTTTCTTGCTTTTGCAACATGTGGATTGGTAGAATCACTGGGTTCACCAGGTCCAGCTTTGTTTACAGCACGCACTCGGAATTGGTAAGTATTACCTTCTTTCAAGCCAGTTACACGTGCTTCCACATCAGGAGACTAAAAAGTAATAAAATTTTAACAGAATTTTCCTAGGTACAATAAACTAACTTACATATGTGGTAAGAATTTCATCCCAAGAAGTAGAGAATTTCTCTTTCTTTTCAATAACGTATCCAGTAATAGGAGCTCCGCCAGTATTCTTAGGAGCGGTCCATTTTAGATCAACACGATCAACATCCCAATCAGTGAGTTCGGGAGTTCCAGGTTTACCGGGAATATCATATGGATTCTTCGCGACAATTGGCCTATCTGTTTCCAGAGGTTCAGATTCCCCTTCCTCGTTTAGAGCTTTGACACGGAAATCGTATTCGTGTCCCTCCTGTAAACCCTTAATGTCCATATCTGTATCTGCTGTACGGCCCACGGGGACCCAGCGTCCAGTAGCTTTGTCCAATTTCTCAACTTGGTATCCAGTAATTGGTTTACCACCATCATCTTCAGGTTTATCCCATTTAAGTTTGCAACCATTCTTGGTAACATCATTAACCTTAAGAGGACCTTTTGGTTTACCGGGAGCAGCTAGAAAACAATTATTGCAAAATAGAATTGAATACATAGAAATTAATTAATTATTGTCATACATAAAACAGTTATTTCAACTTCAGCTTCGTCTTTTCCATGTTGGTTGACAGCCCTAATTTTCCATACACCAGTATTCTTTCGAATAGAATTTGTAATACTGAGCTTTGTGTTGTATTCAACATTAATTATTTCAATATTTCCTTCGGATTTGACTTCTTGTTCAAGATGAATCCATGTAACTTCCGGTGCAGGTTCACCTTTTACATCAACATCGTATTTGATTGGTTTACCAGCACGAACAATAATTGGTTTCAGGTTGGTGCGATCAATTCTTGGTTTCACTAAAAATCAATTTAAATTATGTATCATTATGATGCAATAGTATTCATATACATACGAGCTTTGTGTTTAACAATCTGCATCTTGGATGCGTCAGAGGGTGGAGAAGGTCCAGCTTTATTCACAGCAATAACGCGGAACTGGTATTCTCCGCGTTCTTTAAGATCTTCAACTTTAGCCTCTGTGCAGTCACCAGGAACTTCACATGCCTTTTCCCAGTCTGGCTTATATCTGTCTTTCTTTTGGATAATATATTTCTCAATTGGTGAACCACCATCACTTTGAGGTTTGTCCCATTTCAGATCAACACTCTTGTTATCATAGTCAACAATTTCAGGTGTGCCAGGTTTGGTTGGTTCATCATAAGGATTTTTAGCAATAATGCCTCTATCAGCGACCAAGGGTTCAGAATCTCCTTCGTCATTTACAGCCGTGACACGGAATTTGTATTCAGATCCGGGGTTAAGACCGGTAATGTCCATTTCCAATGGCTTTTTGTCCCCGGCGACGCGACCAACTCTGACCCACTTGCCAGTGGCTAAGTCCATTTTTTCAACTTCATACTCACGGATTGGACAACCACCATCATCTTCAGGTTTCTCCCAAGCAACTTTACAACCCTTGGCAGTGACGTCAGAAACTTTAAGTGGACCTTTCGGTGAGCCAGGTTTGCCAAGAACAGTCAGTTCCACAGTTTCTTGATCTTTGCCGTTGACGTTTTCGGCAATAAGTGTATATTTTCCTGTATCTTTACGAACTGCGTTCGTTAATGTAAAATCAGTGTGATAATCAATGTTTTCAATCTTAATGCGTTCTGTATTAACGAGAGGAATATTGTCCCGCCAGACCCATGTAATTGTTGGTGGAGGTTCACCAGAGATATCCACATTCCACTTATGCGTACGTCCGGCTTTGATAATGATACCCTTGAACATGGAGCGGTCGATGCGAGGTTTCACTAAGGAATTAATAATTATTATGTACAAATGGTAGTTTTTTAAACCTGAAATCCAAATAAGACAATCAACAAAGGGCAACAGTAGAACTTACAGTTTTTGTGTTTGCAAATGTGGTTGTCAGTAGCTTCAGAAGGCTCACTAGCACCCGCTTTGTTATGAGCACGAACACGGAATTGATATACCATTTTCTCTTTGAGATTTTCTACGCGCCCTTCTGGGTTATTATCGCTTGTTTTTGCAACTTCAATCCAATCGGGAGAGAATTTGTCTTTCATTTCAATGGTGTAATGAGAGATAGGACGACCACCGTCGCTCTCTGGCTTTGCCCAGCGCAACGTGACACTCTTGTTGTCATAGTCGATGATTTCTGGTTTACCAGGACGTCCAGGCTCATCTAAAATAAACATACAAACATATGTAATGGAGTGAAATTGTCCTGTGAACGCCTCCTGCACTGGATTCAAAAAGACTGATGATGATGATGATGACATAAATACAAAAATTGTACAATCATATAACAAGGGAATTGCAGGGCTCGAACGGCCTCGCTACAAAAATAATTTTACCTCCCTTAAAAATGGGATGGCTGGAAAAAGATAATAAATATACACACCAAATTGCATCTGGCCATTTATAGTTTTACCATATATGTATAATAATCATAAAATGTTGATCGTTGCGAGTAATAATACCATGGCCTCGTTTACTCGGCCTAAAATTAATTGTTTACCGTATGGATTCTTAGCAACGATGGTGTCATCTGTTTCCAAAGGATCAGATTCGCCCTCCTTATTGACGGCCTTCACGCGAAACTTGTATTTCTTCTTTGGTGTGAGTCCATTGAAAGTGAAGGTGTCCTTATCAGGACCTACTTCACCACATGGAATCCATCTGCCAGTGTCCAAATCTAGTTTCTCAAGAACGTAGCCGGTAATTTCAGAACCACCGGTGTCATCGGGTCTTTGCCATTTGACTTTGACGTGATCTGAACGAACTTCCTCAGGTACCAGTGGTCCTCTTGGCGGTGTAGGTTTGTCTAAATATTAAATAATAATAATAAAATAGTAATATTTACATTTGCAAACGAATATTTCACTTTACCTAACACAACTACATCAGCAACGCCTTCACAGACACCCGAACTGTTTTTAAGAATCAGTTTATATTTACCACTGTCAGCTCTTACAGCTCTACGTACAGTAATTACAGTATTTTTCTCATATTTATCAATAGTTATTCTTTCTTCTTTATCTTCTTTAATTTCCTTCTTGTCTTGCATCCATATGACTTCAGGTTCAGGTTCGCCTCCGAACTTAATGTCGTACTTGATGACCTGACCCTTCTTAACAATGATATTAACCAAATCATTACCAATAATGAAGGGTTTAACGAATCTACATTTAGCAATAATAGGCTTGGTCACATCACTAGGTTCACCTGGACCAGCCTTATTAATAGCACGTACTCTGAATTCGTATTGGTGACCTTCCTGAAGTCCAGGAATTGTGCCTTTCAAGGCATCACCAGGAACAATAATTCCCTCATTCCAGTCAGTACCGAATTTTTCTTTAAATTCAATGACGTAACCAGTGATTGGTGCGCCACCGTCGTTGTCGGGTTTCGACCACGTAAGATCAGCATGGTCTTTGTCCCAATCAACAACTTCTACATTGTTGGGTTTACTGGGTTCGTCCCAAGGATCTTTGGCAAGTACGGGTTTACCAAACATAGCTGGTTCGCTAGGTCCGAGCTTGTTTACCGCACGGATACGGAACTTGTATTCTTTCTTGTGGATAAGGTCTTCGCACTTGAACTTAAGAGGCTGCCCTGAAGGAACTTCGCCAACGTTGTCCCAACCAGCCTTAAGACTCAGATCTTGACGTTCAACAACGTATTTAACGATAGGAGCACCACCATCATCAGTGGGAGCTTTCCATGAAACAACACAAGATGTCTGGAAAATGTCTTTAACGTCCACATCTTGAGGCTGAGTTGGAACGTCTTGCATTATAATATTGACATTCTTAACATCTTCGCCTTGGGCGTTAGATAATTTAATTTGATATGGTCCAGATAAGTTACGTGCTGGTTTCTTAATTTTGTAAGTAATTTTTTCTTCGCCAACAATAACTTCAACATCTTTAAGTGGCAGAGGTTTACCATCTTTAACCAATTTGGCTTCGATAGGTGTTTGTTTAGTACCGTCAACTATAAGAAACACACATATTAATATTGATTACACAAAATAATTAACTTCACATCATACTTTTATATGGAACATCAAAGACCAATGGTTTGTTAATTGGGCCTTCCAAGGTATCCGGGAAGTCAATGAAAGGTTTGCTTTCACCTTTCTTAACAGAAAGTTTCATTGAAGATTGTAATTTGCCAGATTCACACATAATTTCACCATCATCTTCCATTTCCAATTTGTTGAACACAAGTTGATGTTTGCCACCACCTAAATTCTTAATTTCAACTCTTTCGGAAGGAACAATTGGTTTTCCATTGAAGGTCCATTCTGCTGGAGCAGTAGAGTCTTGTAATTCAACGTCGAGTACAAGCTTCTCTCGTTCAACCGCTACTGTGTCCTTGAGTTTCTTGTTGAAGCGATTTTGATCTGAAATTATGATGTTTTTAATACATCGTTATATCTAAATATTTCAACACTTACAATTGACAATAATTTCAGCTTCAGTTTTATCGGCATTTGTAGTACAAGAATACATGCCGGCATCTGTAACTTTTGAGTCTTTGATGACAAGTTTACGTTTACGACCATCTTTAGAAATGTGTACACGTTTATCTGGTTTGATTTCTTGTCCATTTTTGAACCACTGAACATCACCAGTGGAGTCGTCAAGTTCGCAAAGTAGAGTAATGGTATCTTTTTCAATACACTGTTGATGTTTTAATACTTTAACGAACTTGTATGGGTATTCAGTAATAGTCACCGAAGTTTCAGTTTTCTCAGTTTGTTTAGCAATTCGGCAAGAATAATTTCCTGTGTCTTCAAGAACTGCATTTTTGATTGTTAGTCTGCATGTTCCTGACAAATCCTTTGAAATACTGAATTGGTCACCATCTTCCAAAAGTTTATCCACTTTGTACCATTGTACAATCGCCATGCTAGAGCTAACAACACATTCTAGAATGCACTCGTGTCTGGTGAAACCCTCAATCTTCTTCTTCAAGGGTTTAGTAAAGGTATAGCTAGGGTCAGGTTCGTCGACATTCAGAAAACCTGTGCAAGTCACACCACCGATTTCAATTGTGTATTTGCCAGTATCTTCAACTTTGGGATTCATAATGATCAACTGATAAATATCATTTTCGTTCTTAAACTTGTACTTGGAGCCAGGGAAAAGTTCCTATAAAATAATATATAGTCATACCTATACTGCTTATGCAAATATATTCCTACATACATCTTTACGGAACAACCACTTTGGCTTACAATTCGGTTTGGAAAACCCAGCTTCAAACACAACTTTCTTATCTTTTCCTTCCTTGGCAAATTTATCAATCAAGGGTTTCAAGAAAGTTTCTTGTTTCTATAAAGACAAATAATAAATTAGTAAACCTGATAAAAGCAGATAGGAAAACATTTATGAAAAAAGATCGCACCAAAATTGCCGACTGTCGCTCAAAAACCAAACTGAAAACATATGAAAAATATAAAAAATATATGTTGTCACAGTATTAAAATGTTTATGTCATCAATACGGGAAAAATGATGAAAAAAACTGTTCAAAAAACCTTTGCGAATTAGATTTATTTTCATGGTAGATGTACGAACAACAAGTGTACGGAATTCTAAAGAATACGCGCACGCACACACATTATAAGTAAATACATCCATGCAGACAATTCCACACATCACACTATCGATGCGTAACTATGTACATCATCATCGCCAATTATTAACAAACAAAGAAATTAAAAAGGAAGAGAGAAAGAGTTGTGAACATGATTCCAAATTAAGATTAATTTTAATTACAAGTCATTCAGATAATATAGATAACCAGAATCAAAAGAGTTTCAGTCAACGAGATGCTGTATGAAGCGATCGTTAATTGGCATTTATCAATTGTTAATAATCATAGAAACCTAGAAAGTTTTGGCAACATGCCAAGTAAAAACGTACAGAATGAAAAAAATATGAAAAACTAATAGGCGAGCAAAATTTTTAGAAATATCTCCTTTCTAAGAGTTGCAGCAGTAGATATAGATAACGATAAAAATAAAAACGCTGAAAGACAGTGATAACGTGCACTCTAGTGGAAATCATATACAGAACAACATGACATGAACATGAATACACCGAGACCAAGTGCATATGACAAGATAAGGAAGAGTGCTGTTACATCCAACCTCCTTTCGCTGGAAGTGATGTAAAACTGGCCAGTCAGGTATAAGTTCTGCGAGTGAAGGTCGCCTGGGACCAGTAGAGTTCTACAAACAAAAACTAACACTGAAACCTACTGTTACGGTATGCGATATGCGATTTGCGATATGCGATATGCGATATGCATTCTACTGAAATACAGGTACGGCTAGTGATAGTTGATGGATACCTATTCTCTATTCACATCGATACTGGCATCAAATGACCGATCTACAGTAGCAAGTCATACGAAATGTATGATCCTCACTCGTTCAAAACATCAAACAATCATCAACATCAGTGTCATTATTACCACAAGAACTAATAGCAGATGTTTCACCTTTGACTAATGTGTTCATTGTTAACCATGTGTCTGATTAATGTTTATTATTATGATGCTGGCTGATGCTACTTTTATTAGTTATAGTTATTTACAGTAAGGAAGCTATGCTTACAGATTTAGTAAATAAGTTATATGTTAATATTTACAAACATAAAACGTAAAAATATTTTAGTTGAAAACTTTTATTTAGTTTTGTTTTATTTAGCATTTATTTAAAGTGAGTTTTTAATGGTTTTCCTACAAACCATATATTTGTTTGTTAAATAAATTTCTTCTACTTCTCTGTATAAAAAGTATAAAAACTATTAGGTAACAATAATTTATGAAAATATAAGAAATTTATTTAACAAACAAATGCTTTTATTTTATTTTTGTTTGTTTATAGTTTTAAATTTATGCGAACCTTTTCTTTATATACCACAAGAAGTTTGGGCCAATCAATTATTTCGGACAACAATTGTCGACGTTGGATATCAAACACGTCCTAAAAGCATGTCACATACTAAGCAATAAGCATTACATAATTTCGGATGTAATTAAATAATTTTATTCGAGACAAAAATTAGTCTACTGATTTTTCAGCCAATTTTCAAAATTAATAGAAATCTACATTTACTTGAATATTAATTACAAAACAATATGTTAGAACTTAGAACATTTATTGCCAAAATTTATTTACTTTTACTACTTAAATGTAGAGTTAGTCAATGGATAAAGGAACAACAGGGATCAAATACAACATTGACACGAGGAATACATATATATAAAGATGAGTCTCCAAAAAGCACATAAATGTTAATACAGCCACGTCTGGTTAAGTATTAAAAGTGTATTAAATATTACTATTTATTATGTGATCTTTCGAAAGACTACTATATATAATATAACATACCTACTGTAATAACAATCAATCAAAGAAATCAACTCTATAAAAACGAATACATAAATAGTAACATTGATACATAAACCTCGATTCTCTTCAGCTTTGGCCAGTCAGGGATGAGACCAGCCAATGAAAAACGTTGTTCATTCGCTTTGCAAAAGGGTGCTGCGAGTTCACCATTCTACGGAGGTGAAATAAAAGAAAGCACAGAATTTAGCTAGCATATCCAGAAGGAGTCTAGAGTCGAACACTCGAGTCAATGTCAATGTCAATGTCAGCCATACCAAGGTTCAATCATTCTTATAGATATAAACACTCAATTCAGAATTCAATGCACAGTGTGGTAACGTGAATAGGCGAACAAGAACAAAGGCGCTGTGGTGTGATCATTTTTCAGTTTGAATTAATTCAGCCAGTGACCGTTGATGATCATACAGGTATTGTTTGATCAAGACATAAAGTTCATATGTGTGGGTGTAGGTGTATGATTGCCTAAACTCAACAATACAGTAATAGTGCAACGAAAACACAATGATTGTGAAATAGAAAAATTAGTACGTGTAACAAATAAAACGTCCTTGTGTGTGGGATTACTGAAAGAGAAAACAAAACTGCAAAAACTATCAAAAGGAAAAAAATTAGACAAAAACTATATTGTGTTGCGATTTTAAAATCGATTAAAATCTTTTTTACTAGTATTTGTATTACGGATGCATATTGATTAGTTAATGTTTAAAAGCTTTGTTTAAAATCGCATACAACAATTTCGGTTTAGTTGCAATCGGGTACTTCGATCGCATTTTTTAGTTTCTCTTTTTTATGGAGACACATCGTTATAATATATATTTTATTTATTTTATATTTAGTTCACTTTATGTTATTTATTATTTTGTATTATTTGTGTATCTACATTTGTGTATATACTTCTACCCAGAAGTGCTGTGTACTTTGATTACGCAAAAATCTATTTGATTTGGAGGAAAATACAGGATTGTGAAATTATTACAGGAAGGTTCACCCAACCTTCAACCAACTCCAGTTGGTAGATTCCTTTTTATCAGCTGGAATTCTAACAAATTCTTGACCATCGACAAGGATTACTATACTGCCATCCTCTTTATCCTCATAATATCCAGTGTCCCCCGTCTGCTGAAATTTTCAAGTTCCATCCAGCACGTTTATTATGTGTCTTTTACTCGTATTTATGTAATGTTGTGGTGTGTACCGAATGTAAAAACAACTCAAAAATCAATCATTAACCATTATTTAAATTACCCGACATCATTTGCATACCGTTAACGACAGAAATTAAAAATTACTCTAAATGCTACCTGACCTTTTCAACTTTCTTAAGAGCTGGCATTGGCTTCTCCACTTCTTTTAATTCACCCCAATCGGGATCTTCTTTGTCTTTACCCCACTTGGCATACTTTCTCTTTTTCAACATGGCACGGAAGTCCATGCCACTGGAATCTGTTTCGAACATTGCGCATTATTTATTGGTTTTTATGTAATCCGGGACTCTTAAAATACGCTGCATACCTGATACGTAGAGCTGCATTTCCGCGGAGTCCTCGCCATGAATATTAGAAACAACAATTTTGTATTTTCCTTCATCGTTAGGTTTCACTTTCCTCATGCACAAAGTGATGCTGTTGGTTTCACCGTCTGTGAGGAATTTGAAACGACCTCCTTCAATAATTTCAGTTGGGCCCTGCAGAATAAGAATATTATGAATAATTGCATTATATCATTCAAGTAATAGTATACCTTATAGAATTTGAATGTAGGAGCTGGGTTGCCCTCAACTTGTACAGTAAGGTATCCAGTTTGGTCTAGAATAGAAATAAATTTACAATAACATCTTGAAGTAAAATAAAGCGAGGTATAGGAATAGGAATAGCACCTTCAACAGCGGTGTAATTTTCCTCAACATAGACGATGCTGGGTGGTCCACCAGGTCCCATATTCTTGAGAGGAGTGGAAGGCATGTTGATCCTATCTTCCAACTCTGCGATACTGGGTCGTCGCATATCTGCGCTGGGCCGTCTCCGCTATACATCAAAGTATTTATTCTAACATTTGTCGTCACTTGGTTTATAAGCAAATGGAAAGATGTGTTTCAATTGTTTTGCTATAAATTTATTAATATAAATATTTACTTCAAAATAAAACTACTGCATCAAATAATTACTTCGAAAATATACTTTTTAAACTAAATGAACGTACAGTAAGTACTTTACTTTACTTTACAACAAAATCTACAGTGTATAATGTTATGTATATGTAACACGAAAATATACTTTTTAAACTAAATGAGCGTACAGTAAGTATTTTACTTTACTTACAACAAAATCTACAGTGTATAATGTTATGTATATGTAACACGAAAACTACATATAGGCAGCAAAGTTTAAAAAGCTTATAAACAGCCAAACAAACCAGTCAGTCAGTATTAAAGCCAACAAATACTAAGCGTCATTTTGCAGGTCTATGTATAATTACTAAGTACTTCTAGTACCTATAAATTTTATAATCCAACCTACTACCTACGAAGCATACAAAATAAATAAAAAAGAAAATAAGAGAATTAAAATTATAAAATTGAACTAGTCGCCTAAAAAACTATAACTACGCAAAAATAGATTATAATCAACAACTATGGAAGTAAATGCAGCTCTATGTTTGTAGTAAACTAACTGATTAATAACTAATTTACATTAAACAGCGGAGTAGTGAATAGTTCGTTTTGGACGTTTTGGAAAGCTATTCTAAGAGAAACGGGTAGGCACTAACATCTATTGAAATTTTTTGGTTTCTGGAAAAGTTATAGAGAGACATTTAATGTTTTTCTAAGAGAAAACTATGTATAAATCGCTAGAAAAAATGTAGTATAGCAATTTCTATTCTAGAGTATCTGTACAAGAGACGCGAAGAATTCACAGTCCCTCTTCTAACCTGCTTATCCGAAATGGGCTGCAATTCTCCCGGGCGACTGCCTTTTTTCTATTTGTATCCCGAAAAGAAAAAATATATCTTAAAAAAATTCGATATCAAAAAACGGTGACAAGAAATAAAAATAAATATAACAGTAGGTAACACAATTAAAAACATTCAAAGCGAAAACACCTCTCGATAGAGATTAATCATCTTTGGCATTGTTTGAGCTGAACATTTTATTGAATCTGTTCCAATAGCGTCTACATAGATAGCATAAACGGAAACAATGCCAAAACAAAAGGCCAGTTTTGTGTAAATAACACAAATCTCACCTTAGGATCAAATACCTCACCAGGACGTAATTTTCCAACCTGCAGAGAACGAACATACATATTTAGGCAAGACAAGACAACATAAATGGGCGCATACTCATAGTGGGCGTAGACATCAAGCCATGAACATTGCGTATGCAATGTGGAAAGAGTTATTTCATTTTAATTCAGAATTAAATCAATCGCGTGAACAAGACATCAGCGTGTGGTATTTTATTTGAACACGCACGCGGACATCCAGTCACCAATACCAATAACGGTATCTAGAGAGTGAACAGTAAAGACGATCGGTGCGTAGACAAGACAATGAGTCAGACGCGTGCAACGGGCAATCACAAAGCGAGTAAGAGACTGCAGCTGAAATGTAAATCATTGTGATACAGCGGAAGACATTCGAGAGCAGTATGCACGAACGTACACAGTCCTATTGAACAAGGGTTACCTTTTTATCATCCAATACTTCTCCAGGTCGCAGCTTTCTATGCTCCTAATAAAGACAAACAACATTTATATACATGTAGGTACAACTAGGATATTTATCCCCACAGAACAATTCAACGAAAGACCACTGAATACCTAGTAACTTATTATTTAAATCAATTCTACTTAATGTGTCTACAACATTTAAGAAAACTATATAATCAATGAATGATGATACCTCATCGCTGATAATAAGACTGGGTCTGCGACCGCCTTCCTCCGGAGGAATGAGAGAACCACGGCGACTGGAGGCTCCGGATCCAGGTGCCAATGACCCTTTCCGGGAATCACCAGCCGGAGACTTTTCTCTGCTCACTTCGATCTTTGGCATCTCCACGACCGGAGCTTTAATTTGTGGTACCTTAGGTTTCGTTTCCACCTGAAATCCATTTACAAACACAAAATGAATACCATCTCTACATCACATTACAATCGAAGCTTTCTTCAAGTCAGAAAGGTTGTTCTTCATAGGTAGAGATAGTAGCTATAAAGAAGAAAAGAAATTTTGTTTCAGAGAAGAATAACTTGGCCAATCGGTGTTATCTACAATAGATAACAAGAGAAAGAAGAGATGATAGTCGAAGAAAGAAGAAATCAAGGAACTAAACAGGGGAGTAAACTCTCACCTTTTTCTCTTTTTGTGGCATGGGTGTAGGTTCATATTTTTCCAGTATGGGTCGTGTGTAATCCTCAATAATTATATCTTCCGGTTTATCCAAACTTAGCTTAGTACTTTTAAAATCTTTGTCAAATATTTCACCATGTTTTCCTTCAGTTTTCTATGTAAAATTAAATATTATAGAAATGTATTTATTCTGTACTTTATTCTTACAAGTGTAAGCGAAAGAAAGATATGTGAAAAGCAAAATAGATATAATGCGTAGGTTTAGAAATTAAGAGTAGAAAATAGATTGTAAATATTAAAATAATAGGAATAAATATTTAAAGTGTACAACAGATAGTGAGTGTGTTATGTATATCAACTTATATAGAAGTACTAAAGAGTTTTCATCAGTGGTGAATTAGCAAAATACGTACTAGAAAATATAGATATTTTGCTAGTTTCGTATTATTTTCGACAGCAATAAAATAATGATATTTATATTATTATAGTTCGTCTCAATTTTGAAGATCAGTTAACTGTTAATATTTTTTTAATTCACCACTGGGCCCTATTAAAGCAATGTATTATAGCAAATAAATTATATATGTTTATAATGTCGAAGAAGTAACGACTGAAGAAGTCATCTCAGAAGAATGGTACATAGCAATAGGCTTTAGAGAAAACTGCATATAGATAAAAGAGATAAAGAGAGAAAAAGAGAGAAGAGTCTTGCAGAGATGCAGAAATGAGGCTCTTTTACCTTGAGCTCTACTTCCAACTTAGCTTTTTCAGCCTCTTTAGCATCACGTTGCACAGGCTTTAGTTGAACATTTAAAAATGAAGTAGATTTTACATCTTGTCGAGGTGGGATAACTCTTTTTGGTTTTGCTTTAACTTCTTCCACAGACTATGGGGAAACAATTTAAGGGATATTTTCAATTTATAAGGAATCAAATGAAAAACAAGACAAGTAAAATAAATAGTTGTAAAATAATATAATTCCAAGTTTACCTTTGTTGTTTTGCTGTTGACAACCTTTTCCTCATTCTGCGGGCAGCGGAATTGGAAGACCACAAAAAGTCAGGAACACAAATTGCATACGGAGACGAACACAAAACATGAAACAGGAAACAAATTGTATGAGAGATTTGAAAATGTGTTTGAATATTTCAGCTTCAGTTTAGTCAAACTGTGCCTTGTGCCATGTGTATACATGCAAATATTGTGCATTGTGCAAAATATGCAAAAGTGAATGTGAAACATGAAGACGACGATGGATACTTTAATTTCTAGCGCTAGTCTAAATAAAGTTGTGCAATAAAATGTTCAAATTGTGCATGTCAATATCCAATTCCAATTAATTTGCCAACTTTACCGGTTCTATAATAATAGGTGTTGTTACTTCTTTTTCAGGTATATAGGCCATAGGATCGTATCTAACCTTGATTTACAATACTGAATTAATAATGCTACGCTACAGAATAGTAAAGAATCTAAGTGAACATTTAACAAGGAAAATGTGTGCGGTACCTTGGAGAGTGATGGTCGTTTCTCTAAGTTAGGTTCTGGGGTCTTGAGTTCGGGTGTCTTGAGTGCGGGTGTTTTAAGTTCGGGTTTTTGGAGGTCAGCTTTCTTGAGTTCTGTGGGTTTGAGTTCGGTCTTTTTAAGTTCGGTAGGTTTAAGTTCTGCTTTCTGTGGCTCTGGCTTTAGAGCTGTTTTCTTAAGTTCCGTGGGTTTAAGTTCAGTTTTTTCTAATTCTGTGGGTTTAAGGCCAATTTTTCTTGTTTCTGTGGGTTTAAGTTGTGGTTTCTCTGGTTCGGAAGGTTTAGTTTCAAGTTTCTTTGGTTCTGTAGGTTTAAGTTTTGGCTTTTCAGGTTCTTGTTCTTTTGGTTTGGTTTCTGGTTTCTTTGTTGGTGCAATGTCATTGGGTTTCTAGTGTATTTATGTAAAAAGTAAATGTACCAATTAACAAATGACCATGACAAATATTTTGTTTTAAAATACTTACCGCCTCAACTGTGGTTTCCAACTTTTTCTTTTCCTCTACCTGTTGAAAATTATAGTCTGTAATCTATTTTTTTTTTAAACATGTACAACAAGAAAGTATAAATACCTTAGCAGTAGCAGTTTTCTTTTCAACAACAGAGGAACGGCGAGATTCAGACTTAGATTCTTCCTAAATATAACATTAAATGACATTGACATATTGACACAGAACAAATAAAATACTAATACAAATACCTGCTGCACAGAAGATCGCCTACTCGCAGTTTTAGTCTCACCATCTTGAACAACCATCTAAAAAAAACAAATAACATTCAAACAAAGACAAACATAAATTTTATAACACAATCATTCACCTTTTCTTCAGTTTTGATAACAGAGCTACGTCTTGATTCTGTCTTAATCTCCTCAACCTAAAAAATACAGTACATTACATACAACAGAGAACATTACTAGACAAGTTTGCACAATAAAATACCTTGGACATTTTGCGTTGCTCTGCTTTCTTTTCCACCACTTTTTCAACTTCCTACATGAAACGTTTACATTTTAACAAGCATTCAACATATTTACAAATATAGATTATTTTACCTTTTCTTTTTTCACTTCAGGTTTCTTCTTTTCAATATCATTGACTTTCTTCTCCTCCTAACATAAAACATATAAATACAAATAACAATTCACGAATACGAAACATTTTATAACAAAATACAGGACATATTTACTCACTTCTTTCTTTTTCTCAGGCTCCTTCTTTTCAGGTTCCTTTTTCTCAGGTTCCTTCTTCTGTAAATGTATAAATTTAATGGACAATCATAATAAAAAGTTAACATTAATTAAAATATTGAAACAGAAAATACAAAAAATAAATTAATAGGATAATAAAATTAAATATTCTTCGGACTGCAGTCAAATTATGTATATAGTAAAAATCCGACGTTTCGGTCCTACTATGACCATCCTCAGAGAAGACGCTAAATTTTCCCTGAGGATGGTCATAGTAAGGTCGAAACGTCAGATTTTTTACTGCAGTCCGAAGAATTTTTTATTTTATAACAAAGAATAAATGTTAAGTGTGAATGTGGTATATGTATGGTGTTTACCTTTTCTTGTGTCTTTTTAACTTCTGTTTTGCGTGTGTCAATAACTTCCTAAATAAAGAAGTGTTGGTATAAATATATGTAATAAATGTATGTATGTATGTAAATGTGTACCTCCTCTGTTTCTACTTCCTCGCTGCTACTTTCTACCTCCTCCTCCTCCTCCTCCTCATCCGCCTTCTTAATAAATTAGAAAAGTGTGTCAAAAGTGTTTGATTTTGTGTAAAACAACAGTAAAATTGGATATCTTACCTTCTCTTCTTTCTTTTCCTTTACTGTGAGGACAGCAGAGGATTCATCCTGACCGAATTCATTCTTGAAGATCACTTTGTAGGATGCAGCGTGGCTGGTCTTGGAGTTGGTGATGACAAGACGAGCAGTCTTCCCATCGAATGTAATCTTCACATCAGAAGATTCGCGAATGATTGTTGTGTTCTTGTACCAAACCACTGTAACGGTTTTGTCTACAATTGTAATGGAGCTTTCAAATTCAGCAGACTTCCCTTCGTCAATGGTCTAGACAAGAAATAATTTATTATTTTATATATGTAATTTTATATATATATGTAAACTTACAATATTGGTAAGTCCTCTGGCGATTTTGGGTTTTTCACCTTTCGGTTTTTCTTTTTCTTCTTCAGGAATTTCCGTAACTTCAACGGTTTGAGAGGTAGCTTCACCTTTCTCGTTCTTAGCAACCAATTTGTACGAACCCTTATCGGTTTGTTGACATTCGTTGATTTCCAGTTTTACAGCGAATTCACCCTGTCAATTAAAAATTGTAAATAAATGATATTTATAGATACATAAAAGATATTTTTACAAGGAAAACTTACATCGCGAACTTGTTCAACGTGAACTTTGTGTCGAGAGTCTTCCTTAACTGCGCTCCTCTCTTTGAACCATGTGCAATCAGGAGCAAATTTACTGAGAACTTTACATTCAACAATAATGGTTCGCTTCTTGATGATCTTGATGATTTTAGGTTTCTCCTTGATGACAGGAATAACTGAAAAGATTTGTAAATTTAATAATCGTAAAATAAAAAGATATTTGAAAATCCTTACTTTCAATATTCAGAGTCAAATTTGCATTCAATTCACCGAGGGAATTTTTAATATTACATTTGTACAGACCAGAATCATCGGTATCTGGATCTTTAAGTTCTAGTTTAATGTAATAAACGTGCTCTTCTTTCTTCTCAAAGCTGATTTTGATCTTGGAAGACTCGGAGACAACTTTTCCATCGCGATACCAAACGATGTCGGGTTTGGGATCTGCGCGAACTTTGCAGTCCATGATGACGAGTTTGCCATTCTGTTGAGAAGTAATGCGCGGTTTCTCGACGAACGTGGGGCCGTCGCCTTCAGGTTCGGGCTCGGCCTCGATGTTCAGGTTTAAGTTGGCGTTGCTTTCGCCGTGGTCATTCTTCACGTGGCACCTGTAAGTGCCGCCGTCTGCTCCAGATGGGTCCTATTGGGAAACATTGGAAATTAGACGTGGACGTGAGTAATGACAATGAGGCGTGTATGACGAATATTTACTTTGATCTCCATGCTCAATTCGTATACATCCTCCTCCTTATTAAGGATAATAATTTTGATCTTGGAGGACTCTTTAACGACGGTGGCTCCACGGTACCAAGTGACCGTGGGTTTGGGGTTAGCCTTGCACTTGCACTTCATGGTGATGAGGGTTCCCGACTCGTTCGGGATAATTTTGGGCTTCTCGATGAATGACGGGGCAAATCCGCCGCCATCGTCGCCACCTGTAATTCATAGACATATGAGAGCATCGGATCAACAACAGCTAACATATTACCGAAACTCTATTATGTATGTATGTTTATAGGTATAGCTCATGCAAGCGCACAGGCACATAACACGGCTAACACAACAACAACGTCCCGGCAATGTCTGGGTCTGCTTGTCAACATATTTAATAACGGACACTGAAACAAACCTGAATAAATAGATACGTTAGTATAGGTATATCATACAAGAACATTAGAATATCGGGCACAAGACAATAGAAAGAGAGAGAGAGAGAGTCAATAAATAGAGAAGAAGAAATGTTTGTGTACAATGTGTGAGGTGAGAGTGTTTATGTGTAGGTTTGTGTAACAACGAAAGAAATACAGTGAACGGATGGTAGTTTCAACATGAAATCATTATTATTATTATTATTATCATCATCATCATCATAGTCAATATCATTAATATTATCATCATCATCATCAATAACATAATTATAGTCATCATCATCATCATAATCATCATCATCCTTTTGAGAACTTGCTTGCACCGTACCTTGGAAGTTGAGAGCAATGTTAGCGTTACTCTCGCCGAAACCATTGAAGGCATTACAGCGGTAGTTACCGCCGTCGGCGCGCGTCGGATTCGAAATCTCCAGCGTGAGGAGGTACGTGAACTTGCCCGTCGCCTTGCGCGACATGCGAACTCTAGAACTATCCGAGATTGTCTTGCTGCCCAGGAACCACATGATATCCGGCACGGGGTGCGCTTCTAAAATACACTCCATTATAAGCACGTCGCCGTCCTGACGAATCGTCGGCTTTTTAGGAAATCTCGGCGGTTTCCCATCGGGGATTCTACATAAAAAACACGGCGTATTTACATGTAATACGCATTAGACAGAGGACAGTGCACATGCCACCAGCCATAAAAACACAGAGAATATATCTATAATCATAATCATAATCATATAGGTGTAGATCAAAGTGTAATGGTAATGATTAGATATTTCATTGTATAGTTACGTTTAGCGACAGTGTATGTATGCTTACTTGGGCTTGCCAGCGCCCTCAAAATTCAGATGTATCGTGGCCGTGCCCTCGCCGTACTTGTTCTGCGCGATGGCCCGATAAATGCCGCCATCGGCCGTTTGTACTCCGAGAATCTCTAAGCGAGCCATGTAGTACAGCTTCTGGTCCATCTCTAGCGAGATTACGTAGCGGCCGTCTTCCTTAACGACGGTTTCGCCGTGATACCTGGAGCGTCGCGTGTTAAACGCACATGAAGTCACTCTGCACCACTTACAAAAGCCATGCGTGTGTTTGTATTTTGCTCACCATATTACGCTCGGTTTCGGATCACCGACACATCTGCATTCGAACGAGATTTTGCCGCCGTCATCACTCTGCCGAATGACTGGCCGTTCAGTAAACGTTGGTTTGATGCCGTTTTCCGGTACCGGTGCCTCGTCGCCTACATATACAACACTCACCTAAACTCACCCGTTTCACGTGGGGAATAAGAGTGACAGACAGACAGACACGGTTCGATAATATAATATCATAATATAGAGAGAGAGAGAATATCATCAACATAATCATAATCAATATATGCATCATATAGGTGATAGATCATCATTATATAAGTAGTAGGTATAGGTATATAGATGTTGTAGTTGTAGTTGTAGACGTATAATATAATGTGTAATCAATTGATTGACGTTTGAATTTCGAGAGAGCAGAGAGATAACGTAATCATGGATGAATGGATTGTTACAGCCAGCAACAACACACGGCCAACTTCAAGATTCTCAACGGTATACGTTTGACTAGCTCAGCTTTTAATACAGATAGGTAGTGCTCACCGGAAAACAGTCAATAATTAAATGAAAACGGATGCACAACAGTATACGTACACATTACATTACATTACAATTGCATTACAGTAGGTAGGTGGGTGGTAGGTAGGTATGTACGAGTACATTGCAATACATTACATTAACAAGTGAGACCTGCTGAAATACATGACATCATTTGACAAGAAACAGTGTAAACAGTGATAGATATCAACCAAGTCAAGTCAAGTCAAATCAAATCAAATCAAATCAAATCACAGAAAGAACGAGAGTGACCCAGGACATCGCACGTGACAGCACAGAGCATCAGGCAGACAGCTAAAAATACTTTATCCACATAGTCTCTAGCCATCAACCGACAAACAAGATTATAAAATAGAAAGATAGATAGATATAAGAGTAAGAGTACAATCAATCAGTAGGTAATGTTCTCGAATTCAAAGTATCTACCTGAAGGCTAACACTCTGCATACACTAAACTAATTTATTTACAGACAGTGCCATGACACACAAAACGAATTCGAACTGTCCAAACATTGATTATGTACACGTTACGCTGACACCACATATTAATAGAGAAAATGTTAAAAAGTAAAAATAAAAAGGAAAACTGCAAATTAAAAGCTGAGCTAAGATTAGGCAACGGTTAGTCGTCAGTGTGTCTGTACATGTGTAGGCTGACTTAACAGTGATTTATCTCGGGTACGAAAACAGACCGCAGTCGCTAGATTTGCAACTCGTAAAAATGGTTCCAGCACAGTGCATGTGCCCCAACACAAACAACGCCGAAACGCCAAAACGCCTAAACCCGATACTCTAAATACATATAGATGTACATATACAAATACCTACTAGATCATATAATCATATACAAATACCTCCAAATATAAATAATTCTAGACATTGACGGATACGGATAGGTATTATCTCTCTCTAGTCTCTAGTGACATGTTGGTTTGGTGCATTATACAACTACAGTTACTCGCATAATAGGTATATGTTTATTAGTTGAACAAATTCACTCACGAACTCAATGCACTTCAAACAGCACTTAATCAAATATAAATCATAAAAATAGTTAGCATTATTATTTATGCGCGAAAAATAAAACCTGAGATATGTTTAATCACAAATAGCATGTCCGTCTGTCCTAAAATATATCATCATTACAGGTAGGTATAAAAAACTTGTACCCGAAATAATGCTGTGTATCATACAATCGAGGGGCAACATGGACTCCGCATTAAGAACCATTTCACGAATCAAAATACTCTAATTTCAACTAGGTAATCGTTATTACTATTCAAAAATATAATTTTACTTATTGCTTATTGCAATCTCGCTAGTATCTGTAAAAATATTATAGGCACGTTATGTACCTTCACTTCAAAAATGCGGTACTTTTTCAATACCTTAATAAATCACTAAATTACCAAGCTAAAAGCTCAAGTTAATATATATATATTGACGCCAGTCTCATAAAAATATTAATCCGAAAAGTTGTTGGAGATCTGACGCCTCAAAAATGAAGCTTGCAAGTACATAGACCCTCTCTACAAAACGTATTATCTTCCGAAATGTTTGAGAAGGTGAAAACAATCGTAGAGAAGGACTTGTTCCAATAAGAAAGCGTTTGCAATCAGAATTCAATACGAGTGACTTACTGTCAAAATTCAAGCTGATGGTAGCATTGCTTTCGCCCAGTTCGTTCTTCGCAGTCACTTTATATTTGCCAGCATCCTCAACAGTGACATTTTTTATTTCTAATGATGCAAAGTACGAATGTCCGTCTTTGTCTACCGTCAGCTGTAAGATTCAAAACCCAGATTCAAAAGATTGTCATGTTATATTTACAAGAACAAGAAATAATTTCGCTAAGGCTTAAATCTTATGTTATATTGTTATGGAATGGTATGTTAGTATCTTGGGGATAATATTGTATGCCGTCCACTGCTCATCATATTCATTTATAGTGGTCGGACATGATAGCTGCACTATTTGTAAACGATTTGATTTACGCGATATTGTGTTACAAGTATTCCTTAAAATAAACGAAGAAGCTGCCTGTATAACAGTTTTGCATGCAAAAATAATTTTAGGTTCGTTGCCAAGAAAAATATGTGTTGAGAATCGCTAACTGGAACAGTTGCATAAAGACGGCAATATAGCACACGCGCAGATAATCAAATACCGATGTTGTGCGTCAGCCTCAACGTACTGTTACTGTTAAGATCATTTTTTATTATTATTTATTTTCGGATCTTCACTCACCTTGTGTCGTGGTGATTCTTTTACAGGTGTAGTGTCGTGGAACCAAGACACCACCGGTACAGGATCTGCTTGAATTCGGCATTCAAACAATAAACGTTTCCCGTCCTCTTCTTGTCTAATTGAAGGTTTTTTCGCAAAAGTCGGCGCTATTCCATCGATTTGTCTGTAGACATGAAATTCATATTACTGACTACATGACGTAAATATTTTACATGCACAACAACAAAAATGTAGCATTTTAAAATAGCTATCTATTACAAATGTAAAATCACGCGATCGCACTATAGCCAAATCTGTTGTAATTCTTATTTACTTGACCAATTTGGCATATTTCCGAACATAATTACATATTAGATAATATCATTATTTTGCAAATAAAAACACACAAATGTTGCATTGTTAGAAACATGAACACCGATTTAAAAAGCAATGCGAAAACTTACTTTTCCCTCGGCTCATCCATTGCTGTAAAGAAAAATGATTTTAACTACCAGTTTTGATTTTAAGAACGAATTAAAGAATATAATTAAAAAAGATATACTCACGGCTGAAATTGAGATTGATTGAAGCCGACACCTCGCCCATCTTATTTTTCGCTTTGACCTTGTAAAGGCCGGCATCTGATTCGATGACATCGTCGAGTTCCAGCACCACCAAGAATTTGTTTGTCCCCACAGACTGTATTTTGAAAACGGTGCGACTGTCTTCGGAAAGCAGGGTCTCGCTCCGGAACCACTGGATATCCGGTTTGGGCGAGGATAACAACTGGCACTCGAAGATGAGTTTGTTGCCGTCATCCTCCTGCCGCAGTTGCGGCTTCTGGGTGAAGCTGGGAGCGAAGTCTTCCGCCACTCCCATGCTTACTTATTTCGTGTTAGCCCGAAATCGTGGACATTAACTCGGCCCTAAAATCCACGCTTCAATTAGAACACATATAACACACGCACTGATTACTGATTCAATCAATGATGATTGATTACTATTCAGATTGAGATTGAGACAAATATAAAATTACACAAAATGTTTAATTCACTTGGCATATTAATTCACCGATTTATTATTACGACTGCAATGAATCACTTTTTTGGCCCAGTTACAGATACGGCAGTGAGCGCGTATTTTTGAGCGGCCGCTACTCGCTACTATCGCTACTTTTCGTTTCGCGAACTATTATTACATCAGCAGAGGTGCAGAATAGCAGTTGTAGCATTTGTAGCAGCAACTAACAGCAGCACATAGAATATTGTCACGGTCGGAGTCTCGGAGTTGTTGATAGACACCAAGCACAAACCCAAGTCGGCCACCGCCCCCTCACCAGAACACTCGCGCGCGAACCAAGCTACAAGCGCATCGCATCCTTGATTGACTTAGACTTACTTATGTACAATTTGAGGATTATTAATCCCCTCGTCGTGGCGTCTCGCACTAAACGTTGAACAGTCCAATGGCCCTTAGCACTGCCAACACTTCTAACACACCGAGAGACAACCAGTCAAAGAGAATCACTAACTGCAAAACAGACGGGCCAGAGAGAGAAAACCCGTCGTGTACACGTAGTGCCAGTCGGCCGCTGGGGTGCCGTCGATTCGTTCGTCCTATCCTATGTGGTTCCTTCGTGGCCTCCCGAAGCACTGACTAGATGTTCCTCAGAACCGACCCGAATCTAAAGTAGAGCGGGATGGACATCAGGATCCCCTCCCGGCTCCCGCTCTGATCGTGTACCCCTCCATGGCACTGGTGGGAGCGCCGACGCCGACGTCCCAACACACGATATGCGCTGAGAGTTGAGAGCGTCGCGTAGACACGTCGGTATGCAAACACTCCGCCACCTCCGCACTCTGGCATCCCTGTCCGCGACGCCTGCCGAATCCATCTGTTACTCATCGATAATGACTAATCGAACAGAAATACAAGCGCACAACGTGCAACGTGCACATGACAAGTACATAAGTACATGTGACAGAATTGAACGATTTGTTATCCCCCAGGTGCAGGTGCAAAAACAGTTACAGATACAGATACAGATACAGATACTAATGCTAGTGCCAGGGTCGCCGGTATTACGCGACCCGCGAACGCTACGGTCGCCGGCGTCGTCGATTCGTCCATCACTTCAACATTCAACAGATAAACATCACGGCCGGGACAGATAAATTTAAATAAGTTTAAAAATACGCGTGAAAAGATTTGCAATAATGACGAGCAGCTATTAAAAATACACGCGACACTAGCTGAATTGCAAGAAACGCAACATCACATCACTTTGCGAACATCTGTATCATTTACAGCACAGCCAAACTGTTACACTGCCCTAGTTCTAAAAACAGACATTTCATTTCAGTAACATTTTATAACGTTGAATTACTACAGAAAATTATTCAAAAATTCCACCAAGTTAAAAATATATTGGCTGGCGAAAAACAATTTAAAATCTCTTAAATTTCCGGTAAACCAGAAACCAGATAAGCTACACCTACGTGTTAAATGTTAACGATCTTTGATTTCTTAAATAAAATTTGCATGTGATCGTTTTAAATAAACGATAGAAGACAAGATGTGAAAACAAGATAATAAACGATATACAGTGAAACATTCACAACGGTAACAGAAGCCAAAAAATCTGACGCCAATTCACGCTTAGTGGATCAAAAGATACATGAATCCACAAGAGATGTTGTCATTCAACCTTGTTGCCTTGTTGCTAACTGCATCATTTTATGTACAACACATTCAATCGAAAATAAAAATATTCTAAATCAGTCATACATCTGTACAGAAATATCACACAAACTGCACCCAAGTGATAAGACCGTTTTCTGTTGATTCAATAGCGACCGGTCCAGTGCAACCATTCCATTCTTGAGCTAAACAAGGCAGCCCGCGCTCTAATTTTAACATACAACAAATTTACTGTCTTCTTCTACGATCAAAATAGATTGACCGAACGGCAAATATTCCAACAGTAACTAAAAAGACAGCAATTCTAAATTTCACTATACTGACTGGGTCACATCAATGGCTATCAAAACTAACGTTGCCAAAACACTTGTGGAAAGGATTAGAAAATCTCGTTTCCAAATCGTGTTGGAAATATTAACAAACAGAGTTATTTTCAAACATAATTAGAATAAAAATACCTGGAAGTGTATTTTAAAACCAGGAAAATAAATACAGAATGTAAACGTAAAAACAAAGTTGCAAAATAAGCCATTTAATTTGTGATTCAGTATCCTAAATAAAACTTATTTGTTTTCTCAATGCTTAAATAACATTATGATTAATGAAAGGGTTTACACCATGCTGACGCTCGACGTTGCTGAAATTCATAAGAGACGATGTGTTGCTTTAGCTTTAGCTGCAGCACGGTTTGTAGTTTGTACGGCCACTCACCGGATTGACATGATTCGGAAAACACTAAATAAAGAACATGAAACAGCGCTACGGACTCTCTGTCACTCTGTCAGAGGTTCAAGAACAACTTACCTGACTGACACACACACACAGTAACCGTGAAAATAAATAGGTACATGAGTCTCTTCTCTCGCACTTAAAGCATCGCGAGTCCAAAAATAAACTTTCTAGATTTCTTCAAATTATGTGACATTATGTAATGCCTATAATATCTTCACAATAATCCTCTTCGCTACAATTACCATGACGAAAATAAAAAAAAATAGCTTCATTCAAAAAGTTACATCTATTATTCATTTTCTAAATTTAAATTATAAAGTTTGTAGCCAAGCAACAACAAAAAATACCATTGATTTTTTTAAAGTTTCATAAACACATTGCAATCTGTTTATCTGAACCGAAAAGGTCTATTACTTTTATGGAATGTAAATATTTTTACCATTTGGAAACTATTTAAAGTGCTATTTGTAAACAGAAAAACATCTTAAAAACTGCGAACCTATGTTAAAAATAAATGAAGTTAACACTAACATTTATGTTACATGAAAAATGATACAGGGATAAACAGAAGTGCGCTATGTTTATAGAATGTAATAGCTGTTTCAATCAGCTTAATTGTCAGATTTGGAGTTGAATATGAATTGCGGTAAAACCTGTACGTCGACCAGCCAGCCTGTGAATATTTATCATCATTGATATAAAGTTTAAATAATAAGTGAAATTGAAATCTCATTAAAAAAGAAAATATCCACTAATCTTCCAGAAATAACTGTGTTGGCCCAAGTATTTTTAGCATAGACCAGCGAAAAAGTAAGCAATGTAATCCTATACATACAGAGGCGAGTGCTATGCCGCGCCATATAAGTAAAGTTAAACGAAGAGCTATGGACGCTTGCGCGAATGGCGTCGAGTATCGCGACGCGGCGACGCGACGTCGCTAGGTGCTTCACAGAATCTCGTGGCAGCACCAGTCGACAGCAGCTGTGCTACTCCCATCTTCTCATCTGTTGTCCCTCCCAAGTCCCAATGCAACTGCAACTAACGTTGTCTTCTTCCAACTCCTCCAAAATGACCTGTTGCACAAACAAAACACTGCTACAGAGGGAGGGGCAATTAATAGCATCGTAAAAAACACAAGTTAATTAAGACCATGCGAAACATTCGCGGTACCTATGATGCAAGCGTTTTGATGTTTCAAACACCACCTGTAACCCTGTGTCATCTTTTTCATTCCGCGGTACATTTACAGTAAAATTTATCACAATTTTACCCCAAAATGAATCATTTCAATACACCATCCATAAAATAAACATTCATGTGCTACATACATTTATATTTATCCATATCAAAAAAATATTTGGACTTTATCGTTTACAGATAGACGCGTACAAAGTAAACTAAATGTAGCAAGGATGCCAAGTGCACACTAGCCGAAGATTTAAAATAGCAGCGTCTCTCTAGGAATTCAATGTACGGATTTCACATTTCCAAGCAAAATTATATTTACGCAGTCTTTATTTTTTACTAATTGCATTTGACGCACAAACATCCATTTAAAACACCTGCATTAAATTGTCATTACACCGGTTCATCTCTAAATTTAACAGAAAGCATAGGTGCGAGACGTGAACCATATTAAACCATTAAATTCAAGGGCACAATTAAACCTATGGCTACCCAAATATAACTGAAATTCAATATTACTATTATAAACATATTTATGTTTTTCTATTTGTCTACAACTTTGTCTATAAATTATTACTAACTAAGAATAAATTAGAAGTTTCTCATTTATTATTGCGTTAAACATTCTTAAAACAATTTATACAATAATAACTCTTCGATACTATAATAGAAAAACTATATTTAAAAGAATTAAATTTACTTCGCCCCCACTATAAGAAAACAAGAAGTTTTATTTAAACATTCATACGTAAAATAATTTGCATTGCATAGTGTATTACGGTATTCTAGAAGCTGCCACATAAATATAATTTTAATTGGTATCTATCAAATATTTTAAACATTGTTTGAAGTATATAAATATTTGTTTTAAGCCAATAGTTTTCAGATTCTCCTATGAACACGAAAAAATGATCCACTCGCTTAATTTTTTAATTAATTATTTATTGTTACTTCTACTGCAAAAAGTTGAATGAAATAATAAGTTTTCCTTTATAAAATAGTTTAAATGTATATGAATCAGTATTTGCTATTCTAACACAATAAAATATTTCAAATCACATAGTCACATGTCGCTATTATAAGTGGAAAACGTATGATTTATAGTATTGGAACATGTGAAAACGGCTAAACAAATAGCGCAAACATTTTATAAAATTCAGGATAAATATAATTGTGTGCAAGAGCCTATCACTGGCACGACGCGCCAACCATCACGATTTATATATACATACGTATATACATTCGTTGTGCTAATTTGAGAACGAATTCTACAAACAAAAATATCTTATAACACATGGTATCCTACGCCCCCTTTTAGAAATTAAACAAGTATGTAACGTATTTACACAAATTTACCACTTTTCACCAAAAAAAATGTCCACATTAAACACCAAAATAATAGCCACCACCAAAAAAGTAAACAAACATTAAAAGTTAATATTGAAGCAAAATAAAGTTATTATTTATATGTCACCTTTTTTATTTTTTAATAAATATCGAATAATATCCACCACCAAGAAGAACCAGACCTGTTAAAATAATTATAATTTGAACAAATAATTGTTAATGCTTTATGTTATACTCGTACAGTACAAGTTAGAATTTTTTAATAGTTAGTAATTCTATGCAAGATTTAAATGATTTATTACAGGCAATCACAAATATTTTGTAACATAATAAATACAAATTACAGAATATTTATGAATAATATTTATTGTATTTAGAACTTTTACAGTTTTTAGAACATATTTATTACTTCTGTACTTCAAACATCTACAAAATGCTTTGAAAAGCTGTTCTTCATAATATAAATTATTCGGCATAGTGAAAAATAGTACCAGTTACAAAAACATAAAAAGAAAGGAATGCAAAACCAACGTAACTGACAAACTAAATGAAAACACATACTGATTGGAAGCCGATTGAAGAACATAATCATAAAGACAATAACAATAACAAGGAACAGGACAAAAAATGATACATTAAAAAATAAGATAATTTAAGACCATATTTATTGGGGAGGAGGCCTCTTGTCGTTTGAATCCGGAGCTGGAGGATTTGCATCAGGGTCAGTGCTATCGTTTGTCATTTGACGACGCAGATTTTCAACAAACTCCGGGTTCACGCTCTGCATCTGTTGAGCCAACTGCTGCCCACTAGAACATCACACAAGAATATAAAACATGATAAATCGTCCAACTGCCTATATCTTACGCTTGCAAAAGTGCGTCAACGTTTGAATCACCCTGGCCCATTGACATCAAACCGGACATTCTGTAAACATGTATTTGAAAATTGACAGGAACCCAATTAATACGAGCTTACTTAAAACACTGAAGCTTAAACATTACGCTGCGGCCAATATAAATGAAAATATTCAATTTACTTACATATTCTGCATGTTGGGGTTCGACAGCATCTGCGATGCCATGTTCATCAAAGCGGGGTTGTTGATCAATGCATTAATATCCAGCCCCGGCATATTTGGAATGGGTGAAGGTCCACTGCCGCTCACGCTACCGGCACCGCCACCAGCACCGCCACCTTGCTCTGTAAATCATCACATACAAATTAGATTAGATTATACACATTGCTTTAAAATGATTCAAATCATAAAATATATATTTACCCTTAACAATGGCTTCGTTCGTTAGCTGCAGATTGTTTTTATAGCTTTCATTCTCGGGTTCCAGTTGTAGAGCTTTTAAGTAGCTCCGTTTGGCATCCTCGTGTTTATTCAAGGAGGAGTAAGCAATTCTAGACACAAGCAAGGTTGTTTATACAAATAAAAAATTCAATAACAACTTACCCTAGTCGACCATAGGCTTTGCTGTATGAAGGATCCAGTCGAATGGCGTTCTTGCAATCTTGTATCGCAGCTAATTGGTTATTTAACTTGCTATGGGCAGCAGCTCGATTGCAATAATAAACCGCATTATTTGGATTTAATCCTATTGCACTAATAACAAAAACAAAAATAATATACGATTGCAAAGAAAAGTGTAATTACAATTACCTGGTATAATTATCGATGGCATCTACAAATTTTTCTTCCTTCATAAGCGTGTTGCCGATATTTTTCAGCTTTTCAGCCTTTCCTTTATTTTCATCCGAAACTATATCAACAAGGGGTTCCTAACAAAAATAAACTATAGTTTCAGAGTATTCATTTAACATTATTACATCAATACCTCTGCCCAAATATCTGACGTGGTCGAAAAGAGTTCAAGTAAGTCGGGCACATTTCGTGCTTGAGCAGCTGCTCTATCAACATTATAAGCAGACTCTAAACATTGTACGGCTACTTCTAAACTCTCACTGCAATCTTCGTTTAAGGTTCCAGCTTCTAATTCCGCCCGCATAAACTTTAAGATACTCAAAACAATCTTCTGAGTAACTTTGTCGCCCATTGTCTATAATACGAAACTAAATATCAGTTGTTATTCATAAATGTATGTAATACGATACATGGCTTACAATAAGTAATAAGCCCTTTAATCATTGATAAGCTAAATTATGATGCAATTTTTCAAAATAACAATTGCCGGTAGATGATATACATTTGTTTAAATTGTAACGTTTTATATATGCATAAAACAACAATAAAGATTACAACATACGTTCAACTGAATAAATTGTTTATTTACAACGTATTAATACTAATTTTTTAAAATTTAATTGAAAAACATTCATAACCTCGAAATCTACCACTACCACACAACACACAAAATTTTGTCCAGTCATAAAGTCATAATACAATTACGTATTTATTAGAGATTGATATCATACCTTCAGTTGTGGAATACTTGTCTATATTTTCTTAAAATTAGTGTCACTTGAACACATTAAAATCTTGTATCACGCAGTTTTACGAAAAACAAGTCATCAGAAACCGTTTCGCGTTTCGTTACTCTATTTCTCACCTTATTTCATGAACTTATTGCTAGATGGCAAACTACACTCGTTCACTTGTTCTGCAAATGTGACCAACAAAATAAAAATATATTTTGAATAAAAATTTATTATATATTTATAAATATAATAATAGCCAAGGTATAACAATTCAATAACTAAATTGGAATGATGAAAAATGTTAAGATAAAGCAATTCATATATTAAAATTCAACAAGAGTTCAAGAGTGTGTTCTGTAAACTATTTACAAATGTGGTCCTAGAGGTGGGAAACAAGTTTTTAGAACGAATATACACGAGTGGCAGGTGTAAGGTCATGAACTTTCGTAGTATTATTTTATTTACATAAATTCGACAACTGGGAAATGTTGGATAATTAACACTATATTTGTTTATATTATGAAGTGCAATTGGAAACAGAGAATATGTTGTAAACTAAACGATTGTAGTGATTAATATTTGAGTGCATAATATATCACATGTTACATTTGAAAATTTAATAAACATGGATCAGACGATGAAAGCTGACATGTTAAATGATAAGAATAGAAACAATTCGAATTCATTGTGCTTAACAGTAGAATTGTGCGTCGTTTGTGGAGACAGAGCTTCAGGAAGGCACTATGGTGCCATAAGCTGCGAAGGATGTAAAGGCTTCTTCAAAAGGTCAATTCGGAAACAACTGGGGTATCAATGTCGTGGAACTAAGAACTGTGAAGTTACAAAACACCATCGGAATCGATGCCAATACTGCAGACTTCAGAAATGTCTCGCCTGTGGAATGAGAAGTGACTGTAAGTACATTCTAAGTATTATGTACTTAGAAATTAATTACTCAGCATTTTCAGCTGTACAACATGAACGTAAGCCCATTTTAGATAAGAAAGAAACAAGCTCCACTTACTCATCCAATTCAGTCAACAAAATATTCATCCGAAAAGATTTGAACACGGAGTCTCCCAGTCACATAATGCAGTCCGCGTTGCAGCCTTGCGACATGGGTTTATCAACATTAGGAAAACGTAATTATGAACATTCATATTCGTAGATTAGTCACTTTGTTTTAATATTATTTATTACACAGGCACCATAGACATGTCATACCGTATGTCGCCAAGCCAAGTCAGCTTGGAAGATGAAATATCCCTGGACAGCACTGTAACAGGACCAGGAGAACTAACAGATATGTTATCTTTAGCTAGAGAAAAGAATGTTATTTCCAAAGCATTAGACACAATGGCAAGGGTACAGTGCCTTAATGGGCCTGATCAGTCAAACAATATGGACAGCGAAAAATGTCTTGAATTGGACGGACCATTATTGTTAGAACAGAATATGATTTTCAATTTACAAACTCCTGATCCTGTACCACCATACCTTAACATGCATTATATCTGCGAAAGTGGATCTAGATTGTTGTTCCTTTCTGTTCATTGGGCCCGAAGCATTCCTGCCTTTCAGCTATTGAGGTATGTTTACAAAATAACTAAACATTAAAATCAAATAATGTTAATTTATTTTCAGTTCTGAGACTCAGATTGCATTATTGCGTGGTTGTTGGGCAGAGTTGTTTGCATTGGGTCTAGCCCAATGTTCACAAACCTTATCGCTTTCCACGATTCTATTTTCTCTGGTCACTCAGTTGCAGACATCCATTGTCCAACGAAAAATGTCCGCTGTTAAAGTAAAACAAGTAACAGAACATATTCGTAAACTTCAGGATTATGTTGGTGTTATGAACCGGTTGCTTGTCGACGAACAAGAATACGCTTATTTGAAAGCAATTACATTATTCTCGGGAGATCAATCTGCGCTGGTAGTTCGAAAACAGGTAGAAAAATTTCAAGAGAAATCATTCCAAGGTCTACGAACTTATGTTCATAATAGTTTTCCAGAAGATATTGACCGATTTCCAAGGTATTTTCTATAAACACTAGTTGTTTAAATAGTTTTGTTATTTTGTTGTTATTTTTCAGGCTGTTGCTTCGTCTTCCTCCTCTTAGAGCTCTTGAACCGCAAGTTCTAGAGGAACTTTTCTTCGCTGGACTTATTGGGCAAGTGCAAATAGACAGTGTTATTCCCTATATCCTTAGAATGGGTAGCAATCCAAGTAAGTGCATTGTATAATTAACAATCCTTCTGTTTAATACTATATTTTTAATTTGTATTTAGATACGTGTGGCAGACAAGTCAAAGTTGAGCAACCAGAGGATTATCTGTGTAAATGACAAAAATTTAATAATGTTTATAAGCAGGGTTTATTCTTCACCGTGTTCCTGATATATTTTGTAACAGGTAGTATTAGGAACTAAACTGGCTTTTTTAATTAATTGAAATATTTAATAAAATTGTTTTATTAATCTATAATAGGGGTTTCTACGATTTTATTTTAATTTTAAAATGTCTAATTCAAATGAAAAATAACATTGAATATCGCACAAATAATACAGAAGAAGCTATACATGATATACGACAATTACAGATATACTTATTAATTATTATTATTTTTTATATGTTTTATATTTATGTGATAAATATTTTGTTAAAAGCTGTAAAGAAATCCCTATTTAAGTTACTGAACAACATCGTATAACACTATGCCAAATTTCATTTCTTATTTAAGCTTTTTTGTATTAAAAACTAATTCGTAAATTATTTTATATAAGAAATTCGTTAGTTGTATTATTACTAATCTTGTTTTGTCATAGTATTATTATTCGTCAGTTAATTAGACAATTTATTTATATTTATAGAATAATTGTTTGGATTTTAGTTTGAAATGTTTACAACAACTAAATCCAAATAATTGTATTATTATTTCGAGTTGTAAAAGTTTCCTGTAATTTTTATTTATGTTTATTGATGTTATGAAAATTAATGCAATATTCCATTCTTTACCTTATTTAAATTTTGAAACGATGTGATAGAAACATAATTTATATTAATTGCAATGAGGCAGAAGATACTTAAAACTGGAACCGTAAAATGTTTCTTCCGAGTAAATAAATTTGTACTCAGGGAGCTGGCTATCGTAAACATAATGCATCACATAAAATAATTTACTTAAACAGTATCAATATTTATAATATAATGTACATTTTGTAAACTTAATGTGCACTTTTCAGTATGTGATATTGTAGAATAAGTGCCTTTTCAATAAATGACTACAGAGCATAGCGTGTTTCCCACTATCACAATTATATCCAAGGTACCTATTAATTAACCATAATAAAAAAACACAACAGTCCAAGGTCTTTTAAATCACATGAAAGCTATACTAACAACTAGTTCTTTCTCAACTTCGAAAGTGATATGGCGAAACACTCTGTGTAAAGTAATATTTCTCATTATATAAAAGAATCTGTATTTATGAAGTAGTATACTGGCATATTGTCTTTAAACTATGGTACAACATTTATGTATTTTCATAAGAAAGGTAATAAAAAGTCAAGATACAGTTTATCTTCCGTTATCAGTTTGAAACTGAGATAACACACCTTGTCATGTGAGCGCGTCAAGTGACCTGGTAGTGTTGGGTGTGTAAATGATGATGATGGTTTGTTCTTTCTAGTGTCTGTAAAGTGTTAAAAATACTAATTCAAAATGCGTTATACACTTGGATATACCTTTGTGGGGGCTGTTTCACTATTTGTGCTATATGTTGGTGAGTGGAAATTTTTATTTCAAGAAATCGGCACGTGATTTGTTTTGCAAGGAAGTTCCAACATCTTTATTTTTCATTTATAGGTTTATATTATACTCTTAATGGAAAAGGAGAAACAGTTAGTTTTGGATGGTGAGTACTTTAATTTATTTTTTAATATACCAGCAAATACTAAATTTAAATTACCAAATGCATCACAGTTTGTAGTATGAATTGGACTAATAATTCATTAAATAATTAGTTTTCAATTTGATATTTACAAATTTATTAATAGTTCTGATTCAAATATTTATAATTTATAGGTTCCTTGAAAATACTAGCCCATATATGTGGGCTGTTTCTGGTATAGCTCTCGCTGTATCCCTATCAGTACTAGGGGCTGCTTTGTAAGTTATATTATAAATTATGTTTTCTATACATATTTAAAATCCATCATTAGGTTGCAAAAATTTAAATCTATTATAAAAATACAGGAAACAAATCTTTTAAAGAGGCAACCATATTTCATTGATTCCTATTCAGTCAGATAGATAAATTAGTCAATGTAAATATTAATAATATCTAAATTAACAGAGGTATCCATACAACAGGAGCAAGTATAATTGGCGGAGGAGTAAAAGCTCCCAGAATCAAAACAAAAAATTTAATCTCAATTATTTTTTGCGAAGCTGTAGCTATATATGGCCTAATCACAGCTATAGTCTTATCTGGTTCACTTGGTGTAAGTAAATATAAACAAATTACTTGTACGTAAATTCATAATAATGAAATATTTATAGGAATTTACAAATGCAAAAATTCTTGCTAATCCTGATTTGAAAGGAGCGAATTGGTTCAATGGTCATTTAATGTTTGGTGCTGGTGTAACTGTAGGATTTGTGAACCTATTTTGCGGTCTTTGTGTAGGAATAGTAGGTTCTTCTGCTGCGTTGGCAGATGCTGCACATCCTTCTTTATTCGTTAAAATATTAATTGTTGAAATTTTTGGAAGCGCTATAGGACTTTTTGGACTCATTGTTGGAGTGTACATGGTATAGTTAATTACATTTACATTAAATGGCAGAACAATCTTAAAATTAAATTATTTTTAGGTTTCACGAGGAAGTGTAATGGGAAATGATGCGAAATAAATAAAATAATATTTAGAAATAATGTAAATAGTCCTCTGTATAGAAATTGTTATGTCATATAGAACTTACGTTGAGATTCTTACTGCACTATTCGTTATCTGTAAACAAATCATTTGTCTCTATTCACCAGTTATAAGGTAGATAAAAACTAATTTAACAATAAACTGTTAATTTGAAAATAATATTTAATGAATTTACCCCGCCAACAAGAGTTGAACATGCGCAGTACTATGACCAAATCAAAACCCAAGTCCGTTCAATAAACGAATAGAAATAAACACGTATAATTCATTAATTAAATTATAATTTGACTTGAACATTTTTAATAATTCACGCAGTTCATTATTTTGTTAGAATTAATTGTTTTTAATATTTTTGCTCTTGCACCTTGTGTACCCCGTCAGTGAACCAAATTCACGTGACAGTTCACAGCCAGCTGAGCTCAGGTGGTTGGGTTTGGGTTTGGTCGTACTTATTTATCTCATTTGATATAATAATACCTATATTTTATATCAAAATGAGAACTATACTAGGAGCTACGTTTGTAGGACTGGCAACAACCGTCTCAACAATTTTGAGTAAGTTGCATTTCATTAAAATCAGTTGTTGCACTAAAACGATATTTTTGTAGCACTTTACCATGTTTTCACTGGGAAAGGAGAAAGAATTAGTGTTGGATGGTGAGTAGAAGTACTTTACTGGGTATTATAGAATATTAATCTTATATCCTTGGGCAGGTTTCTGGAAGAAACATCTCCGTATATGTGGGGAACTGTTGGAATCGGGTTGTCTGTATCCCTGTCCATTGTAGGAGCTGCTATGTAAGTTTTATCACTTATATTTTGTTAACTAATTGCCAGTACTTACGTAGACTTTGCCAGTCACAAGAATCCAAGTTACGCCCCCTTTTTATATTAACAGATGTGTATGTTTATTTCAGAGGAATTCACACAACGGGTGTTAGCATAGTGGGCGGTGGTGTAAAAGCCCCAAGAATCAAAACAAAGAATTTGATTTCCGTCATTTTCTGTGAAGCTGTGGCTATTTACGGTTTGATTACTGCAATTGTTTTATCTGGATCATTAAATGTGAGTATACTATCATATATTTTTATTCTTGTTTCTTAGTGTATATTTTACAGAAATTTCCCTTGAAAGTTGTGCTGGAAAATCCAGATCTAAAGGCAATCAATTGGTTTTCTGGATATCTCATGTTCGGGTCTGGTTTGACTGTGGGATTCGTGAACCTCTTTTGTGGTATTTCTGTCGGCATTGTTGGTTCTGGAGCTGCATTAGCTGATGCCGCAAATTCTGCTCTCTTTGTGAAAGTTTTGATTGTTGAAATCTTTGCCAGTGCTATTGGATTGTTTGGATTAATCGTAGGCGTTTACATGGTATGTTAAATATATAAATAGTAATATGTTTTAAGCAATTGTATATTAATATTTTCTATATGTTTTCAGACGTCCAAAGTAAGCATGGGGCTCCAACCACGTTAAATATCGAACTGTATAATTTGTAATTGTCAGTGTATAAGATAGTATAGTACCGAATGTATTGTAATTAGAAATATCGATATAATGTGTACATAACAATTCATTTGTTTCTTATTTAGAGTTCTCCATGTTAATGTATTTTATTGGCTTATGTTGGATATTTATTGATAAATATATGCACATGTTCACGAATAAAAAATCATTTCTTTGTTTAAAAATATATTTGTATTATTTACTCTTGACAGACAGTATAAAAATAAATAACATCAAAACGTATATTTTTATTTTGAAAGTAGTATATTTCTAATTTCATCATAAGACTTTTCAAGACATTTCACATAATCTGCTCCATCACGAGCTGGATAACTTGTCACTAGAGTTCCTAATGAATCATCACGAATCATGTACCTATAAAAATCATTTATTATTATGTATACAAATGTGTTATTATAAATTGTTTACCCAATGCCGTATCCATTAGATACAACAGGACCAAATCCTCCGGCTTGAACTGCAGGAGAAGACAAGGTACTGGTTGAAATAATATTTTTATTTATTGCATCAAATGCTGGATCTTTATATAAATCTGGCACATCTAGGCCGCGTTTTTGTGCAATGTGTTTTATGGCAAATAAATGTCTATCAAATCCTTGCCCCATAGCAGCTTCTTTTGTCAGCTTTCCATGCACTTTAGAACAATCGCGAATCATATTATACAATTCTTCTTGAGATGGTTTGCTGGCACTTTCAATGGCTTCACAATATAACTGCGGTATAAATAATTTGACACATTGTACTGTTATTCAGTTTTACTTGGATGAGGAGGATTGTTTCTTACCTTAGTTGCATTTGTACAAGGACGAATGGTTTCCGTCCTTCCATGTTTGAATGCAGCCGTACTACATGACTCGTAGCTAGCTACAAATGATCTTGTTTGCTTGTAAAAAGCTGCCTGAAACACATCCAAAGCTGGAACCTGAATTGTTTCAATTACAAAATTAATTATTCTGACCTGAAAACCCAACTGCATCACAGCATCAGGGCTAATAGAGTGTTTCTTACACAAATTTTTACCAATTCCATCTGTTAAAATATAGTGTATGGCTAATGAATCACATGTAGCTTTATATTTTTTTATAGCCTCAGTCACAGCAGATTTAATCTTGTCGTTGTAATTAACACCTAAATGATATTTAAAAATAAACATGTGGAGCTTTAATGGAAACTATTTAATAATGTACTTAATTTGGTAACTTTTTCGTTGATTCCACTGGTATCATATTTGCTATCTGGATGCACAGACGGGTTATCAATAGAATCGCGGTAAATATCCTGGAAATATCTTAATACTGCAACGCCGTCTCCCCATGAATGCTCGAAGTTAACAGCACCAACACCATCCTTAGCAAATAATAACGAGAATGACTTATCAAACCACCTATATGAACAATACACATACATAACAATCAAACATGTAGCAACAGCAAATAATTTACCTATTTTTTCCATCGCCGTGCAAAAAGTGCCGCATCATTTTGTACGGATCTTTGTTCATTTCTTCGTTGTCTAAAACTAGATTAAACAACGAAGAATCTACTAATTTTAGAAATTTTTCATTGCCAGCTTCTATAAGCTGACGACGTACTTCGGCCCAAGTGTTTCGATTTTCTGTTGTTAATATTCCCAAAGGAAATTCGGCTGGTGCCGAAGTATCATTTAGAATATTATTTAGGCAGGATTGTAATACATTCGCCGGTAAAATGTTGCCTACGGAACGTCACGTTATCATTGGTTTTCTTTTTTAAATTCGCGTCTAATCCGCATTTAATATTAAGAATTGTAAATCGCAACTTAAAATTGTATGCCTAATTGTTTTTCAGTTTTTAAATAATTAGAGGTGCATGATACGCTGTTCTTATACAATTAAATTAGAATATTTTTCTACATACCATCGACGTCCAAAACGTCGAAAATGAAGAAATTGCCATTACGCATAACAACAACATGCTTTGCTGTCGAATCTTGATAGATGCGATCTTTGTCAGTTTCTGGAATTCTTGTAGAATTAAATAAATTGTAATATTGGCTCATGTCTAATGGATAAGCATTAAACATGTACGCGCCATACCATGATACAGCTGCTGGCAAAGTAGATGTTACCGTGCGAAACCATTTTGTATCACTTTTCTTCGGATTCATGTGAAACACTTCTGGTTCAAGGATTCCCTTTCTTAACGATTTCATAAATCGCATAGAACTTATAAGCATGTTAGTAGCTTTTAATAATTGAGTGTCATATTCAGGTTTAGGATGATTTTCAAACACTAAGACTGGATTGTAATTTATTGGCAGTGGTGTTCTGTCTCTTAAATACATATCGAACCATGGTTCAGAAATATAACTAGTGTGTTTATTGTTTTTGTCATCCTCGACCAATAAATCATGCAGTTGTTTTCCAGAAGAATTTTTAAATTCTTTTACTAAATTTTCAGTATTTTTATATTGTTTATCACTAAGAATAGGTCTCTGGGCAGCTAAATATCGTTCACAAGTATTCTCCAGAGCAGGTATAGGCAAACGAGGTAAAGATTTTTGAAAATGCATCGTTGGAATTTTACTATTCTGAATATATTGATATTTTTGATTACTTGCATATCTTCTGAATATATTACACGAAGATGAAATTGGATTCCTAATAATTAATGCATTCATGATGTACCTAAAATAAATTAATTGTATTTATTTTTATTTCAAAAATTATGCAATGCCTACCGAATTATATGTAGAAAGGCAACCACCTGAAAATATTAATACTAAATTTGGAGCACTGACCTTTGCACTGTCAAATCAAATACCCCCCCGTTTATTTTCATTATTTTTTCATACGTGTGAAATTGACGGTGAGCACATAACCACAAAATAGCAGAAATCTCTACGATAATAATCAAAACAACAGATAACACATGTGTTTGACACAAGTGGTCCTCGATGATTAATTTTTTGAAGAGTAATAAATCATATTTTATTTAAAATGTTTTTAAAACCTTTCCGTATTAAATCTAATTCGCAAATGAAGAATTCTGAAAGGTATAATAATGTAATATCATAAAGATAACCTATTAATTCTGATACTTTTACAGAAAAGCTTTAAAGATCAAAATTATAAAGACGTTCCCGATTTTAACAGATGATGATATAGATAAAATATTTACAAAGCAGGATCCTGTGTCTTTATCCAAAATTGTAACACATTCAAATAATGTTGTTACTGTTTATTTGGTTAAGAAACGGGCAATGCTTTTCGAGTATGAAAATATATTATATCCAACTGTATACTTCATGTGGAATTTTCTCGATCTCTTGCTGTGTTTTACCACACATCCTCCCGTTGTGTCGAAACTAATTTCTGGTGCTGATCTTATGCTGCCGGGCGTAGTTCTACCAGATGGACTCGACGGCCCTGCAAAATACGGCCGATTTGAGAAAAATACTTTGGTATCGATAAACACAACAAGCAATAAAGCTATTTGTGCTATTGGAACAACAGCACATTCTAGCATGGATATGTACATGGCAGCTGGTAGAGGGAAATGTGTAACTATACTACACACATTTAACGATAATTTGTGTAGCATGGAAGGGAATAATCCTCTGCCAGTACCAGAATTGGGACCACCAAACTGGTTACGCAAAGAAGAACCCATATCTGTATCAGATAAAGACATCGAACAGGATCAGATACGTACAATGTGTGGTAATACTGAAATTGAACCACCTTCTTTAGAAGTTGATGAAAGTCATATTGATGAATTAGTTTTAAATGTTATAGAAGACTTAGAGAAAACTTCCATTACTAACACCACAGAAGAAATGGACAAGCTTCTGTCATATTGCTTCTTAAAGACTCTAAAATATTCAGGGAAAAAACTTGCCTTGCCAATTCTTACGAGCAATTTTTATAGATTACATATAATGAATGCCTGCCCAACTGATCAAAATTTAGATATCAAAAAAACAAGCTACAAGAAATTAAATAAGTTTCTTAATGAAATGAAAAACGTAAGATTCCCTATTAAATCATACATCAATAACAATTAAGTTAACAATAAAAAAACTTGTAGGAGGGAATAATAAATGTCGTAGAGCAAACAAAAGGAGTCGAATCTATAACAGCTATTAATTACGAGCATCCGAAAGTGGTTCAATTTGTTAAATCCCATGATGATGTTACTGAACCAATAAGGTTTGCAGGTAACACAACGGCAGCACCTAATGTAGAAGAAAACTTTACTGTTACTGCTGCAGTTTTACCAATCTTTTCAGATGCTGGATTACGGTATGTTGTATCATTTAATTTTCATTAAGTCTGAACTTTTAACATTCTTTTGCAGAAAAGGGGCTACAGTAAGCCCTGCTGATGTAAGAAAACATGTAACCGAATATGTGAAAAAGAAAAAATTAAACAGTTTAGAAAATCGCGATGTTATAATACCAAATAAGGAACTAGCAGATGTTATAAAATCACATGAGAATCTTACGTGGGAGGAACTAATGCGTACAATATTTAGTTTGATGAATTCTTCCTTTAAAATTAGCACTGCTAGTACTCAAGTATCCGGCAAGGGAAAAGTTGAACCAATCGTCATAACAGTATCTACTCGCTCAGGGAACAAAAAGGTAATATATTAACGTTATAATATATAAAATTTTATTCACTTTTATGTTTCAGGTTACTTTAATAGATAATTTAGAGCTGTTTGGAATTCGTGCGGCTGATTTCGGAAAAGAATGTCAGCATGGTGTTGCAGCTAGCACTAGCGTAACTAAACCGCCAGGGAAAAAGTGTGAACAGCTTTTAATCCAAGGAAACCAAGTAGCATTTGTTGGAAAATTACTGACTGGTTAGTATTATAAGAACAATTCTTTAATCATTTTTAAATTCCTGTTTATTTTAGGGAAATATAATATTCCGAAGAAATTTATTCGTGGATTAGAACTAGCCGTGAAAACTAAAAAATGATCCTATTTTTTAAAACTAAGTTTTAATTTGTTAAATTAGTTATTGTTGACCGCCTGAAATATTGTTTTGTAATTTCAAAAAACTTATTTGGAATGTAAAATAAAAAAAGATTAATCTGCACTTTTTGAAACTATGTACCAAAAGAGTTAAATACATAATTCGGGTAGGTATGCGGCGTACGAATACGCGTACGTCATCTTATTCAAGCAACGAATAATGATGCGCGCAATTCCTTAAAAATATTGACTTATTTTAGTACTGACTTATGCATATCTCAAATCTGCAAAATACGAAATATTTTACCTTGTCTTTTCTCAACAGTTCTGAAGTTGGTGCGCAGTGAAATATGCAAACCTTTACTTCTGCATTTCTCAACCAAAGACCATACATTCAGCAGTTCTTCAGGGAGTCTACTACCTTTTATCCGACCAGACAGCTCATCTTTCGTCTCTTCTTTACAGGAACCCCAAAAGGACTTCAATCTTTTAACTTAGACTTGATGCAGAAAAGGAGTAAATTCCTTAGAAGATAAAAATCGCTTTTTACGGCAAAAGTATTCACAGTTAGCTGAAGATACGGATGAATACGAGGCTCAGGAAACTAGATTAGTTTTATTATATTAAGACGGATTTTCTCTAGGTACCTTCGTTTTTACTTTCTTATACAAGTTAGTTAGTTAGTTACTGTGGGACCGGTTCACAGCCCGATGCACCGCGGCCTCTAGGACCTATTGTGCTTTCCCATGGTCTCCTACAATGTAGGAGTTAAGCTGTTCCCTATGAGGACCAGGCAGTCGCTCCATGCCATTGTATGTATTTCATCTAGTTCTATTTCCGGAGTCCAAAATTTTTGGTATCTCTTTAGTGATAGAGCTTGACATTCACAGAGGAGGTGTAACGGAGTTTCCTCTCCTTCTCCACATTTCCTGCATAGCGGACTTTGTGCTAGTCCCAGTGTATGCATATGCTTGTTCAGGCTACAGTGACCAGTAATGACCTCTGTGGTCGCTTTGATTCTGTCTCTGCTCATTTTGATCAGAGATGAGCTTACATTTTCTTTTGGTTTCGTTATGAAAGTCCTGGCATGTTTCATTCCTTTGCTGTCCCTCCAGTATCTTTCATGTTCGTTCCTTATCCATCTTTTAATGTGCCCTTTGACTGTCTCATATGCAATGTGACAGAAGGGTTCTGGTCCAATAGGTTTCCGTTTTGCTCCCTTCTTGGCTAGTGCGTCCGCCTGTTCATTGCCCTCTACATTCGAGTGCCCTGGGACCCACAACAAGGTTACTTTATTGTGTTCAGCCAGTACCTCAAGATTGTGAGTGCATTCTAGAACAAGTTTCGATTTTATGATGTTTGAACTTAAAGCCATTAGTGCTGCCTGGCTGTCTGTGAGAATGTAGATTTGCTTGTTTTTATAAGCTCTCTGCATTATCTCTTGACAAGTTTTTAATACGGCAAGTAGTTCTGCTTGGAATACTGTGGTATAGCAGCCCAGAGAGAAGCTAATGCTAGTCCCTGTTCCTTTATTGTGTATTCCCGCCCCACTTCCAGCTTCTGTCTTTGAGCCATCTGTGTACCATTTGAGTCCATTCAGATGTATGTTTTTATTGTCCCAGTCACTCTTGTCTGGTATTAAGACTTGATACTTCTTGTTGAAGTGATACGTCGGTTTCCGTCTATCTGACTCCATGTCAAGGATGTTTCTTATACAAAGCATTGATTATATATACTTCGTACAAAGTATATATAATCAATGTACAAAGTATAAGTATTAATGCGTCCGTAAAACATTCTTACTCATTTAAACACAGTTGTACTTCAATTTCACGAAAAATTTCACTAAAAATTGGCATATACTTTTATTGTATTTCTATATAATATAAACACTACAAAACTCACTGGTGCAGAGCGCATCATCATATCCCTTAAATTTTTCGAGATATGACGGTTTTTGATGTTTTTCGAAGTGCAACTTTGAGGCACTGCAACTCAAAAATTACGCAAGATATCGAAAAATACTCTTTAGTTTTGTGTTATTCGTGTATATTAGAGCACAATAACAAATTTTTTAAAATTGAAAATTTTTGAATTTTTTTTTTCAAAATTTCGATCAGCTATATCTTAAATAATAAACGAGATACGAACTTGCAGACTAAACCATTGGATTCAGCTCATCGAAATACATAAACCCTAAAAATTTCAGAACATTCGGATTGTGGGTTGAAATTTTAGAGCAAAAAGTCTGAAAATGGCCTTTTTCAGGCCAAACGTCAAGGGGTACCCTTTGACGTTTTGCGCCAAAAACGTCATTTTTACACTTTTTGCTCTAACTTTATAACGTGTAAAGCAATTTTAATGAAATTTTACATACTTATGTATTTTGACGAGCTGAATCGATTGGTCCAATCTGCGAGTCTGTATCTTTTATATTTTTCGAGTTATCGCCTATCGAAATTTGCGGGAAAAAATCGAAAAATTTCATAATTTTCAAAATTTGCTAATTTGTAGTAAAATGCATGAAACGCACAGAACTGAGTCTATTTTTCAATATCTTTAATAGATTTTGAGTTGCAGCCACTCAAAGTAGCATTTCGAAAAACATCGAAAATTGCCATATCTCTATAAATTTAAGAGATATGACGATGCGCTCTACAGCATTGAGTTTCTTAGGGTTTATATTATATAGAAATACAATAAAAGTATATGCCAATTTTTAGTGATATTTCGTGAAATCTGAAATTATGCAGTACTTTCTTAACATGTATTTGTTGTCAATGGTAAATGAACTTTTTTAACATCTATATATCAAATAATTTTCAAAATAAAATAAGAGAAAAATGCTTCAAGTAGCTAAAGCTATCTTATTTGAAACATTTGTCGAGATTCAGGCACTAGAAATACAAAGACTTTTAACGGCGCTAAATGTCAGGCACTGATAAGTTTTTTTTTAATTCCCTTAGGACATCTGCCAGCATCTGAGCACTACATGGAGGAGTGTCAACGTCAACCGGATCCGTAGCGCTTTTCAGCTCTTGGTACACCACATAGTTGTGCTGGAAGTCGTCGTAGTGAATGTCATAGGTTGGGTACGAAGTGCGAGATTATGTGAGCTGTCAAATTGAGTCAAAGTACCTATGAGAGTGATGGTGATCTCAAATCTGTAGGAAGAAATAAGTCTGACATTATCTTAATGTAAGTAGTTCACTTTCTTAGAAGACAGCTTTTATCAATTTCATGGACCACTGTCAGTGGCCAAAGTAGTAGTTTTCATTCTTTTGTACTTTTAGCAGGCTCTGCAAGGCGATACATTATGTGTGAACCATAATAGCATCTCAAGGGGATACGAATACGCGTACATCATCTTATTCAAGCAACGAAAAATGATGCGTACGAATCCTGAAACTCAAATATTTTTTGCCATGGAAGTATATTGTGTTTTTGTAGGATTACTTCATTTTGGACACTGAAAATGCAAATATATTTGGGTGGGCAAGAAATCCAGCGCAAAAGGAAACACTGAAACAATGAACAAAGCACACAATTTTATTACTACTAAGAAGCACCCAGCGTGGACTGGAGTCCAAAGAGTTGTTGAAAACGCCGAGCCAAGCATTTTCAGACAAAATTTCCAAACATGGCGCGGTTTTGCAGAACCCTATTCCAGATTAATTTCAATAATTTGATTTAAACGTAGAATGAGGGAAACAAATACCTAACCTATACTATTACTGTACCTTGTATACTGAATTACTACATAATTTTATATTTCTATTAGCAATAAAGTATTCTTGACTAATCTGTATAATATTTGTACTTATTTCTTTACTGCACACACACATATTTAACTCAAAAACGCACTATTTTAACAATATCTACTACAAATAGTTGCAAAAACAAACGCGCCAACCGTCATGCATTTTCAAGTGAAAATGAATTTCAAAAAAAAAAATTTGCGTGGGACAATGGTCGTTTTTTCCGAAAATTTGATTTTGTTTATGAATTTAAAGTGAAAATTAATTTCAAAAAAAAATTGCGTAAGACGATGGATGATTTTTCGATAATTTGATTTTGTTCAAATTTGAAGTGAAAATTAATTTCCAAAAAAAAATTTGCGTAGGACGCTGGACGATTTTACAAAAGATTGATTTTGTTTATCGAATTTAAACATTTTTTGCGTGAGGCGCAAAGATAATTCCGAAAAAAATTGCTCACAGGCAATATATAACACACATGCAGACAAAAAAACACAAATCCCAACACCCCCAGCATATTTTTCTTTTCTTTTTAGAATTATCGAACACCGGGCCTGATCTATTCTTTAGATCGGTCCAACATCGACTTAAAAACTATTCAATACATTAACTTTTACAAACAAATATTACAATAAATATAAGATAATATGATACATTGTATTGTATAAAGTTTCTGCTTCGTTTTGACTGCTGAAGATGTGCATTGTTGAGACTCAAGTTCTACTCCTCTTAAGCACTACCTGCAGTCTATGTGTGAAGGTGGTTCATTCGTGGCGATGGACAACGTGGTGTCAAACTAAACAAAATATTTTATAACTTTAAAGTAATTAAATCCGTTAATAAATAATGCGTGAACATTTTTATTTAATTTTCATCTATGTTCAATAACTATGCCGTGAAATTGATATTTACCGAAATAAAAAGTGTGGGTGCTATTGTTTAGGCTTTATTTATTTAATTTTATGAATTAAATAATACTTACCTAACCCTTTGCACAAAGTTAATTTTATATATTCGTATTTCTTAAAAACTACCAGTGTAAACGGGCGAATCGGGGGAGAGCTAAATAAATATAATATAAAAGTAACGAATACATAAAATTAATAAGAAAATTACTGCTCAAACAACAATGTAAAAAGTTCGAAAATGTATCGTGAATTTGAGTGTTAAATGAAATGTCTACTTCCCTGGGAATGCTGTCCACGTCGTGTCTGTCGCTGATTGCTCCTTCAGGTGTTCTGCAATCTCCACGTCCGGGGCCCGAATATGATTCTCTAGATGAGATGAGACTGTCCAGGGACTGTTAGAAATATTAATCTGAAAATATTTTAGTGACATCAGTCTTACAAAATAATCATAGAATATGAAAGATAAAAAGAAAAACTACATTTATATTGTCTCTAAACAGCACATTTTAATCCAATTGTCTTCTGAATTAAATAATTAAATCGTAAGAATTCTACATTTAAAATGATTGTAACAAGTAACTCATTAACTAAAAAGGCTTCAAATAAAATATGGAGAAAGAAAAGTAAACTTAAATCTCATCATTTAATAATTATTTATATATACGCTGGACTTAATACTATTTGTGTGTAATTTTCGGAACGAGGGTGGAGCTACTTATATCTAACTTAAAATAAAATAGCGTTCATATAAATAAAACCAATTAAGTTACAGACCAAATATGGCCTAATTGTTTAATGAATATTTGAATAATTTCAAATACAGAAAATTTACTTGAAGCATTTATTGTTAAAATGAAATATTTGATTATATAGTATGTGTAAATACAAATTAAAATATCATAACACAGAAGACAATTAAAATTTTCAAAGTTAAATAAATAAATCAATCAAGAAACTTATCTTAGTTTTTGTGTTCACCGGCTCTGGGAAATATCCCAGTAGAAAATATCTCAGGCCATCAGCGTAGGCCAGCTATCTGATCTCTTCCGTTTTGGCTGCTGAAGACGGGCATTATCGAGACATAAATTCTATTCCTGGTGCTGGTCGCAGATCACCGGAAGTTCTTACTCACTGGCGGTAGATGGTTTGTGTTGGGCGCTGGACAACGTGGAGTCAAACTGAAATACAAATATTTTTTAAGTTTACAGTAATTAAATTAGCGAATAAATAATCTAACTATGCCGTGAAAATTATTGATATTTACCGAAATAAAAATTGTGGGTGCTATTGTTCAGGCTGTATTTATTTAATTTTTTCAATTAAATAACACTTGCCTCACCCTTTTTGCAAATTTAATTTTATATATTCGTATTTCTTAAAAGCTATTGTGTGTAAACGGGCGAATCGGGGGAGAGCTAAATAAATATAATATAAAAGTAACGAATATATAAAATTAATAAGAAAATTACTGATCAAACAATATTAAAAGTACGAGAGTGTCGTGAATTTGAGTGTTAAATTAAATGTGTACTTCCCTGGGAATGCTGTCCACGTCGTGTTTGTCTCTGGTTGCTGCTCCAGGTGCTCTGCAAGCAACACACCCAGGGCTCGGATGTGATTACCTGGATGAGACTGTCCAAAGGCTGGGAGACTATGAATCTGAAAACATTCCACTAACATCATTCTCACAAAATAATCATAGAGTATGAAATGTGAAAATAAAAACATTTATGTTGTGTCTGAACAGTGTACATTTTAATTCAATTATCTACTGAATTTAATAGTTAAATCGTAAGAACTCTACACACAAAGACTGCTGATTAAAATCAACTTATTAACAAACTCAAAAAATACTTCAAACAAAATATTGACAAAGAAAACTAAATGTATTTTGTTATAATACTTAAGTTCTTCCTTTAGTATTTCAGATAATTTTTAATGTAACATTAATTCTTAAAGCTTATCATTTAATAACAATTTATATAATCGCTTATTGACTTATAACTAAGTGTATTGTACGATCGAGGGAGAGCTACTTATAACTAACTTAAACTAAATAGCGATCATATAAATAAAACCAATTAAGTTACAGACATGTTGGTTGTAAACAAATATGCCCTATTGTTTGAAGTATATTTGATCGTACACTATCTGTTAATATAACAACAATTATCATTGCATAATGATACAGAAAACAATTAAATATAATGATACACAATTTTATATTATGAATTTTTTATGAATTCAAGAGACTTATCTTTTTGTTTGGCGTTCGTTTGTCTCTGGAAAAAGCTCAGCAACAAACATCACAGGCCGATAGCGACAGTAGCTGTACACGGAGGTGAAATTGTATCTGAAATTGCAACTAAATATATATTAATTGATGTCCAACCTATAAAAAATCATTCAGTTAATTTATTAGTAAAACAAAAATGTTGTGTAGCACATAAAAAATCCTTGTAAGATTTTTCATACAATTATTTTTCGTAACAAGGCAAATTATACATCAACATATGAAGAAAATATTAATACATCAAATTGCAATGCCTATTCTATTTGAAATTCACTTTACAAAGTCAAATTTTATCAATAATATTCAACGTGACAGAATACAATTCAAACCAACAATCTGAAATTGGAGTTCCCTGATTAGTTGAAACCAAGTACGAGGATCCAAATATTATAATTAATTTTAAACAATTAAATATATTTAATTTCACTTATTTAGACCATAATATACTCAAATATACTTATTCTTGTCCTTACGGACACCTTTCATAAAAATAATAGCAATAATGAATTAAATAAATAATTCTTACATATGAATCGTATGTTGAATTAATTTTTCGCTATGAAAGCTAAATTTGTGACTTCACCAACAAATTACATACTCAAACAATCACGAAGAAATACAGAATCGATTGATATGTTTTAAATATGTAAACGATATTTGTTTTTGGGTTAAAAGTTAATTTTTCTACCAGAACAAACACTTTATTGCCCAACAGTTTGACAGAAACAATTGAATAAATTTGCCGCGAATCACAATACAATATTTAAAAATTAAACCTTTATCAGAATATTATTTCAAATGATCCGGATTTGTTTTCTACCTTAAATTTAATTCGTAAAACAACATATTTATGTTTATCATTTATATAAATAAAATATCAGTTTAATGTATGATAATAAGCACATGATTTTCTAATTAAATTGTTTAAAACATATTGGTATATGGTTTTAAAATGTGTAAATTATTTAAATATAATAATAAATAGTTACTAAAATATTACCAGATAAAAGTTGTGTAGAAAAATCCAAAATAAATTTAAAAATGTGTTGAGAAATGCAGAATTCGTGGTTTTGCATTTTGCATATTTCAATACACGGCAATTTCAGAACTGTTGAGATTTGTACAATTTTTGTGACTTGAATAAGAATATTCATACGCGTCGTATTCTCTCCAAACTTTGTAATATTTATTTCTATGATGTAAATTAAATATATGGAAAATTTATGACTTATAAACAATAAAACTTTATTTAATTCGTTACAACTTCACAATATTAAAAAAAAGAAAATAACTCAGTAGATGTCGCACTGCTGAATGTGTTTCCGCGAATGGCTAAGTACGTGAGAGCTAAGTTGTGATACTGTAATAAGATTTTAGTTAATGCAAACATTAAATAACTTTAACTTTCTAGATAACTAAATAATTGTATATTAACACAGACTAATAAGTGGATTAATTGTTAAAGTGTAAAGAGGAGGGGCTTTACTAATCAAGTAACAAAGTGACGTTTGACGTGGCATAGAGTTATTTACGTTATATTTTGCAATATTCTTTAGATTTGTTACATTTACGTACGCGTAGATTACGGAGTAAAGATGGGCTTGACAATTTCAAGCGTGCTGACACGACTGTTTGGCAAGAAACAAATGCGAATACTGATGGGTAAGGTTATGGTTCTTTCATTTGACGTATATTTCAAAAACTGATTTCCATTTGCAGTTGGACTTGATGCAGCTGGTAAAACTACTATTTTGTACAAACTTAAGTTAGGTGAAATAGTTACGACCATTCCAACCATTGGCTTTAATGTGGAGACAGTAGAGTACAAAAACATTTGCTTTACGGTGTGGGACGTCGGTGGTCAAGATAAAATTCGTCCTTTGTGGCGTCATTATTTCCAAAACACCCAAGGGTTGATATTTGTTGTTGATTCAAATGACCGCGAACGTATTGCAGAAGCCGAGAAGGAATTACAGAACATGGTTAGTATGGAGTAGTGATCATTGATCATGTAGGTGTAATTTTCTACACAAATTGTTGCAGTTACAAGAAGATGAACTACGGGATGCCGTATTGCTAGTTTTTGCTAATAAACAAGATCTGCCTAATGCTATGAATGCTGCAGAACTGACAGATAAACTGCAGCTGAATCAACTGCGCAATAGACACGTAATTATACAAATATGGTACATATTTATTTTTATACTCACCTCTGTTTTGTTCCAGTGGTACATTCAAGCAACGTGCGCCACTCAAGGCCATGGATTGTATGAAGGTCTAGATTGGTTATCGAATGAACTTGCGAAAAAGTAAAACTATTTATAAAAATTTAACGTTAGTTTTTGCATTTAAGTAAATAAGTTTCTGTTCTTGTTTGAAAAAAATACATTTGAAAATTACATGTATTATGTACTTCATTACATTGCTGTTTGTGATTTGTATTTGACTGATAACAATAACAAAAAATTAATAAATTTTAATAATATAATTATTTGTAACTTTAAAAATACAACTTGTATTATAATTAGTTTTTTTAAACACAGTTGATTTTATTACTTATTGTATATATGATTAACAAATGGACACATTAGTTGGTACGAAGTTGATAGTCTCCATTCTGGGTAATATATCGGACCCACGGGAGTGCTTGGTATCCACTTTTCTCAATGATTTTCAAATATCTTACCTATACAAAAAAAAAAAACGAATTAAACAATGTTCTATAGGCAGTAAGAAACTAATTACCTGAATTCCTGAAGTAGTAAAATACGGAATTTCAAACTTGACTTGAATTGGAGGTTTACCTTCAATGTCTTCACACTCAACACTCGGAAGGCCAAAGTGAGCACGCATCAGGTACTCCTTACCTCCGGGGAATGATTTGATGGACCAAGTGATTGCATTCTGCTCCGGGGCGTATTTCACGCTGCCAATGGTCGTCTTAAATTTGGGAGAATCTGCATCACCGGGAACCGGTATAATGATCTCAACGTTGTTCGCTGTTGACCTGCGTTTAAATTGTGATTTGGCCTTGATCATGTACTCGACACGGCTGTGAGCATGACGTTCAATAACGGATTCAATCCATATCAGTGGCTTGACATGTGTATTCAGTCGATATGACATCAGTTCGAATTCGCCATCGGGTGGAATGAATGAAATGGTTCTGTCGTTTTCGAATCTAGATAATCTTACGCACTGATGAAATTTGACGTCTTCCAGTTCGACAGATTTTGATTTGCCTCGTCCCGTACTCTCAAATAATACTTTATCGTTTAAGCCGAGCCTTAATTCTGGCATGCCAGATAAGTACACACGCATCTTTATAGCACCTACGATCTCACTACGTAGAACAGTACCATTGGCGTTGGCCAACAGATTGACAGACTCGATTACATCCAGAAATACTTCATTCTTACGATACTTAATACCTTCTGATCTCCAAGAGACAGCATTGGTTACAGCCATAGGTATCCGAGGTTGAATTTCTAATTTGTGCCCCTCTTGCGTTATGTATTCTTGTAGAATTTTAGAATCCGTAGTTTGAGGGTAACCAAAATCTAGTAATTCATCTAAAAGTTCGTATATCACAACGAAGTTATCTCTAATACTTTCTTCCTCTAATTCTTTAAAATACTCAACCATCACCTATAAAGTTAATTATTATAAACAAATATTATAAGATGTGTTTATAGAATCAGTTATTATACCTGTACTATTTTATGCAGAAACACAAATACTAAAGCAATATTAGCATTTTTCTTAGTAGTGCTTACAATATATAGATTATTAGTTTTAATGTATGCAAATGTGCAATCAGATGTTTGTAAAATTGGTGTAAGCAAACCTTCTTCCTCCTTCTCCATTAGAAGTGGCATAAATTTCTCTATAACTCCTAAATCTATATCACCCCTATAATTACGGGATATCAACACCTACAAACATTGATCATCTGTAAGTATTTGTATAATACATTAAATATAATGTACTACGTACCTTTCCCTTGACGTCTAAAATATATACTGCTGATGAAGACATTCTTAATATTTAAATATAACATAAACACAATTAATTTTCCATTGGTTAACAAACTATGGTTACAATAAATCTGTTTTTCAGGTAAAATTATCACCACTGGAATATAATAAATACTTCGTTAATTAATTTTTCATGTAAGAACATATTGAACACTGAACCAAATATAAATTTACCTATATAACATTAAAAATGACCATCTGTAAATTACATACACGTAACAAATTGCTGTTTCTGTGCTAAGGTGGTACTGGTGTCATGTCATGTAGCACACAACTATCTGCTACACCGGTTTCCTTCGGTCGGAGCGGCTTATTTAAATGTAGATTTGTATTAAATCCTCCAAAGTTAAAAATATTATTTAATATGAAAAGGATTCTCTAAATTGTAATCTATATGTACTTAGTTAAATTTGAGTCATATCTGCAAATACGTGGAATAAGTATAATATTATTTTCTGATAAATTCTGAGTGAGCTGTCGATGCTGAACGGCGACTAATGTGGTCTGTATTACATTACCCAGCATGCACCGTGAGTGGGAGTGAGTTGCTCGTTCGTGTGCCGTTGTCGCGTATTTGGTACTTTTCAGAGTATCTGGCTTGTCAATAATGCGAAGTTCTGATAAATGAATAAAAGTAGCATTTTGTGCATCGTTGCTTGCATGTTTTGCAACTGATATGTTCGTTAATAACGAGTGTGACAATTGTGGCTGTCGCAAGTGGTGACGTAGGTCTCCATTGTACCTGTGCCGTGCCTTACTCGATGAGCCGATACTGCAAGGCAGCGTGGAGACGTGCTTCATCGGAGTTTTATGGCAACGGTTTCCACATTTGAACCATTGGCATTTATCCTGCACAAATACATGACATTTTGTTGCTGAAAATTCTACAATGGACTTGAGTATGTAAACAGATTAGCCCCGCCCCACCACAGATTATTGTAATCAGTTTTAAATGATTTGATATTCTTCTGCTTTTCTAGCTATAACTGGTAATTTTTAATTGTTTGTCTGTTGAGTTGCACTTTATCCATATACTCAGTTCAATGCTTTCGATAATAAGTTAATGTACAACCGAGATATATATGTTTACATGTTTCTTAAATCTTCGTTACTATTGTTAATTATGCCCCAAATACATGTCACTCTGTTGTCTTTTAAGCTTGATGATGCATATTTTATTTTCAGAATACGACTGCATGGCTGGACGAATCGCTTTCCGGGTGGTGACCGCCTCTAAACTCTTACGTTTGTGATTACTTTCAGAACATCAAGTAGGTACACTTATTTCGAATTTTGCATATCTGTGCAGCTTTTTAACAAACACCCAATCTGTACAACGATGGCTTTAACATTACTCCTAACAGTAACATGTCTGTTTGCATGCTTGGACACCTGCAGAAAACATTGAACATACATCATGTCTAATAATCAGCTGGTGGATTCGTGTCTGTAAGTAACACGTATGTTTATATCCTGTGATATGAATTGGGGTGTGGTGCTTACAAGGTGTTGGGTTTCATTACATTGGTATATCATATTGCTATATCATCTCAAGGTTTTCATGTTTGGATTTTGCATGCTCTTTGTTTAATTTATGAACAACCGTCAGTGATAATGGAATGTTAACGTAAATGTTATTAAATAATTCATTATAGTATTTCTTTTTTTCTTTAAATACAGTCCAAATATTTTATAGCAATAATTTACAATTAATATAAAATAATATGAATATTATCTTACTTGAATTGAAGTTAATACTTTGATGTTAGATGTGCATGTAATTTTATTTATTTCCTCAGTGCATCTTGTCATATATGAATGATCTATTATTGTCATAACTGAAAGAATGGTTCAAAATGCTTTGTTTACACGAGCAGGCTGGTGAACCGACGAGTGGAACAGAGACAAGAGCACAGCATCACCCACACTGAAATAACTCAGAGGTACACAGTATTATCATTAACACAGCGCTAACCCGTTCATAATGAATGTTTTTCACTTCTGTAGTATATACTTATTCCTTTGGTATTGTTTCATTTTTACTCTCATATTAAACATTTTTATTCATTTAAATATTATGTGTTGTGTTTGTGTAATTCACTCCTAACATTAAATAATTTTACTTTTCTTTTTTGGTGTTTTTAGAAGAGTGCTACAAGATAAGGGAGCAGAGATGCAGCATTACAAGTAAGCATTCATTCAGTTCATTCATTCTCGTTCATTTCAGTTCATTTTGTGCATGTGTTTATATTTAGTCTAGGATAAATTGGCGAGGTGTTTAAAATATTTCGTTGTTTGTTTAAAGGTCCACGATCGGAGGCGAGGCGTCTGGGTCGGTAGGCGATGGTGTAAGCAGCTCGTATCACGGACACAGCAACGGCCACTCCGAGCACTCGCCAAATTCATCGCACATCTCGGTGCACAGCGACGACCCGCTGGTAGGCAATGTGCGCACGCACAAGCAACAGACCACGCAGCAAGTTACCACCGTGACGAAGGTGGTCCGCGAGGTCCAGCACCTAGGCGGCGAAGGGCAACCCGTGGACTACGTATCAATGCCACTCGGGATGTATCCACACGCGGCCCACGCACACGCACATTCCCAATACATGGAGTACAACCCTATGGACCAGTCTGCCGCACATCACATGTACTCACACTTGCCGCACGTGTCCGAACCTCAGTACCACCAGCACTCGCATTACCAAGACTATGAGCACTACCCGGGCTCGTACGGTAACCCTGGGCCATATAGCGGCGGGCCCAGCGGTTACATGAGCTACACCGTCGGCGACAGACCGCCCACGCCACCTAGTCCTAGTGAACACAGTGGAGCGCCGTCACCTTTGCCGCTCGCTCAACAAACTGCCACTGCTGGTTACCTATCGTCCGGGTACGATGAGATGCCAGACCATTACCGAGTGACTCCTTCGCCCGGTGGACCCATCACCATGGATCCTTACCAAGACGACCCGGCCGTGGTGTACGGCTACGTTTCACCGTCACCGTATGGCTCTGCTGCTGGCCACGTACCGGGTGCTGCGTACGACACACGAACGTATGAAGAAACGCTCAATGGCCCTATCACTGTTGGCGGCCCAATGCGATCCATGTTTGAAGAAGAAGACTTACAAAAACATATGAGCAAAATGTCCATGTCATTGCACGGCCATAATCTGGGAGTGAGCCATTCACGTGCACACGGTATCACTTCACCAGGAAGTGCCGGCGGAGATGATGAGCAGAGAGGCATGCGCTGGCGTGATCCTAACCTCACTGAAGTTATCGGATTCTTAAACAACCCCAATAATGTCATAAAAGCGAATGCCGCGGCCTACTTGCAGCATTTATGTTACATGGATGACCCTAATAAACAGAAGACCAGAGCACTTGGAGGTATTCCGCCACTTGTAAAATTACTATCACATGAGAGTCCGGATGTGTTCCGAAATGCATGCGGTGCACTGCGCAACTTATCGTACGGCCGACAAAATGATGAAAATAAACGCGCTATTAAGAATGCCGGTGGAATTCCTGCTCTGATAAATCTGTTACGTAAATCTTCTGAATCAGAAGTGAAAGAGCTTGTGACGGGCGTAATATGGAATATGTCCTCCTGTGAAGACCTCAAGCGAGCCATCATTGACGACGGTGTAGCGATTGTCGTCACTAATATAATTATACCTCATTCTGGTTGGGATCCGCAGGGTAATTCTGGAGAAACATGTTGGTCTACAGTATTTCGAAATGCGTCTGGTGTTTTACGGAATGTTAGTTCAGCTGGGGAATACGCCAGAAAGAAGTTGCGTGAATGTGAGGGTTTAGTTGACGCTTTACTCTATGTTGTTCGTTGTGCCATAGACAAGTCCAACATCGGGAATAAAATTGTCGAAAATTGTGTGTGCATACTTAGAAATTTGTCATATCGATGTCAAGAGGTTGAGGACCCAAATTACGACAAAAATCCCTTGCCAACACAGAGTCGTGTGACTGCAAATTCCAAAGGTGAGTAATTTATTTATTTTATCCAAGTTCTTTGTGCTGCATGCTAGTTCATAAATAGTAGTTGAATAATGAATTATCGAATTACAGGCGAAAATTTAGGCTGTTTTGGAGCGAGTAAAAAGAAGAAAGATTCACAAAGTACTGAAGCCAAGGAAACTTCAGCTGGATCTGGAACTAGTCACAGTAGTACACCTAGGACGGAACCTGTTAAAGGTGTTGAACTCTTATGGCAACCAGAAGTGGTTCAGTCATATTTAGCACTTCTGCAAAGTTGTTCAAATCCAGAAACATTGGAAGCAGCTGCAGGAGCATTACAGAACTTAGCAGCTTGTTATTGGCAACCAAGTATAGAAATTCGAGCTGCGGTACGAAAGGAGAAAGGCCTTCCTATTTTAGTAGAACTACTAAGAATGGAAGTAGACAGGGTAGTATGTGCAGTAGCAACTGCGCTTCGTAACTTAGCCATTGACCAGAGGAATAAGGAATTAATTGGAAAATACGCTATGCGCGATCTTGTACAGAAACTGCCTTCGGGCAATCCACAGCATGACCAGGGCACATCTGATGACACGATAGCAGCGGTGTTGGCAACTTTGAACGAGGTGATTAAAAAGAATGCAGAATTTTCGAGATCATTGTTGGAAGCTGGTGGCGTTGAAAGACTGATGACGATAACGAGGCAAAGGCAAAAATATACACCACGTGTGCTCAAGTTTTCCGGACAAGTGTTATTCACGATGTGGCAGCATCAGGAGCTTAGGGACGTGTACAAGAAACATGGTTGGAAAGAACAAGACTTTGTGACAAAGACTGTGGCAGCTCGCAACGCCGGCCCTAACTCACCAAATAACGCAAACAGTACTTTGAACAGGCCAATGGCTTCTCAGAGTGGCACGCGCTACGAAGATCGCACGATGAAGCGTAATGCCGCACCGAGTCGCAGCGTTGCACCCGGCGTACCTGGACCCGGACCGGGCTCTGGGCCTGGTCCGGGCTCCGGCACCGCATCTCTACCTGTTTACCAGAGGGTAAGTACTGTTACTGTTTACCATTTCTATTCTATGCTTCTATATATGTAATATATGCTTGTGATGTGCATGTTTCAGAACGAAGAGATCCCCATGGCGGAGATGTCGTATCCTGAGGGTGGCATGCAGTCCCCGACAACTGCACCACCTCTAGTCGGAGGTATTCGAATCTATCCTCCAGGCCCAGGTCCCAATCCGCCTCCTGTAAGTCATGCTCATTAATGAAGTATTTTATCCCCGGCCAACGAAATCGAAACATAACAATATATCTCATGTCAATTTTTTACTCGTACGCCATGATCGCTAGGGGAAGCCGCGGGCCCTGGCAATAGTGGCAGTTTCGCAGTCAAGTTGAAATCGAATTCGTTGAATTCGTGGCTCGCGGCTCGCTGCTCACTCTTGCGGTTTTGGCCTACAGATTCAAGTAGATTTTAATGCATAGATGACGTAGTTAAATGTAACTATTCTTTTTTATCGATGCAGATACACTATTTTGTTTGAACGACAATGTATATCTCGTACATGACATTAACATGCACAACGCACCGAACTATATAATATTCCAGGTCTCTCGTATTGATACGTACATGATAGTTTTAATGCGAAGTGCAATATGATTGTATATCTGTTAAAATAATAACGATCCATTCCATATGTAGTTATCATTTATTATAATATTGGTGATATACTGAACACGTATTGCCTCACTTTTCACCTTACAGTATTGGATTACATATTTAGATGTTTATGTACAGTCGTCTTAGATGTAATGATATGACGTTTACTATTATTCAACTGTTCTATACCATACCATATGTAATGTACTCTAAAAGTCTAGGTGATATCTGGGTGGCTGGAGCATGGCCAGTGGCTTGACTGTTCCGAGTCAAGTCATTGAACGTGTTCGCAGTCGCCCACAAATGGATCACATAATCTTGTTTACTTTATTTTCTACTTTTTTACTTGTTTCTGTCAAACGCCGTATATACAATACATACATACTATTGTTATTTTTATGAAATGTTTTAGTCTTCCTTAGTCTAATGATGTTTGAACATGTATTAATTCATATCTGTGCAGAAATATAATAAACACGATGTGTGCGTGTGCTTGAAGCATTCGTGCAATAACTGTGGTTCAGTGGTAAGCTGTCCCCTAGTTATACATTAGACGTCACTCAAATGTCATTTGTAAACAATAGCTCTTAGCGTAAATGTATTTAATAAAACATTGATACAGTTGATATAATTACGTTGATGTTTCGTTGGCAATGAGCGATGAACGCTAATTAACAATTAACCGCAGCAGTGTTCAGGTGAAATGTGAAAAAGGCCCCAACAGCCATGTCATGGCAGATACACGGTACACATCACACAAAATGACCTTATCTTATGCCGTTTATGTACTTATTACACGTTTGTTGAGTCTTCAGCGCGCTAGCCTCAGTAGCCTCTGTTCTCTCTCTTTGTTTCTGAGTGTTGCGTTTGAGCATTGAGCATTGAGCGGACGACTGAGAGCGTCCATGCCCCCGGTGCCCCGGTGCCCGACAGTGCAGTGCGTATTTGATGAAATCTTGCATCGAAGGTAAGATAAATGTTGTCCTGCATAGCTGTATGGGGCCTTTGGTTTACTTGCCGTGGACACTGCGCCGTGTAGCGTGTAGTTGTATTCATTCATGTCATGTAGTACATGTGTGGTTGGTTACTTTGCTAGTTGATCCATTATTCCTCTAGTATTTATTATATTGCCTTGCCTTCTGGTTTTTGTTTTCATTGTCTGTGTGTACATCGAGTAAACGAGAGGCCCTGGATATGCGTAATGCGTTGTAAATTCCACTTGTTCTGTCTTCTGTCTGTAGTTCGCATTGTACGTTTGTGTCTAATGTTTTAATCTTTGTTCTGATGTATTGCAGCAACAGGGCGCTGGGGTAGTGGTTGGCGTGAGTGGTGGCGGGGCTGAGCCTTTGTACGCGCAAGTCAACATGGAGAAGAAGCGAAATCGACAGCCCAGTGTGGCGGGCAGCAGCAACCACTTCGACCCGGGGGACAACGATGAGGCCAGGACGCACCTCACTGCTGGCAAGGATTCTTGGGTGTGATCAGAGCAATCATATCATTAGTTTTCTAGCGTGTATGCCTTTGTTCTTTCAAGTGACACGATCTTTTTATGGTATCGTTATGATCTAGTAGCGTCCTATTAGCTATATGTAAATATGAATACATAATATGTTGTATTATTATTATGAAGTAGTAACGAATCCCAGATCAAATATTATATCAACGTTCTTTGTTTATCATGTTCGAGCCTAATAGTTAAAGATATGATCAATTTTCATATTAGATGTTTGTTCCTAATTATGAGCCAGACTGAACATTATATTACCTACAGTAGGAAAATAATCCGCTCGCTTTTTTGATAAGTAACAACATTATACTTTCATGCGACTTTTTTTGTATCATTATTGTTATTAATATCGAATAAGACACATGTATCAAAATATAGTGTACTGTGATGAACATAAAAATTATGATGGTGTAATTTTAAATCGAAACTTTTAATTTTTACGCGCATTTAAACTTAAGAAGTTATATGGAAATGTTTCTTTATTAAAAGTTTATTTAAAAATAATATTGGTTTGTGACAGAAATATATTGTTTTGATGCAATAACACTTAATGTGTATATAAAAATGTTATTTGAAATTTTATTTAATAAAAATGTCAACATTTTATATAAATTTTCTTGTATATTTCTTTCAATTTTTTTACAGTCTGAAGCATAAACAACATTCAGGTAAAAGTAATTTATCAATTTTGAAATGATTTATAATAGTCTCATATTTTAATAGTTTATTGTTTAATTTTTTAAGTATTTCATCAGATAACAGCGTACATAACTACATCGTATGAACATCGCTTTATTGATCTCTGGGAATCCAGAATTGTACACAACGTACCAACCTTGTACATTCAAATCACTGTTAGTTATTTTTCGTTTATGGAGTGATTATACGTCGGTGATTTTAATTTTACTGGTGTTTTGTGTAATTCTGATACTTATGTGTTGGTTAAGTCAGTGAATAATTTGTGAAAGTGATTCATTTGTTCACCGGTCTGCGGTGTATTAGTTGATGCAAATGTAACATGAATTTTACTCTTTTGAATGGTTCGGAATCTGTGAATAATGACAGTCAAATATAAAGAATGATGAGTAATAATTGTTGTTCCGAAGCATGAAGTATGTCCTTAGCCTTTAAATTATTTTCCTTATTGTAGGTAATTATAAAATAATTGTTTATGTTACAGGTTGCACTAGACAATTGTGGCATTGAGTACGATGAGGAAGTTTTGTATGATGGTTATCGAGAACAGAAATATTCTTCAAGTTTATTTATAAAGGATACTATTCAATGGCTCCAATGCTTTACACTTTGTATGGATTTGCAATATTCTTTTTCTTCTATTGGTGTGGAATATGGTTACTTCATTTCATTGCTATTTTCTATGGGTATGTGTTATTTTTTGCATTACATTTGGATGAATCTGATAACCTATACAATTCCACTCAAACACACATACACAAATAAATAAATATATTTCTTATATCTTAACCTTTCAGAAAATATAAACTACATAAGAAAGTTTGTAACATACCACCAGAAATACCGTATCAAGGGGTTTCAATTTTAAAACCGTTGATGGGCGTTGATCCAAATTTATTTACCAATTTAGAAACATTTTTTACTATGAACTATCCTAAGGTATATACTTTACGTTTCTAAACTGTCACTTGTTCCTAATTATACATTTTGTTTTGTACTGTCATTTATTTTAATCTGTCATTTGTTTTTATTATAGTACGAGATTTTGTTCTGTATAGAAGACGAGACTGATCCAGCAATTATGCTAGTCAAACGGTTAATGGAAAAATATCCACATATAAATACTGATTTATTTATAGGTAATTTTTTTTTTCTAATAAAATAATAAATTGATTAATATATTGTTAAATATTATATTAAGGTGGAAGTAGTGTAGGAGTAAATCCAAAGATAAATAACATGCATAAGGCATTTGAAGCAGCGAAACATGAATTTATATTAATTTCAGATAGTGGCATTCGCAGTAAGTTTGTAAATATTTTTAATTCTCTGTATATGTTTAATGAAAATTGTTTACAGTGAAAGAAGACACACTGCAAGATATGATGCAATGCATGGGGGATAAAGTGGCACTAGTTCATCAAATGCCTTTTACATGTGACCGTGAAGGGTTTTCAGCTACATTGGAAAAGGTACGATTGAAAATGAGTTCCCTGTTAGGTAATTATTATAATAGGTAGTTACATAATTCAATGCGATCCACATATCATTAATCAGTAGATATAGAATTTTAAATGTGGACTTGAACTCATAAACTGTAGACTGATGTGATAAATGACCGTAAATGTGATTATATAATTAATTTTTAGATATACTTCGGTACAGTCCAATCACGTATTTACCTTGCTGCTGATTTTGTAAATATAAACTGTCATACGGGGATGTCGGCGTTAATGCGCAAATCATTGCTCGATGACGTCGGCGGACTAAAGTCTTTTGGCTGCTACTTGGCAGAAGATTTTTTTATAGCAAAGTCGTTTACAGACCGTGGTTGGAAAATATGTATCAGTAGACAGCCGGCGATGCAGAACTCTGGCTTGTGCGACGTGACCAGTTTCCAGGCCCGCCTGACGAGGTTGTATGACATACGGTGACAACAGCGTCATGTTGCTACAGTGTTGTGTTGTTTTTGTCCGAAGGTGGGCTAAGTTACGAGTAGCAATGCTTCCGCCTACGATCGTACTGGAGCCTCTCTCCGAATGCATGGTGATTGGTGCTGCAGCCGCGTGGTCTGTGTCTATATTGTTTGGTTGGGATTCACTAGTTTTTTACATGGTCCACATATTGATTTGGTTCTTATTAGATTGGGTATTACTTTCAATAGTTCAAGTACGTTCATGTCATAGTAACTTAAAGTCGTATTCATTTGGCCAGTTTGGATTGTGTGTGCCAAACTGTCAGAAGAAAACGATGATTTTATTACAGAGTGCACTGAGTGATATTTGTAGGTATTAATAGAATGTATTATATTTTCAGAATGGTACATTGCCATTTAATAAGTTTGATTTTGTTGTGGGGTGGTTGTTCCGAGAGTGCTCAAGTCCGTATTTATTTTTACATGCGTTGTGGGACCCGGCCATTAAATGGCGTTCTCGTGTCTACAAACTGGCGTGGGGAGGAATCGCCCAAGAGCTGAAACCAAGAACAAGATATTAGCGCAACTCAGTGACTACTGAATATGAGACTACTTTTATAATGTGCCGTCCGTCCGTCTACGTCTACATATAACGTCACGTCACGTTGCGTTAAGTTACGTACCATCGTACATAACATACACATACAATACGAGTATAATCATACAAACATGAAACGAATGACAGTCAAACAAATGGTCAGTGTGAAAGTTGAAAGTGACTCCGTGTTAATGTTTGCCTGCTTGTGTGTTTTGTCTGTCACGTGGTATCTCGTCTCTCCTTCTTTGTTAATAATAATATTCATAATAATAATGATTGAAATTAGCGTATATTTTCATTGAAATTTAGATGTAACAAAGGTTCTAAACCTTAGCCAAGTGGAGATCTCATTTATTTATGTTTGTTTCAATGATTTTATAATTTTTTATTAATTATGCATCACTTATGCGTAATGTTTACCAATCACTTCTATATTATTTTTATTGAAGATCTTTAAAGTGCTGTATTACAATGGAGATCTGACTAATGTTCTAACTTATTTACCTGTGAATCTTGGAACTTTTGTACATACCATTCACTGGCATGTATATATTTAAAACTATGTTTTAATTTTAAGAAGTTTATTCGCCTAATGTACTCGTTTACTTAAAGACAATAAGTATCTTTTTAGTTATTAAATTGTTTTATAATAAATTAATATTAAAGTTTTGGTATTATGGAGATTATCAATGTGATAAATTTCAAGTCAGGCTCCTTTGTTTACTGAAAATATTATTTCTAAAATTTATAAATAAACTATTATTTCTTTTGTATTTTTGTGATTTGTTTTTTTTTCCTAACTTTCTGCTCTTGGATACGTCAAATAATTCAAATGTACATAAGTTTAAATAAAATTATTAATTTTAATACATCAAAGTTATGATTATTTGATTTTTTAATATAATTTATACATGTATTGTATAAATCAAATTTAACTTCTGCGATGCAGCTATTATAATTTTTGTTTTGTCTTAAGAATTGTGGGATTGTTCAACAAAAAAATTCATTTACGTTGAATATATTTTTAACATTCTTATGTTAATATTTATTATATTTTTTCAAATTAACGTCAGCAAATGTTATTTATCATATAATAAACTTTGAATAATTTATCAAGATCTGCAGTTGCATTCCATCTGAGTAACATTCTCTATCTTTAAGTGGCTAAAAAGTTCGAATATTTATAGATAAAATTTTCATTTTAATATTTTAGCAAAAATAGAAAATTCAGTTATTATATTGAGTTTGTACTTCAAACAATTGTTAGATTTTGTTTATTTAACGGCGTTTTCCGGGTATACGCCATAGTGCAGATATCGCAACTACTGTTAATATTATTTGTAACACAAACAGTTATAAAATCATAAAATATTTGATCAGAAATAAAATTGAAGTGAAATTTTTAGTAGTCCGAATGACCGCTGACAATAGTTTCCATGAAATGTAATTCCCGCGTACGTTTTCTACCTGTACAGGTGGCGTGATTAGCTCGTATTCAGGTAGATTCCACCTGTGGAACGTTTACAGTATATGCCACATTTTTGGTGCGCGTCAGTAAAAACTAGCGTTAGCGATGTGTACAGTGTAAAATGAAAATAATGTGTTAACCTTTGTTGGAAATAACGAAGATGTCTTTTACATTCTTCAGGTAAGTCGCGCAACTTATTAATTTTCAACATAATTGCTAGAATCTTTAATAAGTGATCGCCACGGTGGCTACATAGTTCGCATGATACGCTAGGAGTACTGATGTTCAGTATCTCTGGATATATAAATGATTTGCAAAACATAAACTTAATTTTCTAAGTGAACACGAGGTAATAATGATTTTATAATTTCAAAAGTCTAAATTTAACATGTATACGAATAATTAATATTGTTATAGTACACATGAAATAAGTGTCACAAGAAGTAATTTATTTGTGTATTTACGCTTAAGTTCATCATTTAAACGTCACGATAAATCGATGACGTGCGCTATTGTCCATTACCTGATAATTAGTACCGTATTCACATGCAAAGAAATTCGATTACTGATTTCCAATTATAGTTTCTATCTATGCATACGCAGTCATATGGTACTACCGTGTATGTATATATGTATGTTGACATTCCTTACATTCCATCACAGTGAAAAGGTGTGGTGCTTAACATGTTTTTAAACACATATTTACTCAAAATGGCGTTAGAATAGTATAAAAATAAATGTATTTTCAGTCATGTTATGTTATTCAGATATTTTGTTCCATTCAGTTCTCGTAACTTAGATGTCAAGGATATACTTGAAAAATAAAACAATTTGTTGAAGCACTGCGCGGTTTCATGGTCGTTTTAAATTATGTATATTTTATTATACATGAATAATAGATTAATAATTATTAGTACAAACATTTTCAGAAAGACTTAATATACAATAATAAACTCACAATAGAAAGCTGATCAATAAAAATTTAAACTATATTTACTAAAATGAATTATTAAAACGTATAACTAGAAATAAATGAATATGTAATACATTCCGAAAAAATGAAAAAGGATTAAAGATGATTGTTTTATCTTATCTATTTAATAATTATCTCTTAAAATGTTCAAAGTGATTAGCGAACAATACTAGATGATATCATGCGATATGAATTTCTCTCTATCAAACTAACACCACCGATAAATTTTAAACTTTGATAAGTCATTTATTGTATGTTCTGCAAAAATGTCGGATTGATTTTTGTGCGTAGGTTTTTAGAATAAACAATTTTTCAGTGCATATTACATCTATAAAAGTATATAAAATGGCCTATCATTCGAACGGATATTCGGGAAGCGAGCGAGACCATGATCGGGATGACCGAAGCTCAGAAGGGGGAGGCAAGCCCACCTACCTCATCGAACATTTGGCTACGTTCACAGTTACCAAAGATACGGGAATTGTTTACCCCGCGGACGGAATGAGGCGACTGCTTCAATTAGAAAAATCTAATGGCATTTGGTCACAAAAAATGCAATTATGTTTAGACCGATCATGGGTTCTTATCATGGACTACGAAACTGGGGTATTTATTATTAATACTTATATATTTAAACATTTGTCTTTAATTAAATTACTAATTATAGACCGTAATGGAGAGATTTCCTGCGGCATTAATTCAAGAACCCACTGCCTTTACAAGTCATGACCCAATGGAAATTTACAATAATATTCTGGTATTTATTGTCGGAAGCACAGGTACCGGACAAAATCCACATCCGGAAATGCATATATTTCAGGTAAATATATAAATAATTAAATTTAATAATGATTCCTATGATTTTATATGATCGTTTATAGTGCCAAAGTATATCTGCCCAAGACCTGGTTGAAGATTTAAAACAACTTCGAGCCGGGAAACCAATCACAGGACACAGGAGTAACAGTATTCCTCCACCACCAGCGAAAAGTCCGCCGCACCCTCCCGGAATAGTAAGTACACATAGAGATAGGGACCGAGATCGGGATCGGGACCGGGAACGGGATAGGGACAGAGACCGGGAGCCAATGTCCTATAACGCTTACCGAGAGTCGGACTCCGAACTCACCGGCATCAATGACGAAACCAGCTCCACGACTAGCGAGAAATACGAAAGGGATGTTACGATTTTAAACCATTGCTTCGACGATATTGAGAAGTTCATCGCTCGACTGCAACACGCTGCCGCTGCATCCCGCGAGTTAGAACGCCGTAGAAGGTAAACTAATTACTACCATTATTAATAAAAATAAAAAAGTCACTATGAATGTGGACGAGGCGAAAGTGTTGTATCAGGATAGGAATGTTTGGAGGAGATCGATTGTTAGATTGTGAGGCGTGACGTTATGTATGTAAGTATGTATTAATAAAAATATGAATTAAATATGTTCTCGTTTCAGAAATCGTAAAACGAAAAAGAGGGACCTTGGTGACGGAATGTTAACAATGAGAACAAAACCTCCTCCTGAAAAAGAATTTATTGATATTTTTCAGAAATTTAAGCTCTCTTTTAATTTACTTGCAAAACTAAAAGCCCATATTCATGATCCAAATGCTCCCGAACTCGTGCATTTCCTCTTCACTCCATTAGCTCTCATTGTTGATGCGTCCCATGAAACATACTACGATCCAAATCTACCTGCAAAAGTAGTTTCTCCTCTCTTAACTCGTGAAGCTGTTAATTTATTGATGAACTGTGTAACTAGTAAAGAAACCGAACTCTGGCATTCGTTGGGCAACGCCTGGCTAGTTCCAAGGTTAATTTTTTTTTCTTTTAATTATAATTAATTTCATTACTAATGTCTTCTATATACAGAGAACAGTGGAAAGGACATGTGTCATCATACCATCCAATATTTATGGATGGCTGGTCTCCCGAATACCCAATTACTGATGAACCAGAATCGATGGAACCGAAACCAAATAGAGATTTGCATGGAGATGAACAATATTATTATGACGAGTAAATATTTTTAATTTCTATTATAATACTAAGCTAGTAAAGAGTATAAAACTTAAATGATATTTACAGAGGTCAGAAAATAGATCCATCAAGTCCAGAACGCGATTTACCATCCACATTGAGAGATTTGAGCGTGAAAAGCGATATATCAGTCGATTCTATTGAGCGTAGTGGAAACGACGATAGGTTTGATCGCGGCCAGGAAGGTTGGCTGGAAGATTTACAAGCAAGAGGCGCAAACATTGTGCAAGTTACATACCCTAGAACTGCCAATAACGACAAAGAACTCACGGTTGTGCGCGGTGAATTTTTAGAAGTAAATTTAGTCGACTTTTCGCAAGCTCTCTTTGTAATTTGCATATTAATTAGATTTTAGATGACAGCCGTAAATGGTGGAAGGCCAGGAACTGGAAAGGACAGATTGCTCACGTACCTCATACAATAGTTACTCCGTATCATTATGGAAATCCTGGAAACAACAGCGAACCCAACGACATTTTCAATAATCCTTTGTACAGTCGAAATAGAAGGGTAAAAACTTGGTCCACTTGTAGTTACTACCTATAAACTGCCAAGTTAAATGTCTGTGTTATTTTGTTCGCAGGATTCGCCATCAGAGGCTTTTAGTGGTGGGCAAAGCCCCAGCAACGTCGACCACGGCCCGCCGGTGCCGCCGTCCGATTGGGTTGTGAAAGAACGAATTGGTAAGAAGGGCGAATTCCGTTATTTCTGAATTCTGGAGTGTTGTCTACTCAGCCGTATGTGCCTGTCTTTAGTTTGTCTCTGTGTTCGTTCTGTCCATTTGTCATTCGCTTAGAATAGTTTTATTTAACAGTAAATATAAGTATAATATATTTTTGTGACATACATGTGTTTACGTTTGTTAGAATTTATAATGTTAAGCATCTAATTTTAATAATTTAAAACAGTTTCCGTAATCGGTCATAATATATAATTGAATATATGTTTTTTATACAGTGGACGAAATATACTCAACTTAAGTTCAGTTTTCATATGATATAGCTATGAATACAAGTATTATAACGTAAAAGAAATGACAATATTTTTATTTTATTTTTTCACATACAATATTTTTATTTTCTTTTTTGACATACATTATTTTTATTTTATTTTTTGACATGTTGTTTATGTTTATGTCTTATAACCGTATATAATTTTAAAACATTTCATTTGTTCGTTAAACGCAAATAAGATAAGTTTATAAATAATACATTAAAGAGAATAAATACATACTAAATAGGTGGAGTATTGTAAATGATAAGTATGGTGTCAATTGTCAACATAGTTTGTCTGATAACATAATGTTATAATACACTCGTATACAGTAATAAGGGCAACTAATGTGGTGAAAACAATAAGCTTACTGTTATTAGACGTCAAAATTTCCTTTCGTGTGATAAATTTTTTTTTTTTCATCTGGCGACGAATATATTTTATTGAAGAATACTCAAATTGTTAGTGATAGCGATTTATATATTTGATGATGTATTATTGAATGAATATATACATATATACACTGTTAAATTGCATTGTTTGTTAATGTCCATGTATTTTATGTATTTTTGTAATTATATTGTTTTGTAAATATTTTTTGTTTGCGGGCAACGTAATTTCTGTTTGTCCTATAAAAGTGTTCATTAGTTTCTGTTTGTCTTTCGTTTGATAAATATTTGTGTTGTTAGAAAGTTACAAAGGTTTAAAACAGGTTCAGGTAATCCACCACCACCTCCTCCGCCTCCACCGCCGCCGAACATGTATTCACCAATTCCAATGTCTCCTTCGTTGACAAACACCCCGATAATGAAACGAAGTCCATCTATAAAGTCTTCAAAATCAATTGCTCCAATCCATGATGAAATGAATGAGGAATTAAAGGATGTTTTGACAATGTTCAGAGATAAGAAGAAGCACAACTTAGATGTAATGAAAACACCTGAAGTTTTTATTAAACAAACATCAAATCCCGATGAAATTCAACAATGGTTGAAAGAAAAAGGATTCACTCCTGCGGTGTGTAAAAAAATGAATGGAATGACTGGCCATGATATATTATCATTGAGTAAGGATCAATTAGAGCAATACTGTGGCGCTACGGAAGGAAAGCGCTTAGCATCTCAAATTACATTACAAAAGCAAGTTTGTGGAGTAAGTACTCGTGTTTTAAATGTAATTTCTATATAATTACTGATTTTATATTTTTTTCAGTTTACCGCAGGTAAAAATTCTGAATTACGTAAGATTTTACAATTAGCTCGGCAGAAAGCAGAGAAATAATATTTATTCTTTTTCGTACTTTTTGTTCTACATGAAATTATTATTTAACGTTCATAATATTTAATTTCAAATAGTATATGTGAAATGCTTAGTTTATATTTTAATTATGAAAAAGAAAGTAAATACACATTTGTGGATATTATTTTTATGATGTACTAAAAATTATCTATATATTTTAATAATAAAAGTTTGTTATAATCTACAAGTTTTGTATTTGTACTGTATTTATTGATGTCAGATTGTAAATAACATATTTGTTTAATTTTTATATTGAAATGATCTTGCCATGTGCGAGGCGAGCACTTCGATCAATTTTATATAGCTAGGATTGCGCGCGCATCTTGTAGTTCAATTTTTTTTCCCGAGATGTTGGTAGCTGTACGAGCGCTGCCGCGCCGCCACCCTAAAACGGCTGTAGTATTACGACACTGTGAATTGTTCATGTCCAGCGCCAGAAAGGTTTGGAACGGTGTGTGTTAAGCGAGTAGAGTCTGAGTGTGTGTAGTGTCTGGGAGCGTACCAGGGCGCCTGGCTCCTGCTAATTCAGTTTTCGACCAATGTTCACTTGACCGTCACTACGGAACGTCTAGTCAGGCTGGACAGTGACACGGGCTCGGGGCGACCGCTACCGCAGCCGGGACATATTGGAACAGGGCAGAATGTAAGTCATTAGTGCTCTGTACTGCTTAATGCACTATTACTACAAAGGAGCATGTGTGCTTCGTGGTCGTGACCAGCCTTGATGTCCACCTGGTGTTGAGAGTGGGATGGGCCGCCAGAAATTATATTTATATTTGCTTGGTGTGGCATGGGGTGTGATAGAATTATATTGGTGTGTGACGTCATGAGTACTTAGCACCAGTACCAAAAAGGCCTGTAATTTATTTACTATTTGACCGTTTTTTTGTGTTCCGGTAGCAAGACAATATGTGCATCAACCCCTACTTCGGATGCTCTAAATTTGAGTGTGTACATTTGATCCGAGGCTTTAAATGTGATTTGTCAGCGGATTGTGTCACTGTCATTCGTTTCTCGGCTGCATTTGACACTTCGGAATTACGGTGCTACATTGTACATCGTCTTTTAGTACATAATATTTAGTGTATGGCATAATCGATCGCAGGCTCAATGAACGTTGGCAAGAGTACTCTGGCGGGTGTGCGGCTTGGCTACTGCATGACGTCATTTCTCCATGAAATTCCTGACTGCCATGCATTATAAATAACCAAAATGCCTTTTATTATTCCCTCACGTACATAATATTGTGGCGGCTACGATGTGATCAAGATGTACAATCAACGAAGTTAAATGGCATGTGAAATAGACATCTCCCTTCGGTTCGTCTACGTACCGCTACAACTGCAACTGCAACAGCAACAGCAACCCTATCCTAAATAATGATATATATCTACCTATCAATATGTACTATTGTTATGAAGAAGTAAAGCAAAGTGAATCGTGTGACTCATCTTAGATGAAAATGGGCTATGACACTAGCAGCCTGAGTATGATTTCAATTTGACCATGTGATTCCTGGGAGCACATGTCATCGAAACGTCATGCCTTTGCTGTCGACAGTCGACTACTAATGATAGTCTTCATGGTTGGATGCTTTAGTATTAACATTAACATTCCTTTTCGTTCATCGTATTTCGTAAAAAATAGTGAATGCTGTCAACATACGTCTGCATTGTGACTACATGTATGTCGGATTTCGAAAGAGCTCACTAAGCTGTTCACTGTTCGCTGCTGTCAGGTGTACATGTACGAAATATTATTGTTTGACTAATTGGAATGCAGTTGAAGTCGGTAATATCTGGTTGCGAAAAGAATGTATTACGATGATGTATTTTTGTAAGTGAAATTTACGAATGATGACGCGAGTTGTATGATGATATGTTTCACCGTCATGAATAGCGAGAGCCTGTGTAGTCTGTAGTGTGTAGACGGTAGTCCCAGATAAATACAAAATTAACTAAAGCTCGATCACACCGCTGTTGCTGCTAGGCTACGTCACATCGCTCTTGTATGCTTGTGCCTGTGTAAACGAGAGTTGTGTTTTTATGTGTGAGTGTGTTATGTATGGATATATGGAGATTTCGCGCTAATGTGTGGGTGCGTGCGCGCGCACCCTGTACCACCCAGGTGAAACACATTCCCGATGCACGAGCGTCGAGCGACAGATGAGACATGGCTTCTAATTTTTGTTTTTATTTGTTTACGCTGGTGCTGGTGTATGTAAGTGCCAATTCAATCACTGATATCATCTATTTGCTCGGCGGTTGGCGATAAAATATGGAAAGTGGTTGTTGCAGCTGAGCCGATAGCGGCGCTGGCGACGACGGCTCCGACGGCGCGCTTGCGGTCCTTGGAATCCCATGTACTCGTATATCGCGCGCGCGCTCGTTTCATTTGATGTTGATGCTCGTACCCAATGCTCAATGCAATCAACTTCTGATTCCGTCAATATTACAAGCATGTTCCTAATTTATCAAATACGACAATATTTCATTCTATTGATTGTCAATCTTATCTTCTACGTCCATTTCAGAATATAGTATTACTAAATACCTATCTGTTTTGCTCTTTGACATTATGTCATTGTATATTTTTTATGTATTATTATTTGGATCGTATAATGATCATTTTTGTATTTTAGTTGGCCACACAAATTTTATCATTTCCTATGTGCGTTATTTAATCTGAATAATCGTACTACTTTTCATAACTTGTGATTTATCAGTGATTCATGTTTCCTGTAGGCTAAACACTGTGTATAACTCATTTTCGTTCACCACGACCACGACCACTAACGTCAGCTATTCATCATTATTGTATTATCGATTGTTTCGAAATGGAATATGTATCTATCTGGCGCAGTTCGTTTTCGGTGTACGTCATTAATGCTTGTTATACTTGAGACATTTTTATAAATTTTGCAAGTGGTTTTATGAGAAGTTCACGTGCTTGATAAGTGTGATAGTAGGTACTTAATTTAAATTGAATGACGTATAAGCCCATATCTGTTCTATTAAATGTTTGTAGAGCTCTTCACAATTTGTTTAATTTGCAGTATATTTTTATCAAAATATAATGAATATACTCTTAATATACCCGTTTATCACAAAGCAACTGTATAGTTATTAATATAGGTGGCCTTAGTGCATAAATCCATGATTACGAGATTTGTTAATCTTATGGTTTATATTTGGCCTCAGTCATCATAATTTACCATCTTCAGCCTTTCCTTATCATAAGCACGAGGTGTCAGTGATCTAACATAAAAATTGAGAAGTAATAATGTGGCTGTGTGAGAAGTCTGAAGGCTGATGTGCGTGAAGAGTGCTCGCTTTTAAAAACCGATTAAAGCAAAACAATTACAGGTAACTAAGTCGCGTGCGCACACGTGCATCCGTGAACGCTTGCGCACACTATCACCAGAGTTTCTCTCTGTTTCGCATCGTTTGGTCGAAGTAGTTCCGTAATAAAGATTTCCTTGCTTTACTTTCGGCTTCAGCCGCACTGGAATATAAAATATAGTGGCGTGGAAACGTCGAACGTCTACTGTTGATGGACAGACGAAAGACGAAAATGTACTTCAGGTCGACAGTCGACCGACTGACCTAGTCGTCTTCGCGCAACGGCTAACGTTAGCGTTTGCGTTGCGTTACTTATATTCTGCTTGTGTCTTTCGTTCGTTTATCGTGCGCTGTGTTTATCCGATCAATACCTGCCTACTCGCGTACTATTTTTATAATTTTGAAGGATAAATATGTGACAAATTCGCGGAAGAGCTGGATCCACTGTAGGTGAGCACGCGTCGATTTCGTAGCAACGTGGCCGCACTATACTCGTCGTGGCCCCTGTCGCTGTCGGAATTCCTTCCCGCTCCCGCGCCTCGTCTGATGCATCCACGAGCTGTCTATCCTGGCCCCGGCTTCGTCCCCGGCCTACCTCTACCCAGCGTCGAGTGCCGAAGTTCCTCGTGCTGGCGTTGGCGCTGGTGCTGGTGTCGCCGTCGCCGCCGTCACCTTCGCCGTTCGCTGTTCGCCTGCCGCGCAACTCGACGTTTACGACGCCTGAGCGAAGACGGCCAGACGATGATACGTTTCAATATTTTGGTTATATAATTATATCCCGTACACACGTCTGTAGAATGGGAATGGGAAGGCCACGGCGTGCGTGCAACTTATGGCATTCGACTGCGCAGTGTTCGTTTCGAACACCGACCGACTGACCGGCTTTTTCAAAAGCTTACACATGCACCCGTTGTAGAATTGGCGTCACTCAACCGATATCGTCACCTGCTTATTTTTATTTCACTCTTCCAAATAGAAAGAAATGAGCTAATCAAAATTTATTGAAACGAGTCACATGAATAAAACAGCTTTCTGTCATTTTAAGTAGGAACAGCCGCGTTTCCTGATTGAATGTTCCGGTTCAACAATAATTGTTGTTGACTGAATGCATGTGTTATGTGCGTGTTACAAGTGCTATATGAATCGCTTTACATCTAATTTATTTATAGATCTAGCTGTAAGAGATGGCTACGATAGATGGGCGGCCCGCGCAATATGGAATCACCCTAAAGCAGTTGCGCGAACTTATGGAACATCGGGGTCGCGAAGGAATAGTAAAAGTAAATGAATTGGGAGGAGTCCAAGAAATATGCAAGAAACTGTACACATCGCCGAGCGAAGGTTAGTCGTTGTTATACGGTTTCATAACATTATTTCATTTGACGGTATTCGTATTCGGTACCGCAGGTCTCAGTGGGTCGCAAGTAGACTCGGACCACAGAAGAGAAACATTCGGTTCCAATGTAATACCGCCGAAGCCACCGAAGACGTTCCTACAACTGGTATGGGAGGCTCTGCAAGATATTACTCTGATCATTTTAGAAGTAGCGGCTATCGTGTCTCTTGGCTTATCTTTTTACAAACCGGCTGATGAAGAAGCGAAAAGTAAACACCGAAACACCGTTCAATTCTCGACGTATTCCTGATTGTGCTTTTATTTGATTTTTCCAGCATTTGACGATGATGAAACGTCTCACGGCCATATAGAAGGTTTAGCTATTCTTATTTCTGTTATTGTCGTCGTGTTGGTTACCGCGTTTAACGATTACACCAAAGAAAGACAGTTCCGTGGTCTTCAAAGTCGTATTGAAGGAGAACATAAATTTTCAGTTATTCGACAGGCTGAAGTGAAACAAATATCCGTTGGTGATATTGTAGTTGGTGACATTTGTCAAATAAAATATGGTGACCTTTTACCTGCCGATGGAATACTCATCCAGTCAAATGATCTCAAGGTACAAATATGCACTTGCTCATTATTATTTATATTACTTTTATTGTTTATGTTATCATAATGTGTAGGTGGACGAGTCATCGCTCACTGGAGAGTCCGATCACGTTAAGAAAGGCGAGAACTTTGACCCAATGGTTTTATCCGGCACACACGTTATGGAAGGTTCCGGCAAGATGTTGGTGACGGCTGTGGGTGTCAACTCACAGGCTGGTATCATCTTCACGCTGCTCGGAGCCGCTGTGGATCAACAAGAAGCCGAAATTAAAAAGATGAAGAAAGGTATCAGTCGTATTGCTTGCTAACCCTAACCATGCCCTTTCTGCATGCGTTTCATTGCCCCCTTGCAGTTAAGAGTGTTTCATATATGATAAACACTCATGTACAGATCGTATTACCAATATAAACGAAATCGATAGCTTAGTTTACAGTACTATGACGTATGACGAGAACACCAAGAGGTGTCAATTCAGTGTTCCCTTCTGTCTTGTGTAAACAGTGGTGCATATAGTATAGTGTACCGCCTGAATTATTTTTATCAGTTTGAATGTTTGCACTTCTCTTACTAGAAAATTGTTGTTTTGTCATTATTAATTCTTATTATTTTTATTTTCATAATAATTATTTTCTATTAAAACAACCAAATAATTAAATAATCTGAAAATTGAATTCTTAAAACACGAAAATGAGACACGCGTAATATGCGTGCATGTTTAACCACAGTTATGTATTCTGTTGATAGACGTGATTATGTAATAATAACATGGATCTGAAATAACTGTGGCAAATACGAACACATGCACAACTCGATTTATATTTTTACTATTATGTAACTAATGATTTCTGCCTCTGGAATTATTTGATTATTATGTTTATTTTTCATTTGTTTTTTAATTCGTGATTTAATTCAGGAACCTTTTAGTACAGTGTTCAATGTTATTATTTACCCATATCAGGACTTTGGGAGTGTTTTGAGATTGCTAATATGTATTCCTTTTGCATGTGTTTTTGTACAGAAGCTAAAAAGCAGAGGAAGAAGAAAAGCCTAACAGGTGAATTTTCAATTTTGTATTTTTATATATTTTTTTTATTATATATAAGATTAATTAAAATGTCAGAAATAAACAAATTATAATTTGAAAGTTTAAAATTTAATATTTGGCTAATATAAATATTCTTGTATTTTTTTTTTTAACTTTTATTGCACTATTGTTGCATGCTAGTGTTTTCATTTGCTCTGATGTATAACGCATGGAGTCTTGTAGAGATATAAAACCAAATTGTTTTCATTACCAGAGGAAGAACCTGCAGTAACAGGCAACAGTCACATGAATTCACCAGCACCTGTTTCCAACAAACATGGTGCAGCTCCAGAAGAGTCCTCCGAGAACCAGAATCACGTTGCTTCGGCATCAAGCTCTGGCGAGAGCCACAAGAAAGAAAAATCTGTTTTACAAGCCAAATTGACGAAACTTGCCATTCAGATCGGCTATGCTGGTTCTACAATTGCCGTGCTTACTGTAATTATCCTTGTTATCCAGTTTTGTATACACACGTTCGGGATAGAAGGAAAACCATGGAAGAATACTTACGCTAACAACCTAGTCCGTCATCTGATTATTGGTGTGACTGTCTTGGTTGTAGCTGTGCCTGAAGGTCTCCCATTGGCTGTAACTTTGTCCTTAGCTTACAGTGTTAAGGTTCGTCAGTATTTGTTATATTTCAAGTACTGTCTATCTTATTGTCTGGGTATTTTAGAAAATGATGAAAGATAACAATCTTGTGCGGCATTTGGATGCTTGTGAGACTATGGGTAATGCTACGGCCATTTGCTCCGATAAAACTGGAACCCTAACAACGAACCGTATGACAGTTGTTCAGTCTTATATTTGTGAAAAACTCTGTAAAACCATGCCTAAGTTTTCGGACATACCCGCCAATGTGGGCAACTTTATTATTCAAGGAATTTCAATTAATTCTGCTTATACATCACGTATTATGGTATGTATACAAATTAGAATTGTTTAATGTTTACTTCATTGAGATTATTTCTGATCTAATGTTATTTGTTTATTGTAGCAACCCACTGAGCCCAGCGAACTACCCATGCAAGTTGGTAACAAAACTGAATGTGCACTGTTAGGATTCGTGCTGGGTCTGGGAAAAAATTATCAAACCATAAGAGATGATGTTCCTGAGGAAGTATTCACACGTGTGTACACATTTAATTCAGTACGAAAATCAATGAGTACGGTTATTCCTCGGCAGGGTGGTGGCTACAGGTTGTTTACCAAAGGTGCTTCAGAGATTGTATTAAAAAAGTAAGTTATTTGCTTCTCAAAGTTTATTGAATCCATAAATGTGTATATATATATTTGTTAGGTGTGCCTTTATCTACGGTCATGATGGTCATCTTGAAAAATTCACCCGAGACATGCAAGATCGTCTTCTACACCAAGTCATCGAACCAATGGCTTGTGATGGCTTACGTACCATTTCAATTGCGTATCGTGATTTTGTTCCTGGCAAAGCTGAAATTAACCAAGTCCATATCGATAACGAACCAAACTGGGAGGATGAAGAAAATCTAGTGAATAATTTAACATGTTTATGCGTTGTGGGCATTGAAGATCCCGTGCGTGCTGAGGTACCAGACGCCATTAGAAAATGCCAGAAAGCTGGCATCACTGTTCGCATGGTTACGGGCGATAACATTAACACTGCTCGATCCATTGCCACCAAGTGCGGTATCCTTAAACCTGCGGAAGATTTTCTCATTCTCGAGGGTAAAGAATTCAACCGACGGATCCGTGACAGCAATGGGGAGGTAAATAAACTTGTGGTGTATCTGTAACTATTGTTGCATTGATTACGTTTTGTCTGGCTATAGGTTCAACAGCATCTTCTGGACAAAGTGTGGCCTAAACTCCGCGTACTCGCTCGTTCTTCACCAACCGACAAATACACTCTTGTCAAGGGCATCATCGACAGTAAAGTCAGCGAAAATCGCGAGGTTGTAGCTGTCACCGGTGACGGTACTAACGATGGTCCCGCGTTGAAGAAAGCTGATGTTGGATTTGCTATGGTTCGTAATTCAATTGCTATTTATTTTAGTTTGTTTCATTCCACATTGAAATGTAATATAATAGGGTATCGCTGGAACCGATGTAGCCAAAGAAGCGTCCGACATCATCCTTACTGATGATAATTTCAGTAGTATTGTTAAGGCTGTCATGTGGGGTCGTAATGTATACGACAGTATTGCAAAATTCCTTCAGTTTCAATTGACTGTTAACGTTGTTGCTGTTATTGTTGCGTTTATTGGTGCGTGTGCTGTCCAAGACAGTCCTTTGAAGGTGAGAAACATTCTAGTAGTATCAGCCAGTGAAATTACAGTGAGTTCATCGTTGTAGGCTGTGCAAATGTTGTGGGTGAATTTGATTATGGACACATTGGCTTCCTTAGCGTTAGCTACTGAAATGCCTACTCCAGACTTATTGTTGCGAAAACCATACGGTAGAACTAAACCATTGATTTCTAGAACTATGATGAAAAATATTTTGGGACAAGCGATATATCAGCTAACAGTTATTTTCATGCTCCTCTTTGTTGGTATGTAATTATAATTTCTAATTTCGTATATGTGGCTAAATTGAATGTTTATTATTAATGTTGTATGCAATTAGGGGATAAAATGCTGGACATTGAATCTGGTCGAGGAGCAGAATTTGGTGCTGGTCCAACTGAACATTTCACGATTATTTTCAATTCTTTTGTCTTGATGACTTTGTTTAATGAATTTAACGCCAGAAAGATTCACGGACAAAGAAATGTCTTCGAAGGCATTTTCACGAATCCAATTTTCTATTCGATATGGGTAGGCACGTGTGCAGCACAGGTGTGTTCATTGTATTGCGAGTGGTTGAACACATGAACTAATAATAAGTATATTGTTTGTTTTAGATCTTCATTATCCAATGGGGTAAAATGGCATTTTCCACGAAAGAGCTCGATTTAGAGCAATGGCTGTGGTGCCTCTTTTTCGGTGTAGGTACACTTTTATGGGGCCAGCTCGTCACTACAGTACCAACTCGTAAAATACCAAAGATTTTATCGTATGTTGCCAACCCTAAACGAACTAGATTTTAACCTCATTAAATAATCAGAGTTTGACTGTTTTCGTTTCTTGTAGATGGGGACGAGGTCATCCCGAAGAATACACTGAAGCTATTAACCTCGGCGAGGAGAAGTTTGATGTGGATTCAGAGAAGAAGCCAAGGGCTGGGCAGATTCTCTGGATCCGAGGCCTGACTAGGTTACAAACCCAGGTAAGTTATGAGCGTTGGTGTGCGCATCTTTTCTTGTTAGCGCTGTTGACTCGAACAGCAGTAATTATAACCACAAGTAAATATCACGCAATTGTCTGTACCATGCGAACATTGTACTTTGCCTGAGGTCATATCTACATACATATTATACATATTTATATATATTACCAGAACTCATTGCTTCGGTACTGATTTTCATACAGTTCAACTAGAAAGATCTCAGGTGGTGAAACGGCGTGTGCATATACGTATCACATATTTACATGACTTATATCTATTTATATATTATAGCATAACCGGTGAACAGAGCTCAGTATTGGCAATTTACTGGGAACAGTTAGTTTTTTTTTTATAGAGCCCGTCTGGAACAGTGATTCACAACATGTTGCTGAAAGTCAAATAGCTCAGTTAAGTGAAGAATGAAAAGTAAAAGTTGAAATTTGTATTTGGTTGTGCATCACTGGTGTGTAACATCTTGAGGCTGATCTTTTTCCTGAAAATCCTTTGATTCCTTTTCCGTGTCCGTTCCCGATCTGTGAAATACTCATTCGTATTAGCATTAGGAAGTTGTAATTCCAATGCATATTCGTGATGAAACGCGCATCCAGCATCCAGTGTACCCTCGCTAGTTCCGCCTCTGCCTCATCCTACCCGCCCATCTTGCCTGAGTTGGCCTTGGCCTGACCCCGCCTGTTTCCGCCTGACCCCGCCTCTAGTCATGTGCCACGCCTCGCCCCTTATACGCACCCCGTTCCCTGAGATCATTTCAAATATGTGTTTAGCTAATCTTTCTTAAAAGCATGGTGCATTGACAGTGATTGTGTGTATTATTTGGAGTATCTCTCTTATTACGTACATATTACATTCATAGGTGATCAATTGTGGCTGTTTCAGCCCCCAATGTGTGCAGTAAACCTGCTTTGAGTGTCAGTGTTCCTTGTAGATTAGTTTGGAATTCAGATTCCTGTATGTCTTTGATTTTTCAGTTGAAATTAAGTGCCCATGCCAATACAGAATGTTTGTGTTTTGTCGAAGGCTGGCGGCATCATTTTTTGTTTTAAACAGACAACTGAACTTAACTCAACCGAATTACATACAACACAAGCTATGAAGTCGCCCAATTCGACAAAACTTACACTCGTCCTCGTCGAAACGTGTGAGATATTTCATTATTAGTTTTGATTGATTGATTGTTAGCAGTGAAAGAAAAGAAAAACCTATTACATAACGCGCACAAGCAAGTTGGTGATATTTTAAATAATTCTTTGGTATCATTTTAACTTTCCAGACAATAAATAATATTAATAAGCAGCAGGTAGCAGGCAACAGGCGGCACGGTTCGTTCACTTGTGTTGAACCGTGCTAGATGCCTTTGCCTGTGAAGTGCGATGCATCATCAGTCACACCACCACTATATAACTATTGTACATTGGTTTACTAATCCGTCCATTCATCTATATACTGTATTTACTTATTTATTTTATTACTAATAATTTAATTATTCAAGGCATGCTCTGACTTAACGTTTGATTCAAACCGTTCCAAGGTTGGTTCATTTGCATCACCCTTTCTTCCAGTCCGCACTCCTCCGGTCCTTTAGTGTCCATATCACAGTGAACACCGCGGTGCATCATCACTCGAGCCCATTTCTGTCAGGTAGCACTAGCATAGCATTAGCGCATCTCCGCATTTCCGGATAGCACAATGATATGTTACCTTACCAATATCAAACAACGGGGATTCGCGAACTAAGCGGAATGTAGTTTCGTTTCGTTTCGTTTTCGTATCGTCTCGTTATCGTTATAGAGATTATGTACATATATATTATATACTATTTAGTTGCATGGGTCCCCTGCCAGTTGCCAGTTACCCTAGCCTCGAACCATTCACCCTGGCCTTGACCAGTCCGGAATCTGTGTTATATTCGCCGTTCGTTTACGTTCTGACCGTGTGGTAGTTGGCTGTGTTGTCTGAGGTTGCACTGACCCCTTACCAGAAAGCTCCGCACTTGTCTACCCGTCTCCGTCTTAGTTCTCCGTTACCATTTACCGTTATTGTTACTGTTTCCGTCAGTCGGCAGAGGACTGCTGGCTGCAACTCTTTGTTTGGTTTGATTGTTTGCTTCCCACTTGTCTACATTGTTGTTTTGGTGTTGCAAGCGATGCCTGTTAGAAATGCCCTGCATCAGATTGAATATTCGTGTGCCCTTTAAACCAGCCCTGTCAAGTGTCCTCGATCAAGCCCGCGTGCAGCCTGTCGACCATCATTTCTCACATGTGTAACTTACATGCAAATTCATTACGATTACACCCACACACATATCAACTACTACTACATTACACTACTTTACGATACACTTACGAGTCAATTTAGACGCACATATGTTTCACTTCAAATTAAATTCATTATAACAGTACACAATACACTACACAACCTATTTACGTTCAAGTTTCTCTATGCGCCTCGGTTGCACGTTATTCCACCTACCGACATCTCTCCTTAACGGAAACCCGTACACTCGTTCAAACAATATCCAAATATGAAGAAAAAAAAAATAATAAAAAAAGAAATTGCGATCGATTCAAGTATACATCTTCCTATTTAATTACTTAAATATGGTTTATTTATTAGCCGGCCGAACCAATGAGAGAGACTGAGGTATAGGGAAGCTCTGGGTGTCTCAAGCAAATCCTGTCGCAGTACAAACAAGTACGTAGCTTGTAGTAGGCCTTTTGCTTATGCAATGATTTGATGACTGCGAAATGCGAGCGTTACTGGTACTGCTGATGATGTGATTGCACTGTGGTGTTAGCTGTGTAGTTTCCCCGGTGTCTCCTGCGCCTCTTTTCGTCTCACTTTGTTATTGCGACCCATTCGTTCAATCTGTCTCAATTCACTCTTATGTTCTGCGTTGAGTTGAGTTACTTTACGTTTTGATCCTGATCTGATATGGTATAGAGTCACGTACATCGTGCCATCTATGTGAAGTGTCGCACCACGCACGGCACGAGTCACCCGCTATTCTGTTCCTCTATTTGTGATCTGTGTCGCGTGTGTGTGAAGCGACTTTGCGACTTGTGACCTGCCGATTGTGACGATTGTGACGATTGCCGATAGTGACGATTGATGTTGTGATGTATCAGCTGCGACAACACAGCCAAAACGAAACGAACGTTTGTTGCGTGTGGTGACGGGATCAGTTGCGCGACACACGCACACTCACTCTCACAAATGTTTATTATTCTCTGTCTAATTGTTTTCTGTTCTATGTCTATCTGTCTAATTCTCCTAGTTATTCCTGTTTCACTTTCAGATACTCGTAAACATTTGTCTGTACCACTCACTGGTAGGGATGTGCAAAAAAAATAATTCATATCTGATATTCGATTCTGTAAACTGTCCTTCATTTTCGATGAGCATATTTGTATTTGTATTTATATTTGAAAAATATTTGTCGATGTATTGGATATGATAAATGTTATTCGATAATTATTTAGTATCGATATTTAGCACAGCCCTAATCACAAATTTGTTTGCCTGTTACTCTCTGTAGTATATATCTGTGTATCATCTGGTGTCCTAATTTTAGATCACAGTGCCCTGCAACTTAGCTCTTTAATGACCTTGCTCTCTTCCATCTCCATGAATTACTACCTTTGCCATTACCAACCAGCACACTCTAACCCTTCCCATCGATTGCTGCAAGGACACATACTTCCAGTCCAGTGTCAAGTGTCGTCGAGTTTCCGGAAGCAATGGCTTAGATTCATCACATGTATCAGTATGATGCGTAACCGTTTGAACCTACTAACCGCTTTGATTGCCTCGCGCTTCCCAGCTTGTGCACGCAGCACGCCGCTCGCAGACCTGTGTTGTGTGGTGCCGGTGGCTGGGTGGCTGCGTGGCTCATGTCGCATGTCGCTCGGCGACTGGCGATATGTGCCTTCGCTCTTGGTAAATGGTTAATGTGAATTCATTGTTACTGGGCTTTTGGTATTTGGTATTCGGGATACCGTGATACGAATTTGGTGTCTGGGGTGCGCGGGTCGGATGTCAGATTGCTCGGCTCGGTGCTTCGGTGCTTGGCGACTGTCGCCGTCGAGGTGGCTCTCAACGCTTCACTTTATATATCTGCCTTATCTATCTACTCTCTTTCTATCTGTGTCTCTAGCACGCTGTCTGTCGTTCCCGTTTGTAAATAATATTGATATTTCCTATTCGCGATCGTGTCTACTTATTCTTTTCTCATTCACGTATGTTTATTGGCCTGCATTCATTACTTACTACGCCTTGTTTGTTGAAGGGTTATAATGGCACTTTCGGTTATGTGGAACAAAATTTTAAATTATCACCAAGTTTTTACGGTTAGATATGATTAGGAGGGATTTGTATTTATTTACTATATATTGAGTAGAATGAGACACTAACTTGCCGAAGTATCAGCATGAGACCTCGCCGAGTGACGATTGTACTATATATATATCTATTATATATGTCCACTTGATCGTACTTGAAAAATGAAATAATGTTGGTTGGTTGTTAATGATGAGATGAGAACATCTGAACATCGCGTCGTACCTCGTCACGTGGTCGCCGTGATGGGCATTACCGCATTAGTGACTGGCACTAATGTGAAACACACAAACACATGGACACCATGCACACATGTACCAAGTATATATATAAAATGTGTTAACTGAACTGTAGAATGAATATTATATTTATTATATAACTGATTGTACATGTGTACATGTGTGCGCGACGTTGCATGCGTGCGCGTGTGACGTGCATGTTGTTCCCAGCCTCATGACGTCCTGCTTCCCTGTGTTTGCAGCTGCGAGTAATCAGAGCTTTCAAGTCTACCCTGGAGGACCTCGAGGAGCGGCGTTCAGTACATAGTTTACACAGCTTACACAGTTTGCGCAGTTCGCGAAGCCACACAGGCCCTTGGCCACCACGGCCCCTGTCAGACATCACGTACATAGATGAGGATGCGTCCGCAACCAAAGCGTCGCCCCAGTCGGCGGCGCACAATTCCTCGCTGCCGTTGAAGAGCGAGGATTACGCCGGGGCCGGCAACAGACTGCTGTCACCCCATTCCGCATATTACTTGCCTCCGTCTGTCCATGCCACCCACGCACCACCGCCACCGAGTAACCCCGAGCTGCCCAGGCCCGTGCATGAGACTCGCATCTAGACATGCAAAATGCAAACAAATCAACCTTCCATCCTAGGTCCATCGTCCATCGCGTTTCTGTAGTAGATCGCGTGTTGTGTGTCGGCCATTGGTCCTTCGGTCCTCTTGTCCTTTTACACCGCCATTACCACTATACCATTTCCTGAAAATCATTTACTTATTAACGTTAACGTTATTCAATGCAGTTGCAGTTGCAAACAATTCATTTGATATCTCGTCGGTTAGTTAGAGATTAGCCTTCAGTCAGATATAGTTACCTGATTTTCCTGTCTACCTGAACCTATATACTCTAATTCCTACCTTTGCTAGCTTAGCACTGATGATGATTAATTAGACTTGACCGAAATCGAGTATTGTTTATTATTATTATTATGAATTTATTATTATTATTTTTGTATATATTGTTTCGTCGTCCACTTGTAGTTGAGTAGTTGAGCTCTTTATGTATAAGCATTTTACATAGTTTATTTATATTTATATATAATATATAGTTGATTTTTGACTTATATATTATATATATCTAATGTATACAATATATCTATAGAGAGATATTACGATTAGACCTGTCAGGTTAGTGGTGATGGAGATTTGGTTTATTTTACTTGTTGACGATGTTTAGGGGACCCTTGTACATGCATGCTCGATGCTCATACATTATGCTGCGAGTCAACTGTATTGTGTCGACCGTCACGGTTCTGCGCCGTGTCCTATTCTCGTGTTTACTGACACGATTTGACATTCAGAATCAGCAGGTTATTTTATATAATACACACCTATGGAACGTACCGTATATTCATTGTTTTGTTCAATTATTGCGTATTATTTATATTCACTATGATTATATTTATTATCAGTGTTACTGTAACTTTGACATTACTGATTACTACTGGTATTACATACTCAACAACAAAAACAACAACTACTGCAAACTGCTTCTGTTACTACTTACAAATACTATTGTTGTTTACTGCGTATTATATTTTAATATTTTTTTAATATCATACTTAACATTTACAGTGACTTATTAGAGTGTACTAACACTAATACTGGACTTACTGTCACTGAAACTAAAACGTACATTATTCTCATTATGATTATTATTATTAATATTAATTACTATTATTATTATGATATTTTACATATTAAACTACCATAGAGTTTATGTTCTGATGCCTTGATGCTCTGTTCTTAAGTCTGTCCATTGATTGATTTTTTAAAAGCAATATCACACTCCACGGCCAGTGAAGTGTCACTATACAATCTTAAGTAGATATTGGTTTATTTTATTTATCTTGGTTTTTAAATTTTATTTTTGGAGCAATCGTGTGCCCATCACACATGATTGTGTCTCATTGTCATGTGATACACTTAATATTGCAGCACCTAAGAGGCGAGGCGCACCCGCGTGTCTGCCATGGCTATTGCGCAGTCGGCCGGACTAGCGCGTGCGTCTCGCAGCGGTTGGCGCCGTTGCTGGGAGCCAGCTTCGCTCGACTCCAGAACCAGTGAAGTGATTCAACACAACTTAACATTCGGCGCTCACTGTCCCAGCAACGACGTCACCGCCACCACCCGGATCCCTGTTTTTTTAGCTCTTACTTAGTTATTACGTACACTTGGCTCTTCTGGAGATTGATTTGAATCTTGGTAGTATCTTAATCTATCTTATTCTGTGCACTTGACTCTGTTATTTGTTTGTGTGTTATGTCCGTGGCGTGACCACTGCCCATTGTCTATTAGGACCACTCTTAACGTTGCCCTTTACTCTTGAAGGTGATAGGTGGTGAGTTGCAAGAGCGTTTGATTCCGGTCCCATACAGCAAGAGCTCCACTGACCAAGCTGTAAGCCGCTTTCCTACATCTATCTGTCCGCTACGGTGCTCGTGTTTGCTTGATGTTTGTTTGTTTTGCTTTTTTTGTTGAAATTGTGTCAGCCCCGGTATTGTTGCGTCGCTTTTTTATCCGGACAAATATTCTGTGTATGGTTCATATGTAATTGTTAGTCGATGCGTTCAATAATACCGGAGCAGCAATCTTATAATTTCAAATGGCTGCAAATTTTTCTCTTAACACTTTCTTCTCGTATGCGATTGAAAAGGATTAGTTAATTTGTCTTGTAGTATTGAACGTTGTGCGAAGCAGCAGTTCTGGGACTGCTCCCGGAAAGCTTTTCGCACCGTTCCAAGCTGTGCATGCTGGAATGATACGTTCTCTTCGTAGTTTTTAGCAGTTACTGTTAGTCAAGTCACGAGTAGAATCACAATGGCACGAACACTGAATAAGTGCTGCTCCATTTCATTATATCTATTTTTTGTGTTAAATTAATACGTTATGGACAGATCACGCAGCAATCGATGTTCTTGCTCGTTGGTTGTGATACGCCTGCGGTTGCGTACGGTGCTTAAGACGAAGGGCCAATCATTTCTGTATCTGTTGTCATCTCATTTTTTATTGCGTATTGAAAAAACTATTTTATTGTGCCGAATTTGGAATAATTAGAATTGATTATTGTCAGTTGCAATTTGTGCTTGGTCTTTCGTTGATATCAATACCAAATTTATTATTTTAATTATTAGTAATACCTATATCTGTATATATATATTTGTTTTATTTTGTATATTCGTATAAATTTTAATTTATTTTCCTTATGTAAAATCTTAATTTTTATTTATCAAGTTATTCTGATTATGAACAGAAGCGTTATATTTTGTATACTTACTCAGGTTGTTGTTACAAATAATGACTAATAAAATAAAACTCTGATTGAAATAAAAGCAGCTATAACGTACATTCGAACGCATTGTTGTACTCGTAAAACAACACACCTCGCCAAGCTGCTCGCTGTGTGCGGTATGCGGTGTGCATTCACATCACATACTAATGTTTGTCATGTGAGTTTTCCGTTTTGGTGTTGATTTTGTTTGTTTTTGTCTGTGTTTTAATGAAACTAACCAATGGTTTGAGTTTTCGCGCGACGACGCACGTACATACGTTGGCAAGTGCAGTGCCAGAGCGTAGCGTTCCGTTCCGTATCCGTATCCAGTTGAAAGAAACGGAACGGAACCAAATCGGTTCAACACAAATACATTTAACTCTTGGCTAATCTAATTGCATTCGTATACGAGATGTGAAATGCCTCCGGAATGTCTACGTACGGAATGTATGTACATGTAATAGCTGCGCCGTGTTAACGTTGGCAGCATGTTTCGGTCAGTGCATGATTTGTTTTATGTTATATTTACTCGTATATATAAATTTCAAGATAACTATATATATATTTAGAGAATCGCGTGCGACGGTTGTGTGCGCCATGCGCCTGGTAACTAGTCTTTTTGTTAGCGTTCAGTGAACAAAGTTTCCGTAATTCGTGTCCAGTGACATTATTTGTAACTCGTAGATGGCATGTTGGTTGCCGTTACCAGTACCGTTGACAGTCAGCAGATGAAGGCGCATGCACTCGCCGCATGTAACAGCAAGCAAAGCAGTACTCTATGCTCAATGCTCATATTGACTCTGTACTGGTGTACTGTACTGTTCTGTTGTAAATCGCGCTGTGCTCGGCATACTACCCCAGGAATGTTCTATTTTAATCCTCCCTGTTTTGTTCTTTGTTGTTCATTTCAGATCCGAGTAGTAAATGCTTTCCGTCAGGGCCTAGATGCTCGATACGGCGAACACAGCAATACTTCCCTAGCAGAGGTTCTCCGAAAACAGTCATCACTTAGTAAGAGATTATCACAAACTTCTTCCATTGAATACGCTGATAACATCCCAGACGAATTGACGATTCCCGAGATAGACGTGGAGAGATTGTCCTCCTATAGCCATACAGAAACAGCAGTTTAGCTTCCTCCTATCCTGTACCCGGCCCCGGTTTCGGTTCCGGCTCGCGGTTCCGAGTGAAGCGGCGGCGACGGTGGCGGCGGCGGCGACGGTGGCGGCGGCGGCGACGGCAACGGGCCGCGGTGGCACTTGGGGAGAGCGCGTGCGTCCTCTACATACATGCATATAAATACAACACATACTGTACTGTACCGTAACCATAAACATAACCATAACCATACATCATATTTATTATAATAACAAATAACTAACACAACATGATGATGACACGCGCGCTGCTCCCACTGATTCCTGATGTTTGCGTCACGTGTCGGCCCGTTCCTGCATACGTACATCGTACATCCGTACTAGACCGTTCGACGTTGACGTTGGCGTTGGCGTTCTGTCAACCAAGTACTCTGCAGCGAGTTCTTCATTCGTTCATTGTTATTCACTTGTACTCTTATAAACTGCTACTGGATTCAGTCAATCCTGGCCACATCGTGTGTATGTCTGTTTGTTAATGACGCCGCATATTCTAATGAACAATATGAATCGGAGCAAGAAACGCCCCTTTTGGTTCGTCTCACGCACGTGTGCGTGCGTGCGTGTAAACACAACGGTGAACTGTGAACACGTTAGCAATAATTGGGTGAGCAACAAGTTCTCCCTTTGAAATAGTGTTAATTTAGGTGCCTAGCTGAGTGCGCGGCCGGCCGGCACGGCGGTCCGTCTGCGGGACCACCCCGGCGCCGGAAACACGCGCGGCCCCACTCACACACTAACACTTGATACATCATATGTTACAACACAACACATGTACACTTACACTAACACATGGTACACAGGACACTGGACACAGGACACCACGGAACAAATACAAGTATTGTACACGTATACTTCGTAAAGATGTAAATGTAGGCGTGGTAGTGCGCGCGTGACGTAGCGTCGGCGGCTGACGGCTGGCGGTCGGCACGGCGCACCACACATATGCAGACACAGGGGCGATGGGCTTGGGCAAAGGGCAATGGGCAATGGGCGATGGACGACGTGGGTGGTGTGGATGCGACCCGCGCACACCGGGTCCCCTTGTCCACCTCATTCACCCACGACCGCGACCAAACCACCAACCACTACCACCACCAACTACCACCACCAACTACCACCCTGGCGGCGGCTTAAAGCGGACCGAGGCCCGACCAACTAGCAGTCAGTCGTAAGTCGAGTCTCGTCCCACGTCCCGAACATATTCACAACAACATATTCATTATTATTTATACTTAATGAAAACATTTGATTATTTTAAAATGTAGTAGAGATAAAATGATATGTTGTCTGCCAAATGTTGTTGAGGGGAGGCAATAAATACATCTGCAGTTCTTTATTAAATAGATTTAGTGTTTATATACATATAAGATATGAACGATAATAGTTGTTAGTTGAAATTACTGCTTCTCCTCGCCCTCATTCTGTTGTATTTTAGGTCTAACTTTGAACTAGCTGTTAGTCTCTAGCTAAGTTATTACTTTAGTACTTACTAAAAAGCTACCAAGGGCCACACGGTGTGTCGCCTTCTAGATAATGAGAATGATAATGACTTTGTTTTATACTTTATCTATGTGTACTTAACTTTAACTTGATCTAAAAGGATAACATTTAACTACATACATTACATATGTAGAATGTAAGTTGTGTAAATCGTTCCGCTGGTGCGTCTAGCCGGTACTGTGTCGCGTGTCACCCATGTCTTGTTCCGTGTTTCGCGTTAAGCCTTACGCCATATGCCATATGCCATACGCCCATTCGCGACTTGTCAGTATTTCTGTACATTTACGTACCTACTTGAATTGTCTCATGTAATGTATTATTTCTATTTGAATATTACGCGGCCGTGTTACTTATTGCAATGCAACTGAACTATGCAAGCAAGATGAACGTGGGTGAGCCGGTGAGCACAGTGGACGGGTCAGTTGGACGCGTGCTCAGCGTGAACTGCGCACACATTCACATACTTGCTCCGTATCGGATCCATCTAAAACTAAATCTCCCAAAATCCCGCGCATTACTCTTACTATTACATAACTAGTCATCATCATCATCAATCACTAATCACTATGCATTCGCATACGCATTCGTTGTCACTCGGTCTGGTGACCCGGTGGTCGGGTGGTCGCTGGCTGTTGGCTGAGTTGTCGACGCGACGTGCACTGGTTACGGCGAACCGGTACACTTCGCCTCGACGTCCCAGTGCCTCATTGCGCATCACGTACCAATCCTTACCCAGTGGTTTTGGCACTGGCCTTGTAAATACGTATCTATATTCTATATCCATGCCATATTGTAGCTCTCTAGATCTTCCCCTTTCTCATGAGCATTGCATTCAGCATTGAGCACATAAGACACCAACAGCAACAATAACAAGTAACAGCAACAGCACACGACCACACGATTCTCGGATGCAGGGTCGGCGGATCCGCACACCCACGCACACACGTCCGGCCGAACCACGAGCAGCGCACATGTCTCGTGAGCTCCGTCGCGACCAGCGCAGATCCGCCGAACCATCACCATCACCAACCATCACAACCATTGTACCAAACCAAAACCAAAACCATCCTCGCACGTCGGCGAGTGTGGCTGCGTTGCCGCGCACCCACACCCACCGTCTCACGTGCCGGCGCACGTGTCCTAACTGTAATCTAAATTATCTGTGGTTCGTCACGCCTTCGCCCAAGAATACTCCATACACTTCTAGTTGATCATTGACGATTTGCATCTATCGTTTTATTTCTGCAATTGCGTTCTTTGTTAATTGATGATATATGATGTTGAAAACAAGATAAATATTTATTAGAGCAACAGTGCACTCGGTGCTAGCTGCTCGTCGTGTTGAAACTTAATGTTGTTGTTTCTTGTAATTTTAACGCTGCAAACTTGTTCGTTAACATCTCTTATTAACGTTTCATACGTGATAGTTAGCTACTTAACTTATCCTACACTGTATCGTTGCGGGAGACTTGATGCTCGAGTGTATCACGTTGTATGTTATACGCGTACGAGTACGAGTATGTGTAGTAGTATTTATTATAGATACATATATATTTATATTTCAGTTTCGTTTGGTTGTTATATCTCATCACTAATATGTATATTGAAAGTAATCACCCGAGTGTATAGAGCTCCTTGTTTTTGTTCTGTTCAGTTTTGGTTGGTTCCGCGGTTCTAAGAGCACGCAGTCTCCCGCTGAAACAAACGATCGAACTAAAGGTGGATCGGAGTACAGTCGTGACATTTAGTTCTTAAGTTTTATTGTCTGTCTCTGCTTTTTATTTATTTATATAAAGTGAAATGATAGTTTGAGCTTTCAATGAAATCTAAGGAAATTCATTACCGTATCTGTTGGTATAATTATATGTTGGTTTGCTTATAAAATGATCATCATTTCAGGATTGTTTGGATAAGAAACGAACGTATATTATATATTTTTTATTGTTCATATGTATGTACCTGTAGTGATTGTAAGTGATAAACTGACAGACATGATTGGGCAGTGTCGGCCGCATCTGACCTATTATTTGAGATTGAGAGGCCGACGTGCACGCTTGCCTGTAATAATTTATTATCTATTATGATAAAATATGATAAAAATAATATCTGATATATATCAGTGGGCCATGCATTACCCAGCTGACTTGTTGGGCCTTTCTGCATAACTTCAATTTACACAGATCGCAGCAGACATACTGCTTTTATTGGAAATGGAACGAATATGTTTTGTTTAATAAAATATTATTCATTATGAGCGTGTTGTCATTCCGTTACGTAAGCATCACCGGTTTCGCGCTTCATGGCGGTGGGGCACTACACACGTACACCACGTACACACGTTTGCACACTACACCATACGTACACTTGTACACCATAACCATACCAAACAACCACCGATCTTCAAACGCCGTTACGTCAAAGTCTTTCGTATGTGTCATATTCTAACTTAACTACTCGTAATCTATACTATACTATACTGTACTGTACAACGACCATTGTAACAAACACGTAGCTGATGTACTTTAATCATAGGAGATGTTGATCAATGCACAAGATGTGGTACATTTGAGATATTGTAATTCACAGTATTTGTAAAGTCCTAAAGTATACAATGTGTACCTGGCTCTGTGTTAACTTAACTTATTTCTATCTGGCACTGGATTTATAAAAGTACCCTTGCAGACGAACAGAACTGTTCACTTTACACGACCTATACACCTGTTAACGAGTACATCAATATAGATTACTTTACACTGCACTATTTATTCATTGATTGTTGTTACGTTTAATGATTTTATTTTAAGTACTACATACATATGGCTCACATCTGAATTTGCCGGTAGAGAGGATATTATTTAATTAATTATTACTTATTTCATTTAGAAGGTTACATTGATTGCATTTCTTGTTAAACAAGTACTTAATGCATTAGTAATTTAATTTAAACTCTTTTGTTACTTTTTGTTTGTTCTGTTCTTTTATTTTATGTAATTACTGTATAAAGTTGTAATTAAAGATGTTTATCGTTGGACGTATACAAGGTACTAAGATAAAAATGACCGAAAATAAATGCAGCGAAACATGCATCAAATTATTTAATATTGTATTTTTTTTTGTTTTTGTTTAAACTAGAACAAACCTCACAAACGTTTAACATTGCAAAAAAAGTTTACACACACATTTATTTAATTAAATATATTTAATTTTTATTTATTTATTAATTTTGCATCTCACTTGTGGACAAAATACATCTCTAGTACATATAATTAATTCAAGAAGTTTTGTGTTTTAAGACTTCAGATATTTTTTAGTATACAAACCAAAATTTAAAAACCATAATGTGAATTAAACAGTATGTTAAGTGCTATTTAATTAATATATAATTCTTATAGAACGAGAACAGGTTAACATTCCTTTTCGTTGTGCGTATGTGTAAAATAACAATCATGTGACATGATACCCGATTAAAATTATTTTAATTATGTTATTTGTCTTCACTGTGGATTTGGTGCAGACCTGGCGTATCCCAAATGTTGCAGTGCATTTTCGCTGTGCGTATGTGTAAAATAACAATCATGTGACATGATACCCGATTAAAATTATTTTAATTATGTTACTTGTCTTCACTGTGGATCTGGTGCAGACCTGGCGTATCCCAAATGTTGCAGTGCACATTTGATGTCTTTGTACACAGATGGATCTTCAACAGTTCCTGAAATCTACATCGAAAGGTAAGTGATAAAGAAGCAGCTAATATATCCTAAGTTTTACTAACTTTTATAGTTTTATTGCGAGCTAAGTCTGCTATCGACTTTCGGCAAATTTTACCCGATCTTGTTCTTGGTAATCCTTTGACAGGGGCTGCTAGTTTGAAAGCTGCAATTGGGCCTATTAGCTCTCGAACCATACAAACCAATTCGCGGTTTATAGTTGATTCATTCTTCCGAGCATCTGCAATAATGAGATGATGTTATTTGCTGTGTACGAGATAATGATTCATTGAGCTAACTTTTTTTCGTTACATATAAACATAGAGGTATTTCCCCTTTGGTAGGTTCCGGCACTCCGATCACCGTGGCATCAGCAATGTCAGGATGAGCCAAAGCGACATCTTCTAAAGCTGCGGTTGATAACCTATGACCTGCTACGTTGATCACATCATCATCTCGAGCAGTCACGTAAATGTATCCAAACTCATCAAGGTACCCAGCATCCATTGTATCGTAATATCCCTGTTGAAGATCATTTATGTAAATAGTATACGAGGGTCGTCCAGAAAGTAAAGAATGATTTGGCATAAGTAAATAAAAATGAAAGGTATCAACACAAAACTTGTTTTCCACCAAAAAATTCCGTTAGTTTTGCAAAGAAGTGAAAATTGCTGGGTACCAGGTCATGGCTATAAGGAGGATGTTAGAAAATTTGTAAATAAAATTTCGTGTTGATGTCTTTCCTTTTTATTTAGTTGTATCAAATCGTTCTGTGCTTTCTGGACGACCCCCGTAATAGTAGATTATTTACTCGGTAATGCGTAAAATACACTTGACAAAATCTTTCTGGTGCTTGGTAGAGAGTTGACATCGTCCCTGGTGGCAACGGGAGCTTGATTACTATACGCCCTAGCTCGTGCGGTCTGGCTTCGGTCCCATCGGGTTTAATTATCCTTACTGAGTATTTTGTTTAGCATAAGTATTGTCAGTTAATCACGTTAACTACATACCATCGTAGCCAGGAAATGGCATTCCAGCAGAATATTTTGGAGGAGTGAGACTGTGGTTAAGGCCAAGACAACTCGCAGTTATACTATGTCCAGTTTCTGTTTGCCACCAATGATTTAAAATTGGAACCTTGAAAGTTTTTTCAGCCCATGCTTTTGTTTCATAATCGCAATGTTCTCCTGCTATGAAAATGTTTTTTAAGCTATTAAGACTATATTTACTTCTGAATTGACCGTCTGGATCTTCTCGACGCAGAACTCTAAAGGCGGTTGGGACAGTGAAAAATGTGTTCACTTTATGATCGCTTATAACCCTAAATGACAGGAAATACAGCCATTTTTTTTTAGTTTGTAAAATCTCTAGGAATGTTTACATACCTAAAATATTGTCCTGGATCTGGTGTGCGATCTGGCTTTCCTTCATACATGACACTGGTTATCCCATATAACAATGGGCCGTAACATATATAGGAATGTCCTACGACCCATCCCAGATCACTCGCCACCCACCAAACTGCATCCTGGCTCATTCCATATGTTACGCTCATGGACCAACATAAAGTTGCTATGTGTCCTCCTACGGGTCGTTGAATTCCTTTCGGTTGAGCTGGAGAATAATATTACCAGAATACTAAAAATACGAATGATAGCAATTTCGGTATACCAACCAGTGGTTCCGGAGGTATAGAGTATATAGAGTGGTTCGTTTGCTTCTACTGAGACACATTCGTGTGGTCCGGCCATGTTCATTGCGTCCTCCCAAAGAATGTCCATTTCTAAATCCAAAGGAGCGATGTCCACATTGCGGCGTTGGAAAATAATGCAACGGTTTGGCTTAAATGATGAGCACTCTATTGCTTCGTTCAGAATGTTTTTGTACCTTTGACACACAAATAAAAAAATGGAATGACTTTTCTGTAGAAAATTTATTGAAATACAACGTTTCCAATTACTAAACGTAATTGCCTCCGGTTATGCTGCCAAAGAATCGTTGAAAAAACTATAAATAGTCTTGGAAAAATATTTTAAGTAAAATTTTGAGAACTTCTGGAATAATACCCTATAAGGAATGTTTTGTTTTATAAATATCAGTGAATTCCTGCATTCTACGAACTTGATAGAACCTAGTAAGTAGGAATTATGCTGCAAAATACATAAATATTCGGTTTGCATTTAGTAGTGCGTGGACTTTCTCAGTGATATAGTGCCGTGTGCTGTGTGTTCCAGTGGAGAACATCTATAGCAAAATCATCGAATGGTAGGTGTACTTGATTATTTAGCTCTTTAAGTTCATTCATTACATATAAAGTAGGCCATAGATGTACTCAAAATAACAAGATCATTATTATCTACGACACGATAGTCCTAAGTTTGATTCGTGCTGATTCAATCAGACTGGTGTAACCAGAGGGGCATCAGTGAGCAATAGAACAAAATAGCTGCTAATATTATTGTACATAGTAGTATTACCAATCTTTTACCCCCACTTTGAGATATTGAATATACGTGGATCGTCCATAAAGTAAAGAACGATTTGACAACTAAATAAAAATGAGATATATCAACACAAAACTTTAATTACAAAGTTACATTACATTACTCTATTATTCAATGTAATCGACAAAGTTGGCAAGTTGTTTATTGTAACGTGGTACCAGTTTTTCAATGCCGGTGTTATACTCTTCTACCGCAAAAAATCTTAGTCAATATGTCACTGCTTCTTTGAGGTCTTCATCGTTTGCGAACTGTTTTCCACCCAAAACTAAAGGAATTTTTGGGTAGAAACAGCTCAAAAACTATGAAAACCTCAAAGAAGCAGTGACTTTATGGCGAAAAAAGAGTATATAACATCGGCATTGAAAAACTGATGCCACATTACAATAAATGCCTTGACAGCTGTGGTGATTAAATTAGAAAATATAGTAATGTGCTGTAACTTTGTAAATAAAGTTTTGTTTATTTTTATTTAGTTAAGTCAAATCGTTCTTTACTTTCTGGACTACCCTCGTAATAACTAATATTGTCTACCTTTGTATGGTTAAGGAATTTGGTTGAAAATTAATGTTCATTGTAGTCACAGTATTACAAATCCATATAGATAGTTTGTCTGCAATTATTTCAAGAGGTCGCCTTGTTTAAAATAAAGTCCAATCATAGAACTACAGTTAACTATTGGTGGCAATTTATTGCAAAGCATGATCTTTGCATATCAAACAGGCATTTCGTAGGACTAAGCATCCAATATACCTCCGAAATGTTGGTACTACAATAAGGAATTGGTAGTTAATACCTTACCTAATAATTTTATTTGGCTCGACACCGCAACTGGCAGCGATAATGACTTTGGGCTCGGCGTGTTCGATTCGCGTGCACAACTCGCGGGCGGCGAAACCTCCAAACACGACGGAGTGGACGGCGCCGAGACGCACAGTAGCCAGCATCGCGATCACTGTCTCCGGGATCAGCGGCATGTAGATCAGGACGCGGTCGCCGCGACCAACGCCTAGTTGCGCCAGCGCGCCCGCCAAATGTGACACCTTAAACAAATTCATAATAACGTGGATACATAATGAAGTAGATACAAGTGGTGTCGAAACGTCGGCATTGCAGAAAATAAACAACTTTGACTGTATCCCCGATCATTATTTTATTTATCCACATCACTTCTCGAATCGAACAATCATTTCGTCACTAATTTTATAGATTCTAGTTGTCATATATAGTCTATTTTGTTAAGTCAAATATAATACCAATGAAATTTTATTCAGTGCTCCATTATTTGCAAGATTTTGCTTCGTCTGAATTTGACAGCATTGCTACTGAAGATCATTACTACTAACAGTTGGTAGTAAAAGCTATGCTATCATTTATTTCGTACCTTATCAAGTAATTCGGCATAGGTGACTTTTCGAATAGTTTTCGTCAGGGGACTATCATGAATCAAAGCAACTCTGTTTCCTTTCCCTGCTTCTACATGCCTATCGACTGCGTTGTAGCAAGCGTTGAGTTCACCGCCCACGAACCTTCAAAATAAAAAAAAGTCAGCAGGCAATACAAATAAATTAATGTATTAATCAAACTAAAAATAATAAGCAACACTAACAATGTACTCGGTAATAGTATTGCTGGTAGTTACCATTTGGTAAAGGGCTCCTCGCTGTTGTCCAGAACTTTTGTCCAAGGTTTCGTCCAGGTGACTTGGGCGCCAACCTCCGCCCAAAATTCTTCGGGTTGTTTAAGTGATCGCCGGAATGCTTTTTCGTATTTTTCACTATAGTACGGATTTTCTTTAATTATAATATCTGTGAAGTAGTTATTTTATTTTCAGTATATTAAAATCGATTTAAGCATTTTAATCATGAATCAGGTAATAATAATATAATTCATGGCAGGGTAAACAATTTATAGCAATTTATCCGTTAATATATTAAGACACTATTACACAAAATTGTTTTATATTAAAAATAAGTACTTAAGTATCTACTAACATTATACTTTAAAAACCGAATAGTTTACAAAATGACATAAATTGTTTTAATTGCAAAAGTTTAAGTTAAACATTTTAATTATGAAATGATATTTGAAGACGCTATTAACCAAAATTGTTTTATATCTAGAACAATTACTTAAGTACCTACTACTATTATGTTTTAATTTTAAATTTTGTATCATCATTCCAAATTATAAATAATTTGCGGATGCATGTAGCAAACTGTATACATTTTAGTTGTTAAATAATTTGGTTACAAGTTTTGTAATTGGTAATAATTAAAAAATAAAATGCATTTATTTCTAAACTTGAATTCCAAATCATTCAGGCTATATAATTAATTATTAAATTATTGCTAAAAGTAAAAATAAAATACGCGCAAGTTTTTTAGAAACCATGACATTGACCGTGTCAAATGTTATTGACCATTGTTCTAGGGACATTCCATGAAGAATAAAAATATAGGCCTTTTGTATTCCAAAACTATTAATATTAATAGCAGTAAATATACAGGGTGTTATTTTGTAACGAATGAATGAGGAAACACAGCAACAATTCAGTTCTATTTTAAATCATTTTTAAAACGAATTCCGAAATATAGTTTTGCATGCCGTGTATGGCAGTATATTATTAAATAGGGTGCAGCTATTTTTTGAATTTGGGTTTCATCACATCACTAGAACACTACAGATAAATTCTAATCACCATTTGGATTGTCGAATCCCACATTTTCGTAGTGTTGTTCCCGAATGTGGTTGGTAAAATTAATATTCGATTTTTCTTGAACTTCGGGACGACTTGCCCCATTTTCCTCTTCAAGGGATGTTAACATCTTTCGCTGAACTTATTCCAGAACACAAATGCGAGATGAATGCAATACAGATTCTCACTGAACACTGAACTTGAGTTATTCGGATTCTCTATTCCGCAGATACTGACAAGCCACGGTTACAGGTGCTTTATAATACTGACCATATTCGATTTCAGTGGAATGTATTTTGTAGCAAAGTAAGTGCCCCCTCTTTTGCAGCGTCTAGGAATAATTACTTGTTTTAGACAAAGAAGCTACTGAAACCATGAATAATTTATTGGGTACAATGATTTTGGGAAACTCATCGAATATATTGCATTTTTGTGTTTTCATTTAGTTTTTTTTATAATCATTGAAATGATGGACAATTATAATGACAAATACTATCATCCTTACTAGCCTCGATTCGAACCCGGAATCCTCACTATACAAAGCAGTATCACTACCTATGCCGTTTTTTAAAATTGAAATTACAAATTTAACATTTATTTCGGTCATTTAATTATTTATTTTCTTTAATGAATATGATAAGGGGACTAACCACTTCTGGTTATATTCCGCTTAATAAATGAATGATTATGAATTTATGTGAATACAAACGATCATGCTCTTCAGTTGGATTCGAACCCAGAACTCCTAGCGCGCTAGACTATTGACAGAGATCGGCTTAATTATTATTTTTTTATGAAGATGGTAAGCATACTAACTGCTATGGTCATCTACTGCTGAGTGGATGATTGCAAATTTATGTGAATACAAACGACCATGCTCTTCAGTGGGATTCGAACCCACAACCTCTGGCGTGCTAGGCTAGTGACAATTAAATAAGCCAATTATCATTATTATTATTTATTTTTTATAAATGAAAATGACTGCTTATGGTCATATGCCGTGTAATAAGTAGATGATTGTGAATTTTTGTGAACACAAACGATCATGCGCATCAGTAGGATTCGAACCCACAATCCCTGGCATGCTAGGCTAGTGTTCATAGCCACTACGCTACCAAACTCGGCATTTATTTATTTATTTATTTAAAAAAGTGTATTTATTAAAATGTAGTGGCCTACTTGATCAGGATTAAATTGACAAACAAATTTTATTTGTTTAGGAACGGTTCATTTTGTCGTCTTAGTAGTATTAATTTTTAATGATTATGTCAAGAAAGCTTCTTTAGTATTTACTTGGATGGTCTTGCAATGTCAAAGAGGACATGAATCCTTTAAATTCTATCAAATATCAAAGAACAAATTTTTTAAAGTAATCTAATTTGAAGAATTATAATAAATTAAAAAATTCCTCGGACTACAGTCAAAATTTATTAACATCCTAAAAATCCGAGGTTTCGGTCATTACTATGAGAAATTTAGCTTCTTGATCGAAACGTCGGATTTTTAGGATACTAATAAATTTTGACTGCAGTCCAAGGATTTTATAAATATATATGTCGATCATCATTCCCATTAACTATTTTGAAGAATTATGTTCAAAACTGAATCCAAATGTCTTTTATAATTTTACTATGAGTTCTGAAAGTTTGTGCAACATATATAAAAATTAGTGCAGTGTGTAGTGCGTGATAGGAAACGCGATGGACAAGTGTGGTAGCAGCTGTGACACAGTGACATCACCCTATCTCAAACCAAGCCCTGACAGCATCCATCTGCACGTCTTGTCACGTCAGTTTGCCCACATATCAAGGTAGGAACACCACCTTATGCGATATTTTATCTGCTATTATGATTTGCGCATAAAGCATTAAGATAAAAGGCCTGTCGCTTTCGAGTGGCTTCTGACGTTTCGCTTATGACGCTGTTTACACGGTGGGTTCGTGGGTTGTTCAATTTCACTCGACAAAAATTCGATTTATTGACACGTGCTAGGGCATTGTACCATCTACCGTGTTTTATTTAATCAGAACAAATATAGACCATTAGGGTCAGTTTCTGTTTGATGCAATAAATCTCAATTTTTTGTTACATCAGTTCGATTGAAAATCTTGTCTTTGTAAAGTAACAGCTAGTTCTATTGTAACTCCTATTTGAATTTCGTAAATGGGATAATTTTGTAAAACAAAGACGCGAAATTAACTGCTGTGTATTTAAATTTATTTTGTTTTCTGTTAGTTTCATTCACTACTCGATCCGATAACTGGTACACACTCAAACCTTTAAACTCGGCTTAGTAAACTGATAAAAATGTTTTCTTGGAACAGATTCTTCTTAAATGAAGAGAAAAATTGATTTGAATAGTGCCAATCTGATTTTGTTTTCATTTAAAACTTTTGTAGATTTAATAAATATGAAAATTAATTTAGTTTTGAAGGAACATATCAAAGTATTTAACTGGGACTCGTTATGGGGACGAAGTAGTTTGAATAGGTGTAGTTTTAATTCAAAATGATATCGTTTTAAATAAAAACGTTTTGTTTAAAATTAAATGGCCTACCTTTTATTATTTTTAAAAACAAAATTTAAAATATATTCATTTTCTTTCAATGCAGAAAAAAGAATATAAATAAAATTTGTATTCAAAATTAATATTTTATTGAATCGAACCTAATCATTTTGTAAAAAATAAAATTTTCTTCAACGAGTGCGTAATTTTATAGTGTAGTGCAAGGAATAAAATTAAATATTTTACATATAATTATATCAGACACAGACAAACAGTATTGTAAGAAACTTAAGAACAAAAACTTGAATTTATATATTTGTTGGTTACTACTGTACATTAAAAAAAAATTATAGTAATATAGTAATGAATTACTCGTAGATTATAACTCAAATATAGCATAAATTAATTTGGAAATAAGCGGCGTTTCCTGGCATTGTCCTTCATGTAAATCGTTGTCACCTATAACTAACATTTTGACCTTAGCGCTGAGTATTCGCAATCTAGATTATGTATGTTTTTAAGGTTTAATTGCATTCATAGAAATTTAGGATTAGTTTTTAATTATCGAATATATTCATAGTTTGCGTATTGCCAAAATATGTAATATACATAAATGCTAGGTCACATAAAATTGTCTCATGTTTCATTAGTAGTCAGCATGTGTGATGGTTTCTACAATTCAATGAATATTTATTAAATTTAAAGTTTAAATAGTCTGCATGAACTTTGATTTCATGCATAGCACTGCAATGCGATTTCGTTATTGTTTTTTATTATTAAAGCTGACACTTTTATGCTAATACATATTTTATTTTATTTGCTAAAAATTATTGTCATACTCTACAGAGTACAGATTAAACTGTAAATAGCCATGATATTCTTATAATTCAATAAATAAATATATAATAAAGTAAAAATGAACATATGCATTTTTTCATGTATATGTGTATATGTATTTTTTGCTAATTTAAAGTACATAGAATTGCTGTTATTACTTATATTTTTAAAATAATTTATTTACTTAATATATTATAAAGTGTCAAGATTATAATTATACATATCTCCTGTATTATCAGTGAAGCACTTCACAGTATGTATTATAATTTTTAAATGTGTAATAAAAAGAAATATTCATTCAAGAAATTGTTTTTATAGTTGATTTAATAAATCTAAAAATTTTAATTGTTCTGTAATATTTTGTATATATTCATTATGCTATTATTAATCAAATAAAAATGTTATAACACGGCTAAGGAAATATAAACAAATTCTATAAATATTATATATGGATTTTGTTTGGTTAATTGTTTAATAAACCTTCAGTATATATTTCAAAATATTTTAATTTTTAAAATATAACAAATATATTATTACGCCTTTTACTCATTATGGGTGTGGTACTCTGCTTACGCACGGCAAGTGCAATTTTTTCGAAGTGCGTTTACCAGCCGTGGGATTCGAATTGAGGATCTCACGATCCACAGTCCGATCGATGCGTAAATATTTTGCCTGGAAATAATATTTTAAATAAGGGATTTATTGTTTTATTAAAATGAAATGACTAATATTAAAATTTGGTCCATGATGTTCTTAAGTTTCCAATATTAATAAAAGTACATAACAGTGGCGAGTAAGTTTAAGAAAAATTGATTAGGAATATAAGGAAAGATGGAACATTTAACACATAATTAAAGGCAGTTGGTACCTTTTTAACTCGTTTCGCAAGGTAACGAAGCAAGTTTAAATGAATTCTCGCGGGTGATTTGTTTATAGCTCGTTAAAGGTTCGCATTTGCGAACGGGGAACACGGAACATGGGAAAACGGTCGTAGCTAGTGACGGCGGTGACGGCGGCAGCGTCGATTCCTATGCCGTATGCACAAACGACGAGGCGGTGGCGGTGGCGGTGGCGGTACATTGTCTTATTCGCATAGGCGTCGACAGGACGTCGATTTACTTTCGCCGGAGAATTAGGCAAAACAATCCATTGTTTAGGGTAAATAGGGTTGCCAATGCCATCCGGCACAATAAAACTCATCTTACATATTAAAGCTGGACGACGTATTATGAGAGAATATTACTGACAAATTACTAGAAATTCACGTCATTTGAACTTGGTAAAAGCAATTTTCAACGCCAAAGTCCATTGCATAGGAAAAGTATTTAACAGTGAATGTAATAATTATAGAATTTTTGATGATGGGAACGAATGGAACGCATGTGTAGATTTGTTCGTGTACGGCAATGGGCGCTGTGGGAAGAGTTGGCGAAGCGCCGAAGGAATAAGGGAAGAAACCGATCTAAGATTCGAGACTGTTAAATTGACTGCGCGGCATCGGTAAACGCGCCATCTGTGTGTCTATTAGTGTATAATTGTTGTTTATCACCGGGAACAGAACTCAATTAAGTATTCGGGACAAAGCACAAGCAAGTATAATTTACATCGGGCATCACAAGCGTTTCTACTACGTTTTCAATGAATGTTACACGCCTTCGCCCTTCCAGATTTCGCGCTTTTATTTTTGTGCTGTCGTAATTAACTTTGCTTAATTATTTTGCCCGTTTGGTCACATACAAAATTAATTTCTGTTATTTAAAAACATTTATGATTCAATAAACACGTATTGTTTATAATATAACTTCCTGATGATAAAGAGAAATGTAGACAAAAATAAATATGTTTTGAAACATACATCGTATACATAGTTTATTATATAACAAATAATGTAATATTTATTAACAAACCGTGTTTTGTTCCTCCTGACATACTGGCTGATTTAATTATACAGGTAATCGGTAAAGTAGTGATAAGCTTTATTCTTTGATTAATTCTGAGAGTACAAACGAAATTTATAAATATTTTTTATAAAATATTATTACTGTTTACTTTCAACTACGATTGTGTAAAATTGTGTTGATGTAACTAATCGTTTAATATGTATTTGTTACATATGAGAACGTTTCATAAAAAAAGTTTTTTGTTTGAAAAATATGTCAAACTTTGACATTTAACATTTATTCTGATTTGCCCAGCTTCCTGATTGCTATAACAATTGTTTGTTTCGGTGTTTCTTTTAAGTAGTTCGTGTTAGTGTGGATTTACTAAGGACCGTACAATTTTTTTGCATTGGGATTATCAACTTTTCCGTACACCCTGTGCACGAGGTGTGAAAATATTTTTTAATTACATTGCTAGAATTCGATAAAAATTTATAACAAAGTTATTGATTCACAATGTAAATAAATTCGATATCCTACTTAAAAACAAATGCAGTATGAGTACATAAAATTTCATGTATACGCATACGTAATCCTGTTGGGCGCTCTTTTGACAGAAACTGTTGATGAACAGCAAATTCAATTAATTTGACAATATAGCGGTGACCGTTATACGTCTTTCTTAACGGCTGTGTACATATGTGTTGAGTAAGTGCTTTGAAGTCCAGTTTCAGTCGCCTCTTCTTACTCCTCGTCTAAGAAAATGTCTCGTTTCTCGTTTGTTAATATTGTCCTTGCGATTTGTCGGCTTCCCGACTTATTATATCAAAAGACAAAACGATTTTTGCGCTCCATGAACTCCATGTAGGTACTTTTAATCAAATGATACCAAATATAACATTTGTTCTTTTATTGCCCTTTCCTCATCCATTTAATAACTCACATTTATTTTCATTTGAGAAGAAATAGAATAGACTAATAGACACTACTATGTATTTTGCAATCTTCAAGAGGTAGCTTTTAAGATTTGGGGATAAGATTTAGATAGTATACTTACGTTTTGCAATTTAAAAAGTTATACTCTTAAGTATAAGTTTTATATATTTATGTCAGTATCAAATAAAAAAATACTGATACATTTCCTATATTGGCAAAATTTTGTTTAATTATGTCTGGAACTGAAATAAAGTTACGTGAAATTTAAATTAAAAATCGAATAAAACTTTTCACGTACGTTTCCTTTGATCTCCGCTTTACATAATATTTATGGAGTACACTCCTAAAAAGAAGTCAAAAAAAGACGTCTGAATTTATACTCGTTTTTCGAGTATTTCTCGATCTCGGAAACTAGGGCCTAAATCAAAAAATGTTTCAAATAGAAAAGTTTCTAAATTTAATAAGAAACATTTCCTATTTGAAACATATTTAATTTAGGCCTTAATTTCCGAAATCGAAAAACACTTGAAAAGAGGGGTAAAAATTCAATTAATTTTTATATATTTGTTAAGTGTACTTATTTCGAATATCATTTGATTTATCTTTAGGAAATTTGAAAACTTCCTGTGAAGCTTGAATATACTCAAGAGTCAAGTTTAAAATAAACGTAATAATAAATTAATTCCTTCTTTTTTTGGAAGTGAAATATGAGTTTCAGTAAGTCTGCAATATAATTTCTCGTTCCATTACGAAATTAAACGCATGTAGTGTCACGTGATAGTTTAGTACGCGGCATAGACGTAGAAGTGAAGTGTCAAGACTTGGTAGGGTGGTAAAAGTCTAGCGAGGTCCGGCGGTGCATGGCCCCGTGATATTAGCTGCTGCCCAGCTGACACGGAGTCCCAGAACAGCCTCCAGCCAGGGCCGGATTCTTATATTCGGTTTCTCAGATGCCATTGTTTACAACAAAAATTATTTGAATTGCTTTGGTACCGGAAGTAACAATAAACTCACATTGAAATCTAGTGGCACTATGGCTTATGGATTCATTCAAAATATGCTATGAGCGCGATTCGCTCACCAACGCGACCATCACTACAGCCATCACCACTACCACCACCAGTACAACCATCACCACGATCACCACTACACATATTACGTTCAACTAAAAAATATTGAAAACAAATAAATTTTATTACTCAAATACGAACCTAATAGAAATATATTAGTTTTAAATAAAAAAATATATATTTAATTTTATTTATTTAAATTTAATATATTTTCATTAGTTTCTAATAAATAAATATCAGAAAAGTCGGTAATTGACTTTTATCAATATTCAAATTAAATATATTCTTTATGAAAATTAAATAATTTTATATATAATTCTAATAAATTCAAATAAATAATGAGTTAAATAAATAAATTTGTTTGTTTTAAAGAAACCGATTACACTTATTTTAAATAAATATTTTGTTGCTACTAATAAATTTATATTTCATTAAACTTTTAATTTTTTCGAATAAATGGATTTATTTATATTTACTAAATTTTTTCTCTCAGTGTACAACTATCTCCACGACCATTACTACTACCACCAATAAAACTATCACCACGACCACCACTACAACCATCACCACGACCACCATTACCACTATCATCACGACCACCACTACAACTATCATCACGACTACCACTACGACCACCATTACAACCATCACCACGACTACCATTACGAGCACCATTACGGCCATCACCACGACCACCATTACCACTATCATCACGACCACCACTACAACTATCATCACGACTACCACTACGACCACCATTACAACCATCACCACGACTACCATTACGAGCACCATTACGGCCATCACCACGACCACCATTACCACTATCATCACGACCACCACTACAACTATCATCACGACTACCACTACGACCACCATTACAACCATCACCACGACTACCATTACGAGCACCATTACGGCCATCACCACGACCACCATTACCACTATCATCACGACCACCACTACAACTATCATCACGACTACCACTACGACCACCATTACAACCATCACCACGACTACCATTACGAGCACCATTACGGCCATCACCACGACCACCATTACCACTATCATCACGACCACCACTACAACCATCAGTACAACTATCATCACGACTACCACTACGACCACCATTACAACCATCACCACGACCACCATTACAACCATCACCACGACTACCATTACGAGCACCATTACGACCATCACCACGACCACCATTATGGCCGCCAAAATCGCAATCAATTCTGGTTCTGAAGTACAGTCTCTTCAGTCCAATCCTGCCCCAATTCTTGCCCTCTTGGCCTCGCTATATCGTTGTCGTAGTCCCTTCTGTTTCCTTAATCCTTATTCGCTACCGGTGCTACGAGTCCTGTGTAATTGTACCCTCGCCTTCCTTAACAAGGCATCACTGAACAAATTCTGCATTTTAACGAATTTTTAAAACACGTCAAATATGCACTCACCTCGGTTAGAGTAAACTTGTCTATTAAAAAAATTCTAAGTCAAAGTTGTTGATTATTTTGTTTGTTTATTTAAGGCAGGTTTCATTTAAAATAAAGTTCAATAACATTTAGTAGCAAATTTAAGTTCAGCTACAATATTTACTTAATGTTATCAAAGGGATGCTTTGTAGTTGAGCAGTTTTGTCAAATTTCATTCGAAATACACAAAGTGTTATAAAACTTGATGAGATGCAGTTTTTAATGAACTTTGTCTTTGTAAGAGAAGAACAAAGGTTTGAAAGTTCTGTTTAACCCATTTAACGTTGTATAAACGCTATTTAATTTATTACGCAATTTTAACCACATGAAAATGTTACATAAATTTTCATTAGGTCCACATCTAGACTCACACAAATATGAATGCCGTATTTCTTCTAGTTGAAAGAAGGATTTCATTGAATCTAAAGACTTATTTTAAACTTCTAATATGTGTTTCGTCTTCATTTACATATTAATATTACATAAACATATTCGATGATTATGTGTCTTATAATCCTATTATGAGTAATATTGATATGAGATTAAACAAGGCTTTTGACTATGCGAATATTGAATGGAGTCGTACTTTCAGTAATAACACACATTAATTGTAGATGAATTGTTATGTGATACCAAGCTATATCAAGGGATTGCTTTTTAATTAATTGACATCCAGGAATGATCGTTTTATGGTTTATCTCACAATAGTTAGTGGCAGTGGGTCGTACCAATTAAAGCAATGTGCCGATTTTGGCATCCTCAAATATTTTAGTAATTGGAATACAAACATTGGGTTTTATAACTAGCAATCGCATAGAAATTACAACAATATTTGAAAAATGAAAATATATTCAGTAGAGTGTCGGTTATGACATTCATGATTGGGTACACATGGATATTGATATTTATTTGTAATTTAAATTATCTTACTGTAATTTAGTTCCGGACTAATAAAAAATTGTTACACATTGAGCTTTGAAGTCAACGTAAAAACTATATGCTCATAAACTAAGGAAATATTTTTTGTTTGATGGCATATATGAAGTATAGATGATGTGGATATATACCTACATAAGTTTGTATCCATTTCAAGTGAGTCGATGCAACTTTTATCTTTTTTCGTAAGACCTTTTTATTTCGCTTTTCCATTTATTTATTTAATAATAGAAACTTGATCCGTCTGTAAAGACACAATGTTGTGTTGCATAAACATTATTTCACATCGTCCTGCATTGAAATATATTTCTCACACGATAGTTACAAGTGCATACTATTAGAAAACAAACAGTTAAGACTCGATTTATTAAATACACTGATATTTATTGAAACTTTGCGATGATAAATCTAAAAGAAAAACATTTATAAATTCACATTTTTAGCATAAATTAAGGTATGTTTAAGTATTCATGTTTTAAAGATTATATAAGCCAAAATTGTATAAATATGCATGACTGTATTAATAAATGACAAAACAAAGACAATAATATTTATTTATGCAATTATTTCAATATTTTAAGTATGGAAAATGCTATTTAGCATACATTAACAATTTTTTTTTTTTTGGAATTAGAAATTAGACAACAGGGAAGGCAAAAACATGCAAAATATATATAGAGCACATCCGTAATATCATTAATAAGTAGGTTAAACAAATAAAAATGAATATATCATCACGCCTTTTACCATACATGTCGAATGTCTTCAAGTACTAACTCATTGTCAATGGTAAGTCATCAGATCAAGAAAAAACTACCAAATGCACAAAAAAAATGATTGTTACAATAGCAAAAAATTATCTTACGCATAGTGACAGTAATTTAAATATTTGCAATAAATATGTTTATATTTATATTAGTAATATGATATTATTTTCAATTGCTGCTACAACAATCAAAATAACATCATATTACTAATATAAATATAAATATTGTTATTGTATGATAAATGAAAGTCTTGGAATTCAGCCAATGGGTTATTGTTAAAATATTACCTCAACCGATTTCGACGCCACATGCGTCTTCTTCTGGAGGTGATATTATCAAATAACAAATATAGATGAATCTCTTTGTCAATTAAAACAATATATACATTATAAATAAATAAAACATAGTCAGATAAAATAAAATATAAAAACGTTACTTTTCCAGTCAAATGAAATAAATAGTTCTTATCATTGTTATTGTAAATATCTAAACTGCTGTAACTATCAATTTTTTTCCGTATTTTTTTGTATACAAAAAGTGGTATTGTAACATCTAATATTAAACTATGCATTTTTGACCTCGGTGCCCATGAAAACTTTGGATCCAGAAGGGAACACACCCTGAACAGGACATGTTCAATCTAAAAAATTTGGTCATCCCTGTTACATTTCAGTGTCATTCAATATAACACGCAAATATAAACGCAATATTGTATAGATTTTTCCTTTTCTGTCATCAAAGAACCTATTTAATAAAAAATGTGTACATGTAATTATTTGGTGGAACAAGTTTTCCGTGAAATTTAACTGCACTCGGGTGTTTTTATTCCTTTTTGGCATTTGGCGAGTCACTGTTTTAACGCATTGAAGGAGCTGTCACATTGACACATGGATATTGGCTTCCATTATGCGACACACTGAATATTTCTTTTTATATGAAAATATTCTCATTTATATTAAACATGTATTTATTTACGTCAGGCCTGCATACATGAATTTTGAATCACATAGGCTAACGCATAATAATCCGCTGCAACATTTTACGACATGAACGTAATTATAGTACTAACAAATGGTTCGGACATTTGATGGCCATTCAGTTTTTTAAATAAAGCGCAAAATTAATTGAAAGAGGTTTTAATTTTAATTAATATTTAACAAGAATCTCATTACTTCATTTTCCCGTTTCTAGAGGTGTTTAGAATAGTCTGCAATACCAGAAACTGTAATTATTGATCAATCAATACAGATTCACATACCGATAGAAAAATTTGAAACTCACGGAATATCCTCACTTAAAATTGTAATATGTAATTGTAATGTAATCATTGCTGTAGTACGCATCGTAATATGTCTTATATTTGTCGAAAATTGGCGTTTGTAATATTTTTCAAAATACGGAAATTTCCCCAAATATGACTTAAAATTGTAATTTTTTTTATTACATTTCTTTATAATATAAGCGCTAAGAAACCCATTGCAGCAGATCGAATCGTCGTATCTCTAATATTTTTCGAGATATGACGATTTTTGTTATTTTTCGAAGTGCAACTTTAAGGGCCTGTAATTCAAAAACTACACGAGATATCTAAAAATTCTCTTCAGTTTAGCGTTTCTGGTGCCTTATATAACAAATTAGCAAATTTTTAAAATTTTGAAATTTTTTTGTATTTTTGTTCAAAATTTCGATCGGCGATAACTCGACAAATATTAAAGATACAGATTTGCAGTGTTCACCAATCGATTCAGCTCGTCGAAATACATAAGTATGCAAAGTTTCATAACAATCGCTTTACGGGATGGAAAGTTAGAGCAAAAAACCTGAAAACGACGTTTTTTGTTCTGAAAGTCAAGGGGTACCCCTTGCCGTTTGACCTGAATTTTGCTGTTTTCAGATTTTTTGCTCTAACATTTCAACCGGTTATCCGAATTTTCTAAAATTTTCAGGGTTTATGTATTTCGTCGAGCTGAATCGATTGGTGAACACTGCAAGTCTGTATCTGCCATATTTGTCGAGTTATCGCCAATCGAAATTTTGAAAAAAATTCAAAAAAATTTCAAAATTTTCAAAATTTACTAATTTATTATAAATGGCACGAAAAACACAAAACTGGGGATATTTTTCGATATCTTGTATAGTTTTCGAGTTACAGCCCCTCAAAGTTGCTCTTCGGAAAATATAAAAAATCATCATATCTCGAAAAATATTAAAGATATGACGATGCGCTCTGCTACAATGGGTTTCTTAGCGTTTATATTATAAAGAAATGTAATAAAAAAAATTTACAATTTTAAGTCATATTTGGGGAAATTTGTATAAGAAAGTAGTGTGGTGCCACACTAGATTTTTTTTCTTTTGTTGTAGACTAGATATGGCCAATCGACTGACTTTGGAAGAGAGAAGGAAGGTAGCAGCTTGGATGGAAGTGTATGAGTCAGCCTTAATAGTAAAAAAAGTAACCTCAAAAGAAAGTCGAATAGTCATATCCAGTCTGCAACAAAAAAAAAATTAAAAATTATGTAGTACCATATGAGTGGTAACATCTTTTTGAACAACCCTATATTTATTTATTTTATTTATATATCTATTTTAATCAAAACAAATAAATCTAGAGGAAAGATTATTTTTTCCGTATGTTAGCGTTATTTTTACTTGACGATTGTTGAATTCGTTATTCTGGAGGTCCAAAATGAAGTTAATTTCTCGTAAAGTCTAATGTGATCAATCTTGTAGGTTGAATCATTTTGTCAAAGTAATTGAATACGGCTACCGGGACTGGCAAATGGTTAAAACTGAGTAAAGAACACAGTAGAAAGATCTGTTTTCCGTTCTTTGAACATAGAACAAAGTACATTCAATCGCTTCAGTGCAGGCCGGTATTTCACATGCATGTTTAAAAAAAAAAATAAGAGGAACACGTTCTGGTGCAAAATTAATATTGATGGAAATATCAAGTTTCGATGTGACAACACGTTGTAGTAATAAATGAGAAATTGGATTTTTGACTACGACAGCCTCATTTATATTTTGATATTTGCTACGCAGAAAAAAGTACCGTAGAATTTTCCGAACTATTCGATAAACTGAGAATATAAGATGCGCATAAGGGATGTTCACCATTCGGAAAGTAAACCAAAATTTTAACATTGTTCTAAATGTAAACATGTATTGTTTATGATTGAAATAAAATTATACATTTAATGGTAGTCAATAGAATTCATGAAACAAGTTTCTGTTTTGTTTTTCTAATCTAATAGAAATAATCACATAAATAATGAATAACTCTTTAGCGATTTGTGCTTTGGTCCAATCTATATACAACTTAGATACATACGAACCCAGAATCATATCATTTGGCCCATTACGACTTTTAAAATAACTAAAAAAATTGTTCTGATCTTAGAAAGGGAAATGGTTGTACTCAATTTAATTGTATATCTTTAATTCTGGTTTTTAAAGATTATTTTAAAGCAAGATGACAGCTGAAATAATAACAAATTAGCGGTCAGTATTTGGATTTGTGACTGATTTGCGAATACCCATACCAGCGAATACTGTGTGGTGTGTGCCGTTGTCACACTAACGAAAACGAGCACGTTGTACTCTTTGTGTTTATTAATATTTCTTTCATCTTTGAGCCTTTTAAATAGAAAAGTCATCTATCCTTCAGTAATGGGTTTTAGAACCGTGTTCTTACTTAGAAAAAAAGATGAAATGATTTTTATTGTTTACAGGTGATTCAATATTGTATACCAGTTATAGAAAATAGTTTGTAATAATAAACAAAATAATAAAATTCAATAAAATAAAATTCGGAACAACAATAAAAAAAATGATTTTTTTTACTTTTATTTTAAAAATCGGATTTTTTTTACAACCCTACTACTTAATGTTGATGAATTGTTTCCAAAATCTAATCAATTCGTAACATAAACATAATACCTCCCTTACAATATGTATGCGCAGAATGTAAAAATGATAGAATTTAAGATGAGTTTACCTGTACCAAATGATATGATTCTAGACTCGTAAGACAGTTTATGCAGTAACAACTATTTCATCTGTGTACAACTTACATGAAGTTGGGTGAAAATATGTAAAACTCTTTGTCGGGGCACATTGTGCAATATCTTGTTCTATACACAGTTTACGTCCGAAAGCAGTGCGGTTGTATACTGACCTGTTGCTTGGTGTAATTGCTTCCAGTGCCGAACAAAAAGGGTGATTGTTGTTAATTGGGGTGCGGGTGTCAGGGTACAGTCCTAGATTGTTCATAAACGCATCACGGGCAAGTGGTGTGGAGGATGTGATGGTGCTGGTGCGAAAGATGGTTGGTCCTGATGGCGGCAGAGGGGTGGTCGAGGCGTCCGCCAGTAGCGGAAGAGGCGGCGTCTCTCCCTCCGTGGGCGCTCGCCGCCGCATATAAAGCCCGACGGCGGTACGCTGGGACACCGGAACGCTCAGTGCGACGCAGAGTTCAGTTACCACCAGCATCAGCAGATCTTGAAGCCCTCATCCGTTTCCACTTCGGTGTTCGACAGCAACATGTAAGTCTTCGTGCACTATTGGTTGCGTGTGCTGTGTGATATTCGTTCGTCGTATGATTAGATTAGTGAGAACTGAACTTCATTCATTTGCTCGTATATTTATTCTTATTTGTTCAGCACTTAGAGCTTTGCATTTACCGTTACTGTTTACCACAAATGATATTTTTGTCGTTAGTTTCGTGTTCTGCACCGCGTCGCATGGTTTTATAATGTTTGTGTAACGTGAATTGTTTGCCATCTGATTAATGAAGCATTGGAACATGACGCATTTAAACAACACTCAGATTAACTTTTTTCGTTATTGATAATTTCTTCTAAATTAGTGAACGCAAAGATACTAAGGGATTGCCTTTGTCGTTTTTCTAATGCAGTGCGGAAATTTTTCATTTCTTTTTACGGTCTAACAAAATGTGCAAATATTTGAACCGTAAGCTGCCTTGTAATCGCTATTTTGATCTAATTTCACCTGGAATAGTATACGTATGAACGATGAACGCTGTTTTCTCATCATTACACCTTTATAACATTTCGCCGGACGAAATACTGAAACGCGAACGACTTTTCCTCGACGGAGGAATCATTACACAGGTCCAAAAAATTCAGTTTCTATTTAATTTTTCAAATTTTGATTCTACCCATCGAATAAACTTAAATGTTCATTTATTAATTGTAAAGTTTGCTTTTATATTTTTTACGTTGATAAAGAATTGTTATTATTTATTTATTTTTTATTGCTTTGGTCATATACCGCCTTATAAGTGGGTGATTGTAAATTTATGTGAACAATACAAATGACTACAAGTGTGATTCAAATCCACGACCTCTTGTATGCTATGCTAGTGACATAGCCATTTCGCCGCCGAGATCGACTATATTATTAAATTGTTATTTACAATAAAAATATATATTTTTGAACTCCAAAATATCATACTGGTTTCTACAAAAGCAAACTTTATGTAATAAAACTATTTTTCATTTATTAGTTACGTGAAAGAAATGAAAATTTGACACCTAGAATTCGTGTTGAATTTTTCCTTTTAATGAAAGACAAGACTGCATAAGCGGTTTATGCGGCTTGTGAGCAAGAAGCGTTAAAATACGTCGAACTTCTCAAGATCGGGTAATGTCCGGACGAAAAGAAAATCTCGTTGTGATCCTGATATAATGTATATTGAAAAATCCTTGCAGGAAATCGAGTCCGCTCGAAATATTGCAGTCGACGAGTGCGTTCGATTCCTGTTAGAAGCCAATATTATGAAATTGGTCGCTGGTTGTAGATCGGTCATCGGTTTGGAAGATTGTTTGCTGTCGCCTGAAATAAACTATTTACAAATACTACATTTTATTACTTTTACTAAGCATGAAAATGTTTAAAACTTTTGCTATATAATACTATGTTGCATGCCTATAAGATGATTCGCATGGATCAATAGGAAACAGATAAAATAAACTTTACAAAAACTTTTCAAAAGTTTTTACAAGTGCTTATTTTTAATAATCAGCTTAGCAAATACACCATTTCCCAAAAGAATATTTTAAAATAATTAATAAATCCATTATTTTTCAAATAATTTGTAGATTTTTTTGCTTTTACTGTTTGCTTCCAATAGAATTTTGCTGACTACCAAATCATTTCGGATAAAATTAAGGAAATAATATCAATAGGAATCATTTGCATTATTTACTCGGGTGATTGGCATTGCGTGAATTGCATCAAGTTGTAAACACGCACCCTGATATGTCACTCTATTACATTACGTAAATTTCCTGTAACACATAACAAAAGGTAGTGTTAAATTTTGCTAATATTATTTATCATGTTTTTTATTTCCCTTTCATGTCAGATTGAAATGTAATCACACTGATTGATTTATTAAGTACAATTTAGCATTATGACAAAACATGTACCTAGGTTTAATATTTATTGGGACTCGAATATATCATCACGCCATTTATCCATTTCTTGGTGTGGCACTCTGCTCAATGCAGATCTCGGATATACGGTCATGGCATCGAAGTTTAGTATTGGTGGATCAGCCACAGAAGTAATTTTATGTGGGATTCGAATATGTATTTAATTTAAAAATATTTGTTTATTATCATTAAAAATCATGGTGTTCATAATGAAAGCATTGGAGTAACTGCGAGAAATATTAAAAAAATCTTTATTAAAACAGGCTTAAAATATCTACCCACAGTGAGTTCCAGTAAATTTATATATTAGGGTTACGCTTACGGTAACTGGTAACGGTAACGGAGCCAAAAATGAAGACAAAGTATGAAAGAGGAATACATTGTCGATGCTTTTAGAATCTTATCATTCCCTTCTCCCTTGTTTTGAGCTTTAATTGCTTGCTTGCTGCTTTATTAGAACTTTTTACCGTTACTTATAACAAACTTTTGTTTGTGTTGAGTGTAATTAAACCTTTACTTATATTTAAGTTTAACGTAAGCTGTTAATAAGTGTTTCGATTTCGCTTTATGCAGAAAAATTTCACTCGCCTTATACTTTATAAATTCAGTTCGATTCTACATTCTTAAGGAAATTTAAAAGATAACCCTTGGTGATAGGGCTTAACCCTTTCATAACCAAAATAATTTACAACCGTTCTGTGCCTAAAATAAAAAATAAATAATTATATCATTACGCCTTTTATCCATTATGGGTGTGGCATTCTGCTTACGCAGATCTCGGTAAGTGATATATTTTTGCGTATGACGTGCGGTTACCAGCCGTCAAATCATAGCCCCACAAAGATGTAAATTGTAAAGCTGACAAATTAAATTAATAAGAAAAATAAAATGTGTTTGCAATTTTTTATCAAGAACATTAATACATTTATTGTTAATGTTGTGAACATTAATTGTTTCTGTTGCAATTTTATAATATATTAACTATAATATGAAATATCATACCCCACTAAGATATTTAATTATTATTTTTATATATCTTATGGCATAAATTTCTAACAATAATTGTTAATGGAAAGTTAGACCAATAATGGACAAATACATGAAAATGCAAATGATAAAAATATACCGTTATTAACTCGTTTTAAAAATAAGGTATCGATCTATGAATCGTTGAAATACCTATACCTGAACAATACGCTCGGATGAAACTAGATCAGAGAATGGTTTGCAGAATGCACAGTAGCACAGTTATCCTGGTTTCCGTGGGCATCATCGCCGTGCTGATGGCGTGGAGCGCTCCAGTATCAGCCATTCCTCCGCCGCAATGTGCGCCCAGCGTCCTTATGAACGCCGACGCCAAGTACCGCCAAATCTGCCTCGTGCTCAGTCAGTTACAAAACGCCCTAGAAGTTCCCGACGACAGAGGTACGATCAACTACACACACATTCAGCACTTCTTTGTCATACTAAGCTCTTCAGACACCATTTTCAAAATACCCACAATCATAATTCCTTTGAAAATAATTCGCTTACAAACTTTAGTAATTTATGTGGCAAAAAAATCATTGAAAAAGTACTCTAGTTATTTCCCTTTCAATGGCTGGTACTACGAGCTCTACAATGTTCTAAGATATAAAAAATGCTGCAAATAAAATTGGTAGATAATATATTTCTTTGTAACTTATGTTCGAAGCAATTTTTTATAAAACAATTTTAAAACTTTGCAAAGCGCTAAAACACTGCTCTAAAACACCCAAAAACAGAGCTCGTGGTACACCATTGTATTTTCAAGCACTAAATGAACAAATAATTTTAGTGTCTATACACTAACAATTTGCCTATCGTGTATCAGTTTGATGAGAATTTATTTAAAGTTACAAATTTTCTAAATTTATTGAAAACTTCGGCATGTAAACTTTTGTCTTTGTCTATCGGGAAATTTGAATTAGAAATTTCAGGCTAGTGAATATAAGCGTTGCTATGTCAAACTATATAGACATTTCACCAAAGTTCAGTAAATTTTGGCCGATGAATGCACCTTTACGCTACTCGACTTCTCAATACACCTTCATTTCGCACCGAAATTAGTTTGTTTGTTTCTGGAAAAACGAATCTTGGTCTATTTACGATTTAATCTGATTTGTTCTCGGGATGTTCAATTTGTGTTGCTTTCAATCATTTGTTGTACGTGGGCCAAATAAATTAAAATTTATTGTAGCAAAATCAATATTGTTACTACAGTACAATTACTTATTTACCTGTATCAATCAGCAACTCTAATCTGAATGAAAGGTAGAAAATACTCAGGACTAATGATTTACTCATTAATTCTAAAGAATCCAAAAGTGTTGACGAAACACTGGGTATATGATTAATAAATTCATGTTAACTGCAGTCCTGAGTAATTTTTACCTTTATATACCCAAGCCAGTCGATAAATACTTAATTTTCATCTGAATGTATCTTTAACTGGTTAAAGAGTTTGATGTTTGAATATATTATGATGAATTGTGGGTGGATGACGGAATGTGATCCGCAGTTTCAGATCCCTTCGAGCCAATCGACACAGGAATCAAACGCAAAGACGTCGACCACGTTTTCCTACGATTCGGCAGACCACGAATGTAAAAAGTTCGTGGTTGTATTGTGTCCACCATCCCACCTTCAACGCTTCCTAATTTTGGACTGACGCCATAACATGATTTGTTTTCTATTTCGTCTCGTGTAACAATTGTTCTAAATAAATGTTGACGTGGATTCTTATTAATATTTATTGTTCTATTGCAGATCCTAATGCCACTTATTATTGTTTACAATTACAACTATATATTTTGGTTTTGTTATGATTGTAATTATATTGTAATAATAACCAACTATGTTGTAATGTACTTATCAATCGATTATTTGTGATGTAGTGTTTGTAAACGATGCATTTAGTTGCAAATAATATTATATATTTATTGATATAATTTATGTTTATAAATGTCTATTTAAAATATACCTATCATCCTTAAAAGCAATTAAAAAATTGTTATCATACTCGTAAATTTCCTTTCAAAGAATGAGATAACACTAACAAGAATTCAGAATGAAATTATTTTGTTATTTATGATATATTATACTTTGGGAAAGTAAGTAAACAGTAAACACATTCATAAAATTGCGATGTCTTAAGTCAATAAAAAAGAAACGTGTGTCAATAAAATAACAAATGATTAAACATTGCAGTTTTTCATCTTGATGAAAAAGTTCATTACATGCCGCATCATCATACAATGGGCTAATTTTTCTTAAGTGTTCTTATATAAATAGCATCCACGTGTGACTAGCGAAACCACCCGTGCTTATGCAAGCTAATGAATTTTAATTGTTTTGTGAGTGACAGGTCATTAAATAAGGCACTGGGTTTTCAGTGCGATACAGTAAGGTAATTTCCTCGTTTAACACTTCGTAGAATGCACGCGGACATTAAATTCCATTTCCAAGGCATGCAGCATTTTCTCTTACGATTTACGAATTGCAGTGAGCTCCATTAAATAGGTTTCACGCGAAAGACACGAGGTGCACGTGAATTATTCAAATTTCTTTTGGCAACAGATGGAAAAGTCGCGTCAAAATCAAATGTCGGTCATGCATTGAATTTCTAATAAAAGCGAACATGCTAAGTACTTCGCAAGGAGTTGAACTGTAATTAAAATTGCTTTTATAAATGATTCATTTTAAAACTTCAACCATTATTTTTTTTTATTATTATTAATCATTACTTCTACAAGAACTATTGTTTTAAATATTATGCTAATTTTTGAGTTACACAAAGATTGGCTTGTCAGAGTTCAGAATAGGTATTATTTTATTAATTATATGAATACAAACATTGTGCTATTTTATGCTAAGTATGTGTACACATCATATAGAGATGTAAATTCAACAGGAGCTTATTTTACATAAAGCGCTATCAATCATTTTGTAATAAAACCAAATACAAACGTACTCCATTATGATAAATGAAAGTAAATTCTGAATTTTTGTCACAGAAATTTATGTGCGCTGTAATGTTAATCCCGAGTTAACCTAATTACTTTTCATCTAAATTTTACTTATTAATGGTCAACGTTTTGGTACAATAGACGTATATTGTCGCCAAGACAAACATTTATTTGCAAACAAAATATAAATTTTATTACGTAGTAGCACTGGGGTATTAGGTGTTCTAAATAAAACACAAAGTCAAAGACAAGTCAACTGAAATGGAAATGGACGAAAGATGGAAAAACTTTTGAAAACTTAACAGCAATACTTTGATGATAATAAAATTGGTTATAATTAAATAAGTTACAGTTATCATTACAAAAAGAAATGCCTATAACTTGCTACATTTTTTAGCGCATATAAGACGTGGAGAGACAACATGGCGACAAGGATGATGCCTCAACACGAAATTTTTGAATATTAGACGCGTTAGTCTCAAATAATTTCGTTTCTGCGAATACTAAAAATCCAACAAAATCCAAATCTAAAGCAAACATGTGTGATAACAAACTGAAACCTAAGAAACCCTTATCAAACGTTCTCCTAACAAGATCTTTCTATGCAGTTTTGACAGAAATACAATAAATCGTACTCTTACTAATTACTTTGTTAGAACTTCATGAAAAATTGTGAAAAATAGGAAGAATAAAGTAAGAAAAAGGAGACATAGTTATTCATAAAATATATTATTTATTTAACTAACCGCAATTACATTTTCAATTTTCAATCCGTAAATTAACAGTAGTTAATCTTAACCGCCAATAGGCAATTATAACATTTTATTGATTAGAGAGGTTATACATATAATTCTTTTGGGATATTTATCACACTTGTTTAATGAATAAAATTGACAATTTGAACAAGGTCTATGCAATTTTGTCGCCTTAGAGGAAATAAGAGTTAATGTGCAGTATACGGTATCCATTTTAGAAGCAATTAATAAATAATTAAAATTACTTCATTTAGATTTGTAATTTTGTTGAAGTAGTGATGCGTAAAGCAAGTCCTGTCAAAAAATGCGATAGTCGTAAAATTTTAAACATTTTGTGTTGAAAAATTACGTATAGTGCACATTAACCGAAATATGTAAGTTGATTAGAATGACTAAATAATTAGAACATTCCAAAGGTAAAATCGAAAACGTAGATTCAGTTGTCTTCTGTGAAATAAGACACGAACACCACATCACCTCCAACGTTAATGAGGCACTGTCCCTGAAAATAAAATCCTTGAATTTTGGAACACTGGATTTAATTGCTGACAGCACAATAACTCGTAGCGGCGCTTTCGTCTACATCTGAATTCGTCTCGTCCGCTGTGGTATAATAACATGTCACAAACACGGTTTACATTCAGGTTAATTATTTATATGTGAACATGCAATTTCAATTAATTACGTGTCGTAGGCAAGAAACCTCTAATTCTATTCGCAATTAAGAGATCGTTTGAATATTATAAAACTGTATTGCGCGTGGCAAATAACAACAAAACACAAAACCAAAACATGTGTCTTAGCTATTGGTTTTTGAAGAATTAATTGCGAATTATTAGAAATACGGTCGATAACTGTTCAACAAGTTTCCCGGAAATCAAAATGAAATATTGTCAAGAAGTTAGCTTTGTTGTTGCCAAGTTAATTTTAACGGGAGTGAGTACCGATCCAAATCAGATCATTTTTTTCTGACCTGGCCCGGTTTCGAACCCACGACCTCTGCACTATTTTATTTCGCGAAAAAAGAAAACATAAATTAATGATTTTTCAATTGCAACCTTCGAATGAGAATATTATCTGAAAATGAGCGCCATGGATAAATCGTGCTATATTTAGCATGAAGTGTAGATTCTGTAGTATAAGACAAAGGATGAAGCTGGTCCAAGAATTTCATACGCGAAATGTAAATTTCTATTCCATAATCATCTACATCCGCTGAATAGAGATAAGACGTTAAGTCCAGGAAATGTTTATCCTCCTTCAGAAACTTAATTTCCTTATCAAACCCTTTGGAATTGTGACATTAACGTAAAGTTCTTTAGAAAAAAAGTTAATAGCTTTTTTCGTGTTTAAAAAAAGAATAAATGGAATGTTTTACGAAGCATGGATAATTTAAAAGTAGGGAACAATTAAATTATTAAATATTTTACCTGGTTTTTGTGTGCGTTGTGGTATAAAACGCATTCTGTCATGAAATATGCGACCATGGCGTTACCACCAAGAGCTGTCACATGGGCTCGGACTATTGCTAAGACTTCGGTGATGAAGCTGTGAACAAAACCGCTCAAACCACCGCCCTGTAACCATTATTTTTAGCACAATTACTACAACACAAACTATTTGTATCTTACTTCTCTGATCGAGGTTGTTTCACGAATAAAGAAAAAATTCAAATATCCTAAATAACGCTCTATTTTACCACCAGGAACATATGATAAAGGAGTTATGTCTACGCCGTGTCTTTCTTTGATGGGCGTCTGAAAATATGTTATAAGTATTTGAATTGTTTGTTAGTAAATTAGAATAAAAACATACATGTCTTTGTTTGGTGTTAACCCTTAGTCGTTGTGGAGATTTTTGTCTATGTTTTGGCATTTGAGGATTTAGTAAGGACCCTTGTGAGATTACAGGAATACTGTTTTCTGGTATGTGATCTTCTTCAAGATTGAATATTAATTCGTCGTCTGCTATACAAAAATGTAAACATTATAATACATACATAACGTCACGCTTATATCCCACTCAGTGGGGTAGCACGAACCTAGAAATACAGTCAGCCAACAATCAATCTCCTCCAAACATTTGACACATCACTTTCGCCTCGTCCACATTCACAGTGCGATTCATACATACTCGCGCAATAAACCATCAATCATACCCAACCACTTATTCCTCGGAAACACACACAATCGTTCACTTTCAATCTCACCCGCATATATTAGTTTCACAACTTTTCATTATAATATTGTTAACAAATATTTAATGTTTGAATTACCTGATCTTTTGTTCAGTTCTTTGGAAGGCAAATGGCACAAATTTTTTCGTTTGAATTTATTTAATTTCATTGGATCTCCTAATCCTAAAGCCATACCCAGTAATGTGAGTTGAATTTCATCAGGTTCAGGTAAATCAACTCTAAATTGCAGATCACAAAGCGCACACGGAATCATTCGACGTAATTTGAAATATACAGTTTGTAATAATTTCTGAAAATGCTTGCCAAAATGGCTTGCCGATTGATTAAGTGGTATTTTAGCACGCCAAACTTGAGTGAACATTTGCAAGTTTTTCACTATTTCTAATTCTTCAAGACCAGGTACATTTTCGGTATTCACTACATGAAAACCATCCGGTGGACGGGGTTCTACTAATAAATTAATGACTTCTATGTCCTCTGAATCATCTACTTCTAACACGCAGGAATCTTTGTTGCCTGCACTTAAATCTAAATTCGATTTTTCATCATCAGATTCTTCTGTATCAGATATCAACTTCATTGGTTGTACAACTTCAGTATCTTTTAATTCGTATATTTCTTTATTTTTCTTAACAGTGTCTACTAACAATTTTTGCATTTCTGCTAATCTTTTATCTTCAGTTGTCGCATTACCCGCTATTAACTTCGGTAAAGGTGGAGGAGGTAATGGTAAAAGAAATACTGCGGTACCCGTTGCTATTCCTATGAGCATTCTTTCTCCGATTGTAATACGAACTTTTAAACCAAATAATGTATTCATTGCTTTTACTTTCATTTTATTTACTAATAATCTGTGAAGTTCATATTCTAAGAACGGCAGACTCTCTGAAATTTCTTTGGCATTCAGTTCGCCTTTTAAATCGCGTTTTGGACGGCAAACGTATGACTGTAAGAAACAACCCCGTCCTGTAATTGGCAAACCTTCTGGCATTTCTATTGTTGTCAACAGGATATCTGGTACTTTTGCCAGTCTAAAAATGATTACGAATGTATTATCCTTATTGGTATTTTGTATTTATACGTACTTGCAAATTGAACAGTACAACATATTAATTCTAAATGACATGGTTGATTCGCTGTAAGGAATGTGGCATATTCGACACGAAGTTGGCGGACTTTGTGCAATTGCAGCTCCTGAAAATTCGATCGTGGCTTCCTGTTCCGGACTTTCAGTAACCTGAGTGATTTTATTATTATTCTACAACATTTATAAACATAGCACAACAGTATTTTAAATTCCAAAATAACATTACTAACAGTAGTGGCTGGTTCAGGATGCTTAGCATTTTTATCTCGTTCAAAATCAGTCCTATCTAACGAGCTTGTCATTAAATCTTTATTAGGAATGTGTGGTTTATGTAAATTCGGTAAACCACTAACTCCATCGCTAAGTTCGCCGCTGTAGAGAGCAATGACAGCAGCCGTTCCTGATGCACTCAGTACACAAACTTCATCACTAGAATAATAAGCGCGCTTACTTATAGATTAATGTCAATAATTAATATTTGTGATATTCACCATATGCTAGTAGATTCTGTGTATCCTAGTACGGCATTACAGTTAAGAGCACGAGCGTGTGTACGTATTTCCATTCTGATTTCTGACCACCATGTATCGCGAGTTTCTGGTTCCTCGATGTTCGTTATTCGTTCAAGAAGTTTTACAGATCTTGCACTAACTGCTCCACCTAGCCACAATAGTATATAAGTATGGAAATATGTTATATTGTGACGATTGCAAACCTAAGTGCAGTATAAATCCTGGTGGATACTTAGACATGGTCAAAAATGGGTATTCCATCATATCAAAGTTGTCCACAGTTGGCCTGAGAAGTGTACTTCGAATGTGATGGTACCCAGGTATGGTACCTCCTGACCTATCGCTCCCAGTCAAACTGTTCCCTGTGTCAAAAAGCGAACATTCCAACTAACAGCTGCGTTATCATATTAGGCAAACACAAATCCATACATATGGTTATTGTTACATTTATACAGCGTTGTAATACAGAGGTATTTTTTTTAATTTAGCTTACTGGTCCAATATTAATTGCAGAGGATGAGAGCATTTCTAGAGGTTTCGAACATAGATTATTCACGAACATTCGACATCGTTAAAAAAAGAAGAAAAGTAAGAAACACTAACATTAATACAACACAGTTAAAATCAGCGGCCAGTAAATATACTCACGTTTCCTATGTATTCCTACCGCAAGAAATGAATGATTGGACCACAAAATGAAACAAAACCATGTTACAGAAGTGGTAATAAAATTAAGTCACATGTCGCTTACAATATCATGAATAGAGTAAAAAGTATTACAATTATTTGGTTGATAGGCTTTGCATTATTTGCTCAAATGAAAGGACTTAATAATAAGTAGGTATAATTGTAAGCAAGTAGAGAATAGCTAGTAAATGGTACACACCTTTTGGGGTAATACTTAAGTCAGAGTCTGAAGATCTGCGATGAATACACGGGATAGCGTTGAGTCGTGCTGGGGACTGAGACATCTTCCCTCCGGTGGACTCTGTGCGTTGATGTCCGTGCCGTTCGCGTGATTCACGGACTGTCTCACGCTCCCGCTCACGCTCTCGCTCTCGTTCTCGCTCCGCAAACGGTACTGGTGATTCCACGATGCGCCTGTCAGAGGTGTACAAGCAGGGGGCATGCTCTGCATTAGTGTTACAGTTAGCGTCACCAGCTGTTACTGCTGTCGATCTATTACAACTATCGCCGGTATCAGGCCTTATTGTGATATTCGGCTCTTCTGTACAGGTTGAGGATAGAGTTATATCATCTAGTTTGTCTTTAATGTACGCTTTAGGCAGGGATTCACCAGGAGTTGAAGAGGGTTGGCTTTTGGATTTTGGTTGTGTTTCATCGGTAGAACTTAGTGTACCTTGAATACTATTTACTTTATCCATTAAAATAGTTGTCATTGCAGATTCTATTAAGCCATCTTCTTTGGCTTTATTTTTTGAAGAATCCTTTTTGTGAATTAATTTCGAAAACGACATTTTCGATTTCAGTGACTTGCATTTCTTTTTTATGCTACCAAATATTGAATGTTTTTTTCCAGTATCACTTTTTGAACTTGATTGTGTATCCGAAGCCAGTGGTTCTTCTTTTATAGGGTGTGACAAAGTTGATGCTATATTTACTTTATCCTCTAACATGGTTTGCTTCGCCATATTATCATAGTTTTCTATGTGTACATTGTCTGAAACAATTTCTTTAGTTACAAATTTAAATTCCTCTGGTTCTGATAAAATTGGTGGTGAACCAGAAGCGATTATATTGACTTTATCTAATAACATGGTTTGCATAGCAGTCTTCGTTAAACTTTGGTTTTCTTCATCCAATTGATTATTACTAAAGTCAAACTTTTTATCTTTAGTAGGAGAAGATAAATTATGAACTTTATCTAATACATTGTGTACAGCTGATTTCACTTTATCCAAATTTGAATGTTCATGCTTAACTTCATGTTTAATCTTTGACTCATCGATTCCTTCTTCCGCAGAAGTAATAGTAGCATCTGGTGCTATTATATTTACTTTATCAATTAACATAGTTTGCATGGCTGTCTTCATTAAACTTGGTTCTGCTTGATGTTCATGACTAAAATCGAATTTCTTAGAAGTTTTTGGTGATGTTGGAGATATATGACTAACTTTTTCCAAGACAGTATGTACAGCTGATTTGACTTTGTCTAGATTGGGATGTTCATGTTTTGGTGAAGATGGTTTCATATCTTCTTCATCAGCTACTTGGGGTATATCTGGAGCCATTATATTTACTTTATCAATTAACATTGTTTGCATAGCTGTTTTCATCAAACTTGGTTCTGATTCTTCTTTACCAAAATCGAATTTTTTGTCAGTTTTGGGTGAGGTTGGAGATATATGACTGAAGACATTATGTACAGCTGATTTTACTTTATCCAAACTTGGATGTTCAGGTTTTGGTGAAGATGGTTTTATATCATTTGAGTCTTCTTCAGCTACATGTGATGCTGCATCAGGTGACATAATATTTACTTTATCAATTAACATTGTTTGCATGGCTGTTTTCATCAAACTTGGTTCTGAACTTTCATTATTGATGAATTTTTTGTCTGGAGACTTCGGTGACAATATATGTACTTTATCAAAAACATGGTGTACCGTAGTTTTAATTTTGTCTAAATTTGGATGTTTAGATGTTTTTGGTGCAGTAAAGTTTGGTTCTTCTTCAGTTGCGGTAACTGGTGGAGAACTAGGAGCCATTATATTTAATTTATCCATTAGCATTGTTTGCATAGCAGATTTAAATAAACTGCTGTCCTCTATATCGTCGGGTTGTTCGAAAACATAATGTTGTTCTGGTGACCATGAAGAACTATCTACATGGTGTTCTGCAGTTTCTGGTTTTGTGTAAACAAACTCTTTTTCTCCTTTTGAACATACTGGTGGTGTTAACATGTTTACTTTCTCCATCAACATAGTCTGCATGGCAGTCTTTACTAAGCTGTTGCTATTTACTTCTGATTGAGTTGGTGATTGTGGCTCACTTTTGACATCATGATGATGCTCTCCATTAAATTTACGAGATAAACTTGGTGATTTTAAAGTTAATAGATGTATTTTATCGATTATTAAACTTTTGACTGAATTATGGTCTCTTACATCAGGATCACTTGTGAAAGAGGTATGTCTAAGACTTCCAGTGTGTTCTCCTCTAGATTTTCTTAAAAATGATGGAGATTTTATGGGAAATAAGTGTATTTTATTAACAGTAGATTTGATAATACCATGGCTACTTAAATCTGATTCGCTTTTTGAAAATGAGTTTGCAACATTTTTTTGAAACTCTTCTTTAACTCTTTTTGATACTGGTGCTTGTTGAGCAGTCATCAAATCTATTTTTTCCATTAATATGGTTTGCATGGCGGTTTTTATTAAACTGTTATTTCCTAAATCTGGATTGCTCTGAGAACACAGTTGTTCTTGAGCTTTAGGCGATATAGGTGCTGGTTCAGGAGTCAATAAATTTATTTTTTCTGTGAGCATCGCCTGCATGGCAGTGTTGACTAAGCTTACATCAGTTAAATCTGGGTTGCTTTTTGAATTATTTTCTGTATCTACTTCGCATTTATCTGTTGAAGTAATATCTGTATATGATCTACTGAGTTCCCTATTCATTTTGCCTTTCGTTTTTGGTTCACTTATTATAGATATTTTAAAAAGTGGACTATTTTGAAACATTCCAATTCTTTTTTCAATATTTTTGCTAGACAATAAATTTTTATTTTCATCTCTGTCCGGTGTTATGTCTGTGCATGATCTACTTAATTCTTCATTCATTTTGCCTTTTAGTTTTGGTTCTGTCATTACTGATATTTTAAAAAGTGGGCTGTTTTTAAACATTCCAATTCTTTTTTCAATATTCTGGTTGGGCAACAAATTTTGATTTTCATTTTTTATTCCATTTTTGTCCGGGGTTATATCTGCGCATGATCTACTTAATTCTCTACTCATTTTTCCTCTAGCTTTTGGTTCTGCCATTATTGATATTTTAAATAGTGGACTTTTTTTGAACATGTCAATTCTTTTTTCTATATTTTTTGTTGTTAACAGATTTTTATTTTTATCGTTTATTTCATTTTTGTCTAATGGTGATACATCTGCGCAAGATCTACTCAAACCTCTACTCATTTTACCTCTTCTTGGTTGTAGTATTTCGGAAACAATTCCTTCTTCATTGTTTGCAGGTAACATTATAGTATTATTATCTTTATCAAGGTCTTCTTCACAAGAAACGCTGAAAGTTCTTGTTAATTTACCCCTCTTTTTGGGTTGAGGTTTCCTCTTGATACTAGAAAAAAGAGCACTTTGTCTTAGTTTATCTATTCTTTTTTCTATTTCAGCAATGTTTGGTGAATAAATTTCTTCACAAGATATACTGAGTGCTTTGCTCATTTTGCGTTTCTTTTTAGGTTCTGCTAAATGGAATACATTTCTTGGTGGTTCAACGTTTACAATGGCCTCCGTATTATTAGTTGAAATATCTTCATGAGAGATGCTAAATGTTTTGCTCAATTTACATTTGGGTCTTTCAGCAATACTTTTAAATAATGCACTGTATCGTAGTTTCTCAATCTTTTTTTCAATATTCGGAGGTAATGTCACTATATTTTCTATATTTTTCTCATAATGAACTATTAATGAATTATCATTCCCATCATCTGTTTTTATTTCGTTGGCTGCAGCAATGTCTGTGCATGATCTGCTTAAAGCTCTACTGAAATGTCCTTTTTTTCTCGGTTGTAGTTTCTCAGTTGAACTTAAAACTGCACTGTGCCTCAAAAGCTCAATGTTCTTTTCAATATCCACAGGAAATACAAATAAATCACTATCGTCACTTACAGATAATATAGGTGCGGTAGATGGTATAAAATTATTTAATGAGTCGACTACAATATTTTTCATATCGTTAATATTAGTATTCTGAATATCCGAAGTTCTTGGATTTAAATAAGAAAAATCTAAACTTTGTTGATTTGTATCTTTATGTTCATGTTCATTTTGGACATTTTTAACTATAAGACTAACAGTGTCAAAATCTAACTTCTCATCTTTTATTTCAGATGGGCTGTCAGAACCATCAGAACTGGACATATCGGAATCGGAGGACACATTGGATGATGGAGACACCATTGTATTATCTGGCAGAAGAAGGTACGGTTCAGATATTGTTTTATTTATAAATCCAGGAGCTGGGGCTACTTCAAGTACTGTGTTCTGGGATTCACTACTTTGATGTGAGCTATTTTCTTCCAACTCTTCATTTAGTATAGAAGTTGATGTTGATACTGGGGGACCAGAATCATGGCACTCAACAATACAATCAAGACTAGTGTGAACATTTATTACTGATCTTACTAATAATTCGGCCATATAACTACTATTGTTTTGTTTTTTCTTTTTTCTCAATTCGCGTAAGTCTATTAAAGACGTTCGAATAGCACTTGATTCTCCTCTGGAACTAATAGAGGCAGAATCTAAATTCAATGATTCCTGCATTTCTGAATCTAATATTTTTGGTTTCACAGCATTCATTTTCTTTGATAGCATATTCTGTTTTAAATATTTAATTTTCCTAGACAGACTAATATTAGAACCACCTTTCATTTCTTCTTGTCGAAGTAATTGTCTTAAAGCTATTTCTTCTTTAATATCATCAGAGAGACTTCTACTTGAAATACACGTTTTTAAATTTTGTGGTAGAGGTTCATATTCAATCAGCGGCTGAGAGCTCTGCCGTAAAAATATTGGAATATTTTTTCTTGGACTAATTCGGGTTAATTGTTCTTTTGGATTATCGGGAGTGGATACAAATATAGATGTATTCGAAATGGGAGATGATAGCGTAAAGCGTTCAAAAATATTATCGTTGTCTAATTTTAGGCCGTTATCAAAGGCAAGGAATTTTAAATAACTCAGAGCTTTTCTGTTCATGCGCACACAGGGAAATAAAAACAATTTATATTACAATTAAGAAAACAAACAATTTAAATAATACGTGTTTAATACAATATCAATTTGTGCATATGTATAAGGCATTTAAGAATACTTACTCTTCAGCGATTCCGATATCGAGTTGTTGCTGCATTTCATGATGCTTGATCAGCGTTACTACAGTGCCTATTCCTCTTGCTACGATCCCTGATTCTCCCTCCAGATCGAAGCACTGGTTATAGCCTATCACTGCGTTGCCTCCAAGATCTAAAGCTTTCACTCCTATTTTCCGTTGTAATTCACCGGATAACTTAAAAAACAATGTTTGTCGAGCTTCATTTGAAGCTCTTGGTGTTCTTATTTTGTCGATCCATTGGTATTCGGGATCATCGTTTACTACTAATTCTTCTATGAAGCCGTGGATTACTTGTGCGTGGTATCCATGCGGAATTGCAGGAGCTAAAAATATTTTATATAGTGAATATATTTGAAGTAAGACTACATGTTAATACATACAACAAAAAAACTGCACTCCGCATGAAGATTGCCTAAATTTATTGAAATCCGAAAATAGCTCAACTTTAACAGTAACATTTACTTCTCCTCTGATGCCATGCATGGTATCATAGACTGGTATCCATCCAGACATAACTGAACTGGAGGGTTGATCAACATTCGTCTCACCTCCCCAACCATATTTACCAGGCAAACCTACTGCTGGTATTAACAATGGATTCAGATTTAAATAAACCTTCCCTATTGCATCGTTTGCGGAATATGTGTCATGGTCCATGAGTCTAATTTGCAGTGGTTCATCTTGCAATTCTGAGTCGTCTACCTGCATTCAATTTTCTTGTTAGAGCGGCGTGGTTCGAAGTGTAAATTTATAAATTACCTCGAATCGATACCATTCTGAATTCCATTGCGGATTGAGAGACTTGCGACAAACGTCTGTTTTATAAGTAGTATTGCCTAATTTTATCTCTACATATGCATCTGTTGTGTCACTGGATCTGTCCATTACAGGCAGATTTCTGCCAGCAATTATTTTGACTTTAACTTTCCCAGGCATGTTGATGTACTATTTTTGAAAAAGAAAAAATACGTAAATAGTTTTTGTTCGAGTAAACAATTGACGTTACATTTATTTTAATGCATAAATATACAACTTTTTAAAATCTATTTTTAAAATCATCTAACAAATATAAGTTTGTAAATATACAAATATTATGTAATATTACGACGTTTATTTACCTTTTAAAATTACGGTGATATATTTCACATGATAGTGTATTCAAAAACTGGATGTTTTCCGTTACATACTGAGACGCAACACAACTTATTTATGAACTGAAACTTATCACAATATTTTGACTTAAACTAGATGTCAAAATCAACATCATTCCTTCTGTATGCATTGTCCAATCTTTCATGAAGAACATTTATGCGTATTTTATTTTAAATTCATTTTAACTTTTTCATCTATTTAGGTATATCAGTAAATTAAAATTATTCATCCTAAAAGCATGCGTACATTTTTTTTAAAATCTTAAATGATATATTTTGATTTATTTGAAATAAATACTAAGGATCAACTGAGTTTTGTCGAACTACTTTGTGGGCAATCCATATGTGAAGCTAACAATTTTTGTAGGAGGACAGTATAAAAATTTTAATTTTATTTGACCTATTTTCTATTCTATCCTGAAAGAATTTTTAAATTCAATATTTTTGTAAATAATGTAAAATATAATTGAAAATCAATTCATAATAATAAATTAACATAAACAGTGCGCCATTCTCCTAACCAATACTCCAACCATGATTTTAAATGGATTACATCATAAATGGATAACGCTTGCGCACTATCCGTGTGTTAGAAGCGCGAAACCTGACATACCCAAAAAATATTAACGTGACCTTGACCACTCCTAAACATTTCAACTTTTCGGATTTTTGGACAGAGATACGTGATTTCACTCACGTATTCCCTTTGGTTTTTTTATGATATAAATATGGGTATTAGGATATACAGTTACAGTATACACGCGTCTCCATTGATTTCTATATAACATTGGATTGGGCATAGGTCATATTCTAAGAGCGTTCCCGAACGGGTCAAATTGAGGTTTCGTGACTCTTTTGAGCGGAAAATTCAAATCACTCTAATGAAACATTTTGTGGTATAAGTGCGCGATCTGAAGCTCTGCCTTCTCTGCACTGCGCTCGCCACCTCCTCTCTTCAGGTCATACCCATCATCTAACATTTTAAAATATTGAAGTTTCACAAAACCCCTCAATTTTGACCATAGCGGCTAAGCCCAATCTAGATACTACCTTAATTTCGAGACTTTTATGTTGCAATCTAATGGATAGGAGATAATGATAAAATACAGAGCACAGCAATAGAGAATAATTTTTGTTAGGATAGGAATATAAAATAAAATGAGTGAATAAAATTATTCTGCGTATTTTTATTGTAAATGCATCTGTCTGGTACATTAACATTTTAACAGATAAATGATTACTGTATTAAATAGTCAATACGTGCTGAAACACAGCCAGGCAGTGCTATACGGTACAGAATATAAGAGTAATTACATCAGAATGATCATCGAGTGATCTCTTGGCGATGTGACGATGGGTGCATGAGAACATGAACACAGAACACCTAACAGTCCAGCGTTCAGAGTTCAGCGTTCAGAACGTCCACAGCGCCACACGCAAGAGCGTTAATTAGTTAGTTTTAGGTTTGTTAGTTATTTACCTATACTATTTCATGTTTAGAAATGTCTACGCAGCATCACTGACACGTGGTCATCATTATCAGTTATCATCATTATATATCACACTCTCTCGCCCTGTCAACATTCATACTGATTTCCTTTTCTGGAAGATTTTCTTTGTATATTAAATTTATCTTGGAAGTCTTGCGATAGTTATAATTAACAAAAATATCAATAATTATGGAAGACCATGCATACACACATTACAAAGACATCATTCACATTCACTGTATCACGCAGTCGATGCTTATGTGCTTGTGCGAAATGTTATAGCGAACGGTTGAATAATATGAAACTGTGAGAGGCGAGACGTCGTTAAATGTAAAGGAACATGTTAGACTGATATAATCACTTGGTGCAGTGCTGCCAGTTGTCTGATCGGTTTCGGTATTCGGTATAAGTTATTTGGTATTCGTTATTTGGTATTCGGTATTGGTGTTGTGACGTCTGCATCTGCTTCATCATACCTCGTACTCTATCGTGTGTTGATGTCGCGATGTTGTTTGTGTTCGGTGTCGCATGCTGTTGTCGATGTTCTTGTTGTTGTTGTTGTTGCTGTGTTGTGCGATATTGCTGTTGCGTGTCGCGGGTAGATGCTAATTTCCCTGTGCACTTTGAGCAAATTTATAGGTAAAAATTGCTAACATAACCTTGTACAAAAACAACGGATTGGTTTGGCGTTACCATAAATTAGGCCTTTATGTGTATTCAGTGGGATATCAATTTGAAACTTACTTATAAGTATATTACATGATATTATGTTACACATATACCGAATCATAAAAAACCAGGATCATTTATCATTTTATATTTTAACAATTTCGTATCATTTTAAATGAATTATTTTATAATTCATTATTATGCTTCTATAAAACAATGTTTACGTTTATATATTTATCAATCAACAAATTATTTTTAAAAATATATTAACATGAATTTTTTTATATGAATCCTGATCTTTTTATGTTTAATAAACATACAAAAAACAAGTATAAATATATTAAATTATTAAACACTTATAGTAAATAGAAAAGTTCATTGTTATAGTATGCCATGCCACTGTTGTTAGTACGACAACAGGAATACAATCCACTGGCGTTTTCGCTACAATTCAGCATACGTTCTTGTATGGGGCAATCATCCAAGAATGTATCCGTAATCACGCATGTTACGTTACGTTAATCCCTTTGCTGCAATATGAGAACAGTCACTGATCAGTTTTCAGTTTTGAGTAAGTTTCGTGTTGTGCAGAAAGACTGTTGATTGTGCGCGAGCTCGTGTTGTATGTGCAATGTGGCTGCATTCAACGGTTTGGGATTGGGACTGGGATCGGGATCCGCAAGAACAATCAATGTAATACGTAATACGTACGTTTAAGATTAAAATTTTATAGAATTCAATATTCTATACGATTTTATGTCGAGACCAGACTAACTTTCAAAACAGACTTAGTAATATAATTATGTATTTATATTTTAAGTGTAAAAAAATCGCGATATAGATATACTTCTACATTTTGTTATAATTGGTACCAGTGATAGTACTTGATTATTTATCTCATGAATCACTAGAAATGAACATTACCGTAATACACGTTCTAAATAAATATAATTAAATTTCAAGTTGTAGAATGCAATCAGTGTGTACATGTACATGTATAGTCATTGTATTAAATAGTATACTCGTAATGGTGTGTGTTACTTGTGAACTGATCTCTATATTTGACGTTACTTTTGTACTATTATATATACAGATCTTATTGTTACAGAGTGTACGCGTTGTGTAGCTTACTGTATAACACTGCCCATAACTCATTCTTACCTATCTATTCTAAACATATTAATTTAATATTCGACTGAATGTTTACAGGAGCTCACTTCTTTTTATGAATATTATTTGGTATATTATCGTTTGACATGGTGTAGTCAGTTTCACTATTTCGTCATCCGTCGCTGTAGCGCCGTCGAGCGAGTAAACGACTTGTGACATTAGCATCATCGTTCGTTTCGTTAGGATTTTGTTGTTGTTGTTGTTGATGTTGTTTCATTGTTGTTCGTGCACCGCCGTTGTAACATTTGCTGCGTGACGTGTTTCGTGATGTTTCGGGAAAGTGCCACACCGTGGCACAACAGAACGTGAACGTGATCGTGACAGTGAACGTGCGAAACTCAAGTGAACGGAATTGTATGGACTGGGACTGATTAAGACAGTCCGGCGGTTCACCGTCTGTTATTGCTTCATGACTTTAAAATGCTTCTCCTGCAATGCAATGTATACTAGTCCACTTTACAATGGATACAGTGAATATTGTACTGTGATTTGGTGTTTTCATATGATTGTAGTTGCATGTACGTACCATAAAATTGTCTCTTTTTGTTGATATTAGAAACAGAATAGTGAAACTGGGTAATATTAGGCTGTTCAACAAGACCCCCTTACATTTCGAGAGGTTAGTTTTTATCAAAAACATCTTATAATAACTCTATAACAATAGTACTGTTTATATTTTCATATATATATTTATATATATTCATCATATATTTATAACCATCCACTAACAATATAATTTAATCGTGTAATTCGATTTCGTAGTCGGAAATGGAAGAGTGACAGTACTGTTTAACAATTACCTAAGTTTGAGCATGTTTGAGGCTCCCGCAAACGATCCAATCGCATGGTTGAGCTGACTAAGTGATCTCAGGCCTCTACCACAAATATAACAACGGAGAAACCTCGATGCCCAAAACCGACGCACCGTTCCGCTCACCGTGCCGGAACGACGGAACGTAACGTTACGAACATACGCAACGTGACGTACGTGTACGTGTACGCAGTACGCGCGAGAACTACGTATTTACTTGCAAGTCTACAACGTGCACCTATTAAAAATTGTCACAACCGCATTGAGTTTATAATAGTTTAGTTTTCAGTTTAGTTTCTTATTATTTATATACGATGAATCACTGTACGGTTTTGGGAATCGGCCTCCCCAAGTGCTTGGCGCACCTGCGCGTGTGCATAACGTTCGTTTCTCTCCAGGCAAGACTTGGCCGTGTCCGTGCAGCTGCGACGCGCGTAATTCGTGATGTGGCACGTGGCGTGGCGTGCCCGCGTGCCATGGCGAGTCGTGACGTGAAGTGACGGTGGCGGGAGCGTTGCGAGCGTGCGTGAATCGTGAATGCAACGTAACTGTCATCTATAGTTCTTGTGTAGTATGTGGTAGTGTGTATGTGAACAGTGAACTGAGAACGTGAAGTATGCAATGTACAATGTACGAATGTACGTCCGCATAATGTTATGTAGCGTGTTCTGGGTGCATATGCACATGCTTTCGTTGCCTCTTGTTGTTTGTTGTGGGCTTCGTGCTCGGTGGAGCGGAGATAGGCGAATTCGGCCGCGTTTTGCGCTTTGCGTTGTTTGTTGTGCACTGTGCTTTGTGCTCCTGGCCGGGTGTTGTGTAGTTCCATGTAGTCGCGTTACTTTACAGTGTTGTGTTCAGTACTGAGTAATCGCGCATTTTCTGGCTGAACGTGGGCACGGGAATCCACGGTAATACTCGTATTATACTATGTACATGTGTTTGTTGGTTATGACGCCTGTGTGTCACTTGTCGCCTGCGCTTGCGCCCGCCTACGCGCCGGTCCCCGTCTGTCACCGACACCGATGTCGACGGTGCTGGTCGTCGGAGCGCGCACCGGAGCTATGTCATGTTGTTGTTGTTGTTGATGTAACGTAGGCCATGTGATGAGCGCGCTTACATGGAAGCCACCTGATTATGTTAGCCAGCGGTGCGTGTCCGGAGCCGGAGGAAGCCAGATTCTCGTCGTGTTTTGAGTCCATTCTGCCGAGTTCGCCGAGACCGCGAACAGAACAGCACGTGAGGAAGTTCACCATGATTGCCATCAGTCACTGGTCGTTCGCGCCGACCCCCGTTGTGTAGTCTCTATTTGCCGCGATATATCTCTATTATACGGTCCTGGTCAACGTATTCGAAGATGTGTGGTGCGTCCATCAGGATGCCTACAGTACCGGCAGTGGTTACGATGAAAAACATGTAAAGCTGCAGTCTGTCAATCACCATTGCCACGTACTTCCAGTCTTCCCGGGTCTGAAAATAAACACAACCAAACACATTACTTACGTGTGGTGATTGCATTCGGGACTCGTATACGTACCTGAATGTACAAGTCTTCGTTGCGCAAATGCTCCGCAATGAATTCTACTGCTTCCGTTGCCTTGGATGCCTCCGGTGACAACAGAATCGAGTCGGAGCTCTCACTTTCTCTTCTGCAGCTCTCCGTGCCGACACCGACGCCCACACCGACGCCGACGCCCACACCTAGATCCGAGTTGAGTTTTCTATTGATCTTGCAGTTAGGATGATGCAGATCGGATAGCTCCATCACCTCCACCTTACTCTGGGACTCGATGGAACTGTGGACGTCGCTGAATTACAATGGTGTTGCTGCATTGCAAATATAATTTCACTTCATGCATACCTGATGTGTTTGGGTATATCCGCCGGTGAACCGTAAGGATGCGGCGGGACTCCCATACCAGGCATCTCCATCATCCATCGCAGCCTCGTCTTTCGTGGCCGCTTCATGAGAAGCATCGCCGGCAGGTAGTTGAGAAATACGGACCGAATCCACGAGGGCATTCTGTAAATGGAAAATGGAAAACCGTGGAATTATCATAATGGAATTTTTAATAAGTTAAGAGGGTATAGAGTTAGGTCGCTGAGGGATTTATCGAATGTCCGCATATCGTTTACCTGTGCGTTCGTGGACCCCTGAAATTCCAGTTGATGATGACCACAGTTACCAGGATACTGACGGTATTCATGATGAACGTGAATAGCAAGTACTTGGCGATCAGTGGTAGCACCAGTGATGTGGGCGGGAGGATTTTTGATACCAGCAACAGGAACACGACCAGTGACAGCAGAATGCTGATGCCAAGGGTCACCTACCGAGTAACATTTATTTTAGTTAATACAAATAGTTCCATAGTGAAATTTCTATATTCATCTAGAGAGTTCGAGGCCAAGTCAGAAGCATAAAACTTCATCTTAAAATATCTCGAACACCTTACTAGAAAAATGAGTGAATGTTTGAATGATTTTGTTAATAACCAATACGTTTCTTACCTTTTCGCCAGCTTCGGCAGGCAAGTAGAACACAAGAACGCAAAGGAACGAAATTAGCACAGTAGGGAGTATAAGATTGACTGTATAAAACAGAGTCTTCCGGCGAATGATAATATAAAACGTGATATCTGTTTCTGTGGGATGGTTTCCCTCGTATATATTGAGGTAGGCTGGCACTTCGATGATGTCCCACGTTCCAGATTTCCAGTAGTCGGACAGATCCACAAAGTTCTTATTGTTATATAGGGCTAACGATACCTGGTCGCCATTGAACGTCCACGAACCGAACTTCATGATGCACGTTTGCTGGTCGAATGGGAAATATGTCACGTCTATAGTACACGAGCTCTGCAAAACAATAATCATTGGTTATTAAATGATTCTAATCAAATACATATGAGATAAGTTGTACTTGATAAATTGCTGGTGGAACCCAGAGTACTTCACCATTGGGGTATATTAACACATTAGATTTATATCTGACTTCGTAATTACCATCGGCACTATAAATATGAATATTAATTATTAGTTAAATTGTTTGTTATCAATTCAAATGATTTCACTTACTTGTTAAATAATACGATATCTGGTTTCCAAACTTTATCTGGAGGTAACCGAAGTACTGCTATACCACCATAATCGGCTTCATCCCACTGTAATTGGTAGTCGTTCCACACCAGCCGCAACCATACGTTCGATTTCATAATTTGATTCTTCTCGTTCTGGAGCAGAGCATATTCGAGTATGTAGGTGTGCACCGAAAGTTGGGCGTGTCACTTGTCAATGTTTACATAGCGATGCAAGGTTTCTACAGCTGATTATTAATCTTCTACTTACCACGTTGATGAGTTGGACGAAGGCGAGACCGAATCGAACATCCACTTTTTCTGTCATGTTTTGAACTGGACGTATGAGTTTGTTGTACCCTCTGAATAAGTCCCGAACGAGACGTTCCTCGTCTTCAGAACATTTACCTAAAAGGATGATTTCATTGTTAGATTGATTTTTTTTTATTTCGCAGTAGTTCGTAAGCGTAACTGCGTCATAAAAGATGACGACTTATTAAAGTACAGTGAGTGTTAGGAAATAATCTAATATATCAGTACCATAGAAATTTCTAAATGAGTGACGAGTTAAGAAATTGCATTTCAATTAAATTTCCATCATCTTAATAAGAAGAATCAGGCAGGGCGTAATTTAAACGTGAACTAAATATTGAAAGGGGCGTGACAGTTGAGATGACAGTAGATTGAGATGGTCACACATTGCTGAGACGTTGATTGATATTGAAATGCATCGTGCAGTGTTAGAGGAGATGTGCCCCGCCCCCCTTTCTTTTAAGCGCGACGTGTGACGCAAGTATGACACGGACGTCGGGACGTCAGGAGGCAGATAATTGAAGGAGGTCGATTTATTGGACGAGGGAATGACGACAATGATTTCGAAATGATGATTAGGCTGTAATTTTTTGTTTCTGTTTACGCGCGCGTCCATGCGTTCGAGGGTGCGCCGCGCAGCGTACACGGGCGAGGTGGGTGTGTACCGGTGCGTTCGTACGTGCGTCAGATAATTACGCGCGACTGTATGCGATCAGGGACGTGGACACGGGACATTTGCCTGTTTCGTGTGTTTCTGGGACTGAAAACTGAAACGCACCTATGGCCATGAGGCATGTGATGAACAGCACCGAGAGCACGCGACCTGTCATAGCGCCGCTGCCCCAGCGCGTCATCGGCATCTCTCGGGTCCTCCTCCTGATGGTCTGGAGTTTTGTCACTGCTGGCACGTCCCAATGGGGCACATGTCCACAGCACACCACAGCACCGTCACAGCGGACAACACTAGCTGCACTGCACGATCCACGTTCGCACACAACAGCTCACGGCAATTGATCGGATTCGTTTGCGACTCAGGACTTGGGACTTGTCACGGCTACAGCACAACAACAACAACAACGGTTCTCGGCAACGGAGTGTCGGGGATACGCCTCAGCGACGTGAGCAGCGAACTCGCGGTGTTTAGCGCTGCGCCGCGGTCGCATCCCGATGCGGCCGGTTCGGCATATCACGACACTCCGGCAATCACACGGCGCGAGATGCGACACCCTCAACACTAACACCGTACGCTAAGTGCTCCCCGTCCATTTTACTTGGTAGCGAATCGCGCGGACACTGACTTGACGTCGTGCACGGCTTACGTTACCGAGAGACCGACACCACCCCCTTAGAAAACATAATGTATGCCGTGTCTAGATTGCATGTTGATAAACGCGCAGGACCGATACCAATGGACCAATAGGTGCAGCTTCCCACTTGGCTATCGATTCGCTTTCGCGCCACATGCGCGTGCGTCGACGCGCAATCACCGCGACTCTCGCGCCTAGACGTCGTCGTCGTTGTCGTCGTTATCGTCGCCGTGCGCCGTGCGCCGTCAATGTCTCTCTGTCAACGACATCTTCACCATAGCTCTGCTACTCCATGTCCCTCCAGCTCAAACTCTACTATATCAACAATCATAAAAAACGGGACACCATTTCACTCTACTCTTTAAACACACTCCTTATTCCCCTTCTTATTGCCTCTCCTGTTTCTATAAATATTTTTATTTATATTCGCGGGTCTCTGTTGTTAAGGATCGCTTGGTTGTTCTCAAATTTAAATGGGTACGTTTTCAAAATCGGATTTTGTGAACGGAAATTAAATTCCTTACTCATTGAAAAAAGTTTTCATTGTCGATTCTCGAGTTCAATCAGCCCCAAACTTGGCAACGATCAGATCTGTAATTTGACACGTGGACGCGACACACAAGCCGGTCCTGAGTTCTGCGCTCGTATTTGTCAACAAGTCGGCGCGGACTGCTTGCATAAATCAAATAGTTTATTCTTCGTTGCTTGCCTTCGTCAGTCTACACTGATTTCGGTACAAACACAATTCAAGTGTTCGTGAATTTTTAAATTCACATGTAGGGAGACGAATGAGAGAGGCAACGAGTATTTTGTTTTTCATGAACTATAAACGAATCAAGCAGAATAATTCTGTTTGTTTGAATCGGAGAATTTATTCACCATTTTATTTCTCTGGTTCGTAGATTCATCGTTTTTCAGGGTTTTCGAATTCAATTTAATTTAAACCATGAACTTACTGTATGTAAATAATATACATAGACGTATTTTCGATATTAATAAAGGAAAGTAATTTGATTGCATACCTACTTTTTCGGTGAGCGAATGAGCTATGGTTCGCCCTTAATCGCTTTATCCACTATCCAGTATCCAGTGACAGTGGCGGGTTGCATGCGATGTGCTATGTGCTATGTGCGATGGGGTCTTTTAGTGTCGCAAGTAAGATAAAGTGGCGGAAGGAAGGGATTTAGCATTGGAGTAAACCAGGGGCCATGAAAAAGTAAACGTAATTTTCTCAACCACACCATTCTAATTTCACCTTTTATGTTTTACAAATGTGGGAGCACATCGCATCATGTAATTATTAGAATGCTGTGAAAATCGAATATCTACAGTACTTAACATTTTCTGTGTCTTTTAATTCATATAACAAATTACAATCCATTTTGTTACACAGTATTTATTTGTTAAAACAACTTTAATAATAGAAAACAGATTTCTGCGTAGTAGGTACCTTTAGTTCAACACTTGTTCTTAAATATGCACAGCCGCGGTCGCGTGAAGTTTTAAATTTAAACGCATCTCGGAAAATGGATTGTCGATATATCATTGTAACTCAACCAATTCGCCGCAAATCCGGCTGTCGCCGCTGCGCATTTTCAAACACTCATCAGGATTAACGAACGTTTAAGACTTAAAAGTACCTCTGGTAACAATGAAATTGCGAGTTTCTTTACAATGTTTTATTATTACATTATTATTATGTATATGATTTAAATAGATTTGTAATGTTCAACATGACACACTAGGTCATGCGAGCCTCTTGTCCCGCCACTGGAGGCCAGTGGCGTGCGGGGGCTCGCACATTCGCAAATATTGCCCCGTGCATCCATTAAGAGAGATAGATGTATTGTATGCATTGGGACACGCACGGTACGGCACGACATTCGGCCGCACCGCGCATGTATCCGATCGACTTATTGTTACTTTGTCCTAAGGAAAAGAATTGGCGCGTCGAATACCAAGAACAAATGAAAATATCGCGCGCGCGTGTTTTTAATTTGTGGTGTCAGTGTCGTCTATCATGTCTCGTGTAACGGTTGTGAAAGTGTGAGTGAGTTTATTAATGGAGCGTCCATTCTCAAGCTCAAGTTCTCTTCTCTTCGTTAAACGAACTATTAAAAATGATTTATAGCCTGTTACTATTCCTGGTACCGGAGTATTGTCGTGAGTGACGGCGTGCTTCATTGGAAAATGTCTGAAATGCGTTGGGCATTGGGACTGGTGGATTGGGATCGGGGGTTTCCCGGTGTACGCGTACAGAGACGAAAGTTCCGCGTGCGTGTCTACGAGTGCTTCCGTTTGCGTGCGAATGCATCATCGCTGGATGTCCATGAGCAACTTCCTTCGTGCGTCATTTGTTTATTTATTTGAGAATGTGTATGTTTGTCGTCCCGCGCGCACGCGTACCCTTCGTCTCTTTGTGAATGCCGTCGCTTTCGGCCGGTCCGGTTCTGGATTTAATTAATGTGCACCACACTATCGATCCCGGATACGACAAGTCGTCGTCTTGTTCGCGAGGAGACTGGGCCATGCTTCGCTACGCGCTACGCGCTCTGGCACCAGCAGAGAAGATCGACTGATGCTGATGTATTTAGATTGCATTTCAAACATTTTCCCAATTTCCAGCATCGATTCTTTGGTCATTACGCCAGTGCGGCGCGCCCGCCGCCCGCGTGCGCTTGGTCGCCCGTGCATCCGTATGCAATACTGCGCCACCGCAAAGTAGCGTGTGCTTCCGCCGTTCCGCCGTTTCTATTCTGTTTTGTGTTTATGTTACGTTTGTTTTATGTGTGTATTTTGTTCTTTGTGAGCCGGAGCGATTATTTATTTATTTTTTTAGGTCATAGTATTAGAATTGTATACCGGGACTTTAATAATTGCTACGTGGCGTGCTAAACTGGATATGTAAGAACGTGTTATACTTTTATTTAACCGACCATGCCGCTAAGTATATATAAGTATAGTTGGAAGTTATCCCTAGTAATAATGCTAATAAATGTTACTCTATTTTATAACATGCTTTACAGATGAAAAGAGAATAAAATAAGCTTACGAAACTAGAACGAAGATGTAAAACGCTAGATCTAGAACATGGGGCAGGCATGATTTGTTTTTTTTTTATTATTTTAATTGTTTGTATAGAACGAACGTTAATTTAAAATTTATTTAAAAGTCCTTATTTTAATTTATTTAACAGATTTAAAGTGTGCGATTCGGGAAAACATAGCGGTATTTAAATATTCTTCGCTTCATTTTGTGTCTAATCTACAATATAATTAATTAATTGATAATTAATATACGGCATAAATTACAAAATCGCCATCAACAATATGTTAACAATGTTGAGCAAAAGAGAAGGGTATTGTGGCGGCCTAGTCCACCTGGAAGCGTCTCCACGTCGCCACGATACCGCGCTCCGTGCGGAATTGCAAACAAATGAACGAATCTCAATGACTACCGCTACCGCATCGTGCCAGCGCACGTCGCACGGACACACATTAGAGCATTGGAGCATCAGAGCTTTAGACATACGCCATATGCCACATGCCAGTGTCGTGCGCCGCTGCTGCGCTGCGCTAAACGTAACTCAACATTTAACTTGATTTATCACAGTATGATTGTGTCAATACTTCATTATTTTCTAAAGTACACGGTACAAAACCAAGTATTTGTATAAAACGACTCGCGTTAGCTATAATAATAATAATATTAGACTTGTGTTTGGAGAGTGTTCGTGCATCGAGGGGCGAGGATGACGATGACGGTGACAGCGACAGCCAAGTCACGCAGCGCCACTCGGCCACGAACCGGTGGTGAACGATGATGTAACCGTATTTGTAAATGTAAATGTAAATGTGTAAGATGTGAACGCGAATGGCTGAAAGACCGCTTGCGACGACGCCGCGGCATCGCCGCCTCTGCCACCACCGGCTACGACACGATGATGTGCGGTGCGGAGAATAGCACCGCCAGCGTGGCTATGATAGTGAACAGCGTAAATATGATAAGGCACAGTCTGTCGACCACCATGGCCGCGAACTTCCAGTCCTTAGTGACATCCGCGGTCTCGTCTTCCTTGCGCAGCTGGTCCGTGATGAAGCGGATCTCTTTCAGGATGAGCGCCAGCTCGTAGTCGGCCCCGATGCACGAGTGGTTCGATACGAGGCTCTCGTGTAGCCGACCACCGTTCCCGTTGTCCTCGTTTTGTCTGTAACAGAACATTGCAAACCTCTAAGCTCGGTCGATGTTAGCATTACTAACTAATAACTTACCTGTACACGGTTCGGAAGAATGCTGCAGTGGGCAACGTAGCAGGAGTGCCGCCACCTCGATGATTGTGCCGGAAGTCGTCGTCAATGTCGAGCACATTCGCGAGCAAACTCTTCGAGGAACGGTCTTTGAGCTCCACATCCTGCAGGTGCAATGGCTTTCGGTCCGTGGCCACCGATGACGGTCGACTGGGGTGCGGGTGGTCGTAGATGGACGTGCGGTTGGGTCGACTCATCCTCAGAATGCATGGCAACCAGTATAGAAACACAACTTTGATCTGTCAACAATGAGAAGCCACGTGAAAAGTACATGGAACCTTTGCGGTCAGCTTGCGCATCGTACCCAAGCGGACATTTCGTGCGTGTCGGCGTTCCGGTGGTGGTAGTTGAGAATGAGGATGGTGGAGACTACAGAGGACGCGACCATGAACATAATGCAGTTGAAGTAGGTACCGAGGAGAGGTACAGCGTCGGACGTGGCCGGCATGGTCTCGGCCACCATGTTGAGGAAGACGGTAAGCGACAGCAGGATGGTGACGCCCAGCGACAGCTTCTCGCCCGAGTCCGGCGGCAGTGTGAACCCCAGCACGGCCATCGAGGCGATCAGCACGCACGGAACGATCAGATTGAAGAAGTAGTATAGTGTGCGTCGCCGGATTATTATGACGAATGTGATATCGATGTATGGTTCCGGGCAGCAATTGTAGTAGATTTCGTTACGCTTCCCGGGCACTCCTACGAAAATCCGATAACGTCATATTTTAATTCCCTGTACATGTATACACCAGCCACGCTTTTGCCACTGGATATTGCTAACCGAAAGCATTGAAACGCAGTAATTAGGATGCAATCCAAATACTTCATTGATAGATGGCTGCGGTAGCGGCAATAACCGATATTTAAGTACGTTCAAACAGTTTCATTCGTACTGTTCAAAGCAGAAAAAAACTTCTATATGCAGTTTTGAATCAATGATTTCAGTCAACAAACAACAGCCTATTCTCATGGACAAACCTAGGAGTTCCCACTCTCCGTTTGTGATAAAGCTGCTGATATCTCCTCCCGAGTCATCTTGAAGTTGTAGATCTAATTGCAGTCCATCGTATGTCCAACTGCCGAATTTCATCTCGCAACGCTGATCATCGAATGGAAACCACGTGATGTCGATTTTACACGTGCTCTTAAATATGCCGGGCGGAACATACAAACAGCTACCGTTGTTTCGTACTACCACATTGGTGGGATATGTTCCGTCAAATCCTTCGTCAGCGCTAAAAACATGCAGGGTGTAGGTCAGTCGCTCCCCTTCATTTTCATTATTTGGGTTTTGTTAATTTCATCAAACAATATACAACTCTAGCTATAATTGAAGGGATCAAATTGTTTTATACAGATACTGTATCTAATTAAACATGCACAATAAAGTTATATTATGCACGAGTAGTGAATGCATGATGAGAAGTGAACGTAAAACTGACGTAGTCACGCATGAGGTTTCGGGGGATGATGGCGATGTTGATACTTGCGGTACGACGCACTTAAGCTGGCCGCACACGTGCAGAGTTAACTCACGGATCTGACCTAATACGGACGGACGATCCATAGACGAATCGAAATTCTGAACGGGATATACGTATATGTACCGGCGAGACTAGGGTTTCAAGATGTCGCTCCTAACCGAATCATGATATATAGCGGAAAATTTATTTCATATTTTTGATAATACCGGGGGCAATATAGTGCCAATTCATTGTTTTTGGACAAAATTCTGCTGCCATTTTCATTAATAAAAAATAAATTGATCACGAAGTTAGTATCTACGGTATGACAATTTCAAATTGAATTAGTATGTAGATTCAAATAATATGTAATATAATGTCATAGCGCATTAGGTGAAGTTTCTAACTACTGGTACTAGAATTAATGAATAGAATCTATGAGCTAGTAGGTACTATGTAGGTGTAGGTAAATATAACTAGGCTAATCTCAGTACGACTACGGCTGTGTGGGTATTGCGCCACGCGCGGAAGAAACGTCTCCGTGGGCTGCCAGTTGCCGTCGGCGAATAATCAGCCATGTCGACGTGGCAAAGCAGCAGCCCACGGCCCGTGGTTGTGTCGTTCGTTACCTGTTGTACATGAGCACGTCTGGCTTCCACAAACGATGCGGTGGTATCCTCAAGTCCCTCACACCACCATACTCCGAAGAATTCCACCTGAGGTTCATGTCATTCCATTCCTGCAACCACACACTCGTGAAATGCTGCCGACGCTCGAGGTTTCCCCCTCCGCCTCTCATTTCCGCTTCCCCGCTTACTAGTCCCCGAGCAATTACAAATTTCCACGGACGAGTTAAAGTTTCAGTTTTATGTCAATGTACATTGAACACAGGTATAGCATATGACGGCGGCGATTTCGACTACTACCCGATTGTCACGGAAATTTTCCATACAATCTGTATGAGCTAATTATTAAATTTAAAAAAAAGATGTTCTTCTAGGGTATCGGGTGCTGTTCGCCATGGAACATATTTCTTCTACCGAAATCCGCGCCGACGGACGACGTTGGACAGCCGGCCCAGGTCAGTCCGATACGACGTCGAATTAGCTGATAAGCGTTGCCTCACTGACAGTGGTCGTCGATACGTGAAATTTAAATCGTATCACGAGGCGTGACCTGAAACGTTCTCGTCGACTTGCTTGAGGTAAACATCACGTGTCATCGACTTGATCCTAAGTTAGTAGTACAGAGATTTGTCGCGAGAAAACTATTACTATATTGGTTCCGAATTCTCTTGACGTGTAAGAATAGATCACTGTTAATTAGATTCCGTTGAAAGGAATGAAACTGTGCTCGCTACAGTGCAGTGCGATGCAATGTCGATGTCGATGTCGGCGACGCAGAGGAATGTATAAGTTATGCATCTATTTAACTGGAACACTTGAAACAATACCGGGTTTGCTTTTGATCCGTAACCACGTACGCCGCACGCCGCACGCCGCACGCTGCAAGCCGCATGCCGACGCCGAGCCGACGTCGCGCACCGCCAGAACAGTCGACAATAGCACAGAGGTGGAAATGTGGCCGCGAGTCGCGTTAAGTAACACAGTGACTAAAGCAAAGCGAATGTTGGTGTGGCCATAACACGTTTTCGCGCCTTTTTGCTGGCTGACAGCGTTAACGCTTGAGGCGCGATGTGCCAGGCAGCATCCGTTACAGTTTTAATGGCTTGAATTTTTAATCCGTTCAACTTTTTGTTTGTCGTTCCTTGCCACCCTTAACGAGAAATAAACCCTTTTCAAAGAATCGTTCCCAACTTTTCAACGCGAAAGTTTTTATTAGTTTCTCTGATGAGGAAAAGAACCAAATCGAATAGAGATTTTCAGCTTGTGCTGTACACTTACCAATTTCAGCCAAATGTTGGTGATCAGCAGCTGGTTCTTTTCATCCTGAAAATGAAGCGATAAACGTTATTTCAAATTTCACTACGCGGAGGACTTATTTTCGCATATAAAATTCAGCGAGCGTGCCATCCGACTCTGTATATACGTATACTCGTATATAATACGTTATGCTTTCTCGTTGTTCCCACCGAAAATGTAATTCGCTGTCCAGAAAATAAAGGACCGTTAAAAAGCGGAGGGATTTATATACAAAACGAAGTCGAGCTGGCTAGCAATAAATAACATTTTAGTATAGAAGATATGCAGATAGGCTGCGCGTGGTCTGCGCGACTTTCAGCTTTCGGTTTGGCTGGTTTTACGTCAACGAATGGTGAATGTCGAATGTAAACTCACCACGTCTATAATTTGCATGAGGGTGAGGCCGAAACTCAGCTGCAGCGGGTCCGACTCGTTCACCACGGGCCTCTCCAGTACGTTGTAGTGGTCCAGGAGCTTGTGGAGCAGTCGTTTCTCGTTATAGCCACCGGACGTTTCTGCATTACAAAATATACAAGATAGTTAACGCAGAACGCAATTCACAATCCTCGTCGAGTGCGGAGTGCCGAGTGCCGAGTGGAGTGCGAACGTTATATCGGCACCAGAACAGAACCCTTTCCCCACTTCCCATTTCAATTTGGGTAAGAACACTTGCCACCCATTTGATTTATAATCAGGAACGCGATGCCCATAACCATTACTATTACTAATACTACTAAGCATCGTTGTAGACATGTAGACGATACGAGCGCAAGTGTCCTCAACTCAAACAAACGGAAACTCATTTTGCAACGACAAATATTTATCTGTGCAAAACAACGTTCATTCATTCATCTTGTCTTGTATATTATCTCAAATGATGACTTATAAAAACAGTATAAATTAAAGCAACATATAGGATGAAAATAGGCTGAGAAAAACATGTCTTTTTATGAACCATATTCTGGGCTGTGTAATAAATTCCTGACTGCCTTCATACGCGGAAACAGCTTGGGCCCGGGGCTCTGCTGATGGCCGGCAGAGGGCAGTGTAAGCCAGTGTTTTTGATATGTTTTTGTGTACAACTTGATGAACATGGACCGTAATTTTTCTCTCGACATTAATTTGTTCGAGGCCACATGCTACTAGATATTCTTTTCACAAAATTGAACAGACATTTCGATCACAGTAATCTAAAAAATAGGTTAATTGCCATGATTTCGTAGTGACAAAATATAGTTAGTGTTAGTAGGAACGCGTCCTCGATAAGTTCAGATTTATTGGTTGAAATTCTCGGTCCTGCATTCTGGCCTAGAACGTTTACTGTGCGCGGTACGATCCGCGATCTCCGAACGAGGCCGAGGTCGTGACGAAAGGATTGTGGTGGCATCCAGGCATCCAGGCAGCAGCAACGGCAGCGTCATGTAAAGGCTTGGCGCACGATCTTGATGGTTTTTGTTGTCGTAGACGATGCCAGAGATTTAGGAACACGGCCCGGGTGGAGCGTGGATGGTAAATACCGGTTAGTGAATATTTAAGAATTTCTTGCGGCTCACGTCGTCGACACGTTGTTGGCAACTGGCAACTGGCAACCGGCAACCGGAGACCGTTCACGGCTCGCATCCGTCGACACCGTTCAGTGTACAGGAACCTAATTACAATAAGGACATGATGATGTCGTCGTTGCAGCGCTGTAGCGCTACATCACTACAGCCGTTGAGCCATGTAGATATAGATACCACCCTATAAGATGCAAATACCGATTCTTCATCACTTCGACAAACCCGTTTTTCTCTCACTGATTTGTCATGTTCTTTTATACGTTGCTTTACTGAAATAATACGATCCGAATAATATACATCACTAACTTGAAATATTGTGTGTGCTGAAAGTTATTATATCCACTTCATCTTCTTCAAGTTTTTCTACATTTAATTTCGAGTAGAAAATTTAGTTCACATAACGCTACGTCATTTCCTCCCAACGCGTTTTTCATATGGATATGAAATCTGAAAAGGCGAAGATATAGTATGAATGATGCAAAGTCTGTGATAGGAACAGTCGTGCAAGTAAATTTAAATAGGTGGGCTTCAGAAATCATTGATCAATGTTTTCACAAAGCGTCTAATTGAAATGTAAACTTCTTGTACCAATATGTCACACCTGTGACTGATAAATTGATTAAAAATTTTGCCTGACTTGAGTAAATATATGACATTTATCAGTTTCACTGCAAATCCTCATGAAAATGTAAAACGAACTTCGGATATTGAGTAATTGCATGTAAATTTATCGGCTCCCGGCTTCCTACCAATATTTTCTCTTCTCTAAAATAGTTTCTGTATCGGCAGTTGAAAGGAGTCACGTCACTTATTTCCTTGCACTTAACTTGAGCTCAAGAGGTTAAATAATTCACTTAATTCAATTTTTTAATAGAGTAAAGACGAAGTGGATGGCATCGGTTCAGCTGGGTCGAGTTCAATACTTTTTTATTTTGGAAAAACCGCGGTATCAAGTCTTGTGCCAGTATGTCGACCAGAAGATAATAAAATATAACAGATTGACGAGGAGTGTAACAAACTTTGAAAGTATGAACATAATTTTTATTCAAAGCGCGTTCAGAACTTTTATCAATGGATAAAGATTATACGAGACTTTTCGGAGAGTATGTGGGTGATAGGTAAGTCATTTTATAACCTCGCTGTAAAGGAAACGATGCTTGCGCCATATTGTGCCGCAGCGACGCGCCACGCAGGTAGAACATGCATACCTAATTTTAAATATCTATTCATAACAGAAAACTTTCTGATGTTGCGAGTTTTATTGAATTCTCTCAAGTAATTTATATTCGCGAAAACCTTTGTTGTGAATTTCAAGCATTTAAATATTTCCACGAACACGATGTGCGTAGTTCAATACGTCAAACACCTTCAATTCCGAGAACTCGAGCAAAATGTGTGACCCTCCTAGCAAATATTGAATCTGGGATAACATTACTAATTGTATTAATTCGAAGAGAATCGGAAATTAAAATTACATCCACTCTGTTTTGTTCTTGCAATGAATGTATATTAGCTTAAATTGACAGAAAAAAATATAAACCTAAAATACTTGCATTTTTAGTCCCATTTTCAAAGCGGAAACGCTAAATCTCTTTCTGCATGAAATTTGCTTAGCGCATACGGTTTTTCAGTATAATTTTGCTGCCAGATTTGAACTATCTAAATTGGAATGGTGCCAGTAAAAGTCTTCTAAAATTTAAACGAATTTGATTTTTTTTTATTTTGAAAGTTGTTCATTATATTTTAATGAATACGAAACCAAGATTCTAATTCATTTCGTCTTCATTTTAAAAAGTAATAACATAAAAGTGTCTAGACGGTGACTACATAATGCAAATGTGATACACGGATACAACATTAAATAGATGAAATACGTAGATGCATAAATCCGCGAAAAGAATTTGTACGTCTTTGAAGCTAAAGGATGTAATCATTCGCAATTCGCAATACATTTCGCCATTTTAGTTTCACGCTTTTTCTTTTGCGATGGGGTGATCCGCAGTGCAGTTTCATCATTGTAAGCGACAGATATTAACGATTGAAGGCACACAGTGTTAAACAGCGACACCCTTTGCCATTGCTGCGTAGGCTGCTGATCAAATACTGCGCAGCGATACCCGAAAATTCTGTGAAATACAATTTGAATAATACATTTGTTATTCACAGAGCTTCAAATTCACAGAAAGTCTATAGACATTACAGGAACTACCGCAATTCATTAAAAATGCCTTTCTTCTCGTCATCCAATAAATAGCACTATTACTCACACAGCACAGAATTATAACGCGGAATATTTTTAAATAATATTTTTGATAGATACATCGGTTGTCATTCGAATTAGCAATTAGTAATTTACAGTTTTAAATATTTGCATTGTTTCAAATAAGACATGAGGAGTTAACCGAATTTCAAAAGGTTTCAGAATCACCTGCCATCCTCGGAATTAGATTAGAATGATTTCGTTGCTTTTAGAATAAGAATGAAGTAATATTTTTATTTATTATCCTAGTTACAGAAGTTGTGCGGTAGCAGTGTGTGAAACGCAATCGAGCATGTAGTATTTGATGGAAGTATAGTTTGTAGTATATTGATATTGACTTACGATTAGTCTGACAACAAAACTAAAACTAGAGTTGTGAACAGAACAAGCAACAACGTACAACGAACAACTCATAATCCAATAGCAGTAGCAGTTAGCAGAAGTATAAGCAGCGAAGAGTCGTTTGGTGTGGGTAGCGGGTAACGGGTACCGGGTAACGGGTAGCGAACAGACTTCACTGAAACTTGAGATACGATCCATCACGTGCGATGCGTCCCTCTTCACTTTATCACGTGTGACTTTGCGCCGTGCGGCCGTGCCCTGTTGTGCTGTGACACGACACTCGCGAAATATTACCCAATTTCTAACGTCGTTCATTTTATTTTATTTATTTCATCGTCCCAAAAGAACCGGTTGTTTTCAACGCCGCCGCCACAGAGAAATACTGCACAGCAAGCGACAGCAGTCTGTGAACTAGCTGTTTTAAATTCTCATTTCAAGTGTCTATTTAAATTAAGGGAACTCAGAGCACGAGGTACCGAATTGCCTAAAAGGAAATCATTTAAATATAAATCAGATACTTCAAACTAAATTCATATCTCGGTATTGAATTTATAAATGTTTTGCGGAACAATGAAATGAAAATAAAAATATGATAATTGATTGTGTTGGAAATGGCCGGCAGTACGGCAAAATGAAATTTCCAACTTATTACGGGCTTCTTCTTCACCGGATACCCCTAATATTATTTAATTTTACCCCCTTTAGCTTTAACTCCACCAGTATGCGTAATTGAATTGTGAACGAGCCAAACTGGTACTTCAATATTTCACTTTGGATCACTAACTGACGGACTCGGTTAAAATACATAATTTATTTGATTAAATATACTCTAAATAATGAATTTAATTGTATTCACTACTTTGTATTTGTATTCATACACAAAGTTACTTCAGAATTGTTAATTAGAACGCGTATTTTAATAAAACTGTTTATATAAATGCAGAGCAGCAATGGTGAAGTTTATAGGTGAAAATTGTTCATGACATTTCTATTTTCGAACATACGTCATACATTATCTGTGTTTAGACCTTCCGTTTCCTTGAATTTAAAAGTAATCTTTTATTCACAGTCAAAATCTCACATTCATTCAACATTTCAGTTATATCGGTCTATCTATTTCACAGTTTTCTTTTTGCACACACCTGTGTTCGAAAATATATCAGAAGAAATATGGTACGTAGCATGCCAAAGAAAATAAGCGATAAAAAGGAATGATGCCAGAATAAAACGTTGAAAATTATTGATTTACTCCTTTTTTAATTGTTTATTTTCCATCTTTCTACAGTTTTCCGTATGTGGAAAGACGCTTATTTGACAAAAATTCTTATATTAAGTTAAAAATGGGATCGGAATACCCGCTCATGTATATGCGAATTGCGAATATATTGGCAGCTTGAGTCAGCGGAAGACTTTTAGCCATCGACTTATTTGGATTACAAATTTTGCGTCATTCGCACAAGATGCTATTGATTTTATATGGAGGCCGATTTGCAATTACAAAAATTATACGAATATATTACTTTATACTTTAAATATTGAAATAGCAGATTTATTAAATGTTTTTAGTAAATATATAATAAATATTGTCAAATTGCAAATTATGTACATTAGTTAAGCCCAAAATTTATTATTTACATATCATAGTAATTCTAAATGCAAATATCGTTTCTTTGACTAATATTGAAAATTACACAATTACAATAAAATCCCCGTGTAATAATTAACCTAAATTCTGCAGCTCAGTAAATTATCTAATATATTTTTATGAACAAAACGTGTTATTAAATTTTTTATCGCAAAATTTCATAAGCCATTAGTTCCCCATAATTTTCATATAAGGCTCCCAAAGTTTTAAAATTTTCTTATTATAAAATTACTTTTACGACTTATTTAACGTATATGCTAATTTTACGTAATTGAAATGACTGACTGGACTGCTAAAATTATAATCTTTAATATTCAAATGAATATTGTAAAACGTTTACATTTGAAATCAATTTTTAATGATATCTTAACTTCTGGATACTTGATTTGTTGTGAGAGACGATTAAGGGTGGTTGAAAATGATTTTAACACTCACCATTTACAAATGCACAAACGAAAATGTAAATGTTCATCTTCACATGTCATTTAACTTCAGGTTTGCCAACGGAATTTCAGATTTGGAATTTATATTGCAGCGACTAAGTCGGAACAGTAAAAAAGCAGAGTGGAATGATTTTAAAACTCAAATTAAATTTGCAAAACCTTTGCAAGTGGATATAATCCAAATTTGCATCTTTACGTGTCATTTAAAATCAGATTTGAAATTTTCGTCTGGAAATTTTTATTGTAGCGACTAAGTCGAAACAATAAACGAAGCCTGAGTGAATGATGTAAAATTACCGTGAGTCGTGCGCAACGAAGTAGCGAGGAGTTGATGAGGTTGGTACCTCTGGTTGAGCGTTAGCGTTAGCGACGGTTTTTTCGTCTAAAAGTCACTGTTACGTTAACGTACTTGAAGCTTGAAGCTCCCGATTCACGAATCATCGCAGTTTCAGTTTGCATCTGAAGCTGAAGCGTACGCGGGCTGTATTGCCGTAAACGTGATGCGCGGTCCGTGGTTGTTATGTGAACATAATACAATAACGTTCTGATCCGATTATGAGCGAACATTTTTAAACTGTGACCAATCAGTTACGGCAAACGATACGCGTGGTGTTGTACTTAATTTTAGCTCTTGTCCGAGCAAATCAGCAAATCGAATAAATGATTTTACATCCTGTAATCGCTTTAATTCACTACTTTCTATGATTTATACACATTGTTCAATATTTATTATGCGGGGCCCGTTACAGTTTTCCTACTTTTATTTCACAAAAAAAAACGCTTTATTTGAAATGCAAATATTAACTCTATTATTAATTTTTCATTACCTATTTAACTTGATAGCTTTTGTTTGATGAATTTTAAATTAATCCTAGTATAATACATTAAAATAAAACTGTTTACAAATAGATTTATCTGCTAGTGTTAAATGCTTATGTAAATATGTTTATTTGAAATAATTTATGATCATGTCATCATGTGCTACAATAAGTTGTTGATGAAAATGGAGTATTTTTGTGTTTTTGACGTTATCACGTATTTGAAATTTTCAAACGGATAATCAATGGTAATGAAAGGTCGTTTTACATACACACGGCGTCATAAGCATGAACAAGTCACTTGATATACCATTTATGCGGCAAATTAATTCGATTAAATCAGCTTGGACTAGTGGGGCTATACGCACCGGAACTGAGAACAGCAAGGACTATTGTTTAATGCCAACCAATTATTATAGTCCAATTATGCACGCGAATTGTTCCAAAAATAATTAAATATATAATAGCCACATCGGAAGCTCAAATTACATTAATCAGCTCTCCAAATAATCCCTACACATCATTATTATCATCATTCACACTTTTAATTACGACTGCATTATTCTTTTACTGGAAGACACGAAAACAAATTAACTCGTATTAGTTATTGTTTAAATACAGTGCGAAGTAATTGCTGGGTGTCCAAATATGAAGTTCTATTTCGAAGACAAGAGAAAATGTTTTTGTTGTTTTAGGTTTGGTAAATTATTTTAGGTTGCTCGGAGGCAAATTTTAGTTTTGTGCATGGTTTTCTTACGAAAATAACAATAAAACCAGAGTACAATAGCTTTGTAATATGCTCTGTTAGTAGTGCGACGTACCCTAGATTGAAAGATGCGACAGAATTCCTGGGAGAGAAATCAAAAACGTGTTAGTGTGCGCACAGTGCGCAGTTTTGGTCGGGGTTGGGATCGGAATCGGAACACGAAACGTGAACGTGAACGTGAAACACGAATGCGACTCGCCAGCCTCACCTCACTGTCTCCGGAGTTAAGGTGAGTTGGTGAGTTCGAGTTTCGAGTTCCTTGCCTTCGTCGTTTGAGCTCTGACACTCCAAACGCAGCCAATAGCGCTTGGCTTTGACATTGTATTACGTTGGTCAGGTGTCATAAATATTTCATTGAAATCGCCTATTTTCAACTCGAAATTTATTGCTGAAATTCGAACTTGAATATCAATGAAATTTTCCGTTTTCTTTTATCTCAAACGGAGTGGTTGTGCGCTACTTTTTAGACTTAGATCATCCTAGATTACATTACTCCACGTGCATTACACATACATTGCTTTCCTTTCATCTTTTGTATGATTGTCAATGTGCATATATCAAAGGTTCTGTACATTTGATAAAAAATCTTATTACTTTTATTTTTTCCCCGATTTATACTTTTCATGTTTATCAAATCTAATTTACTTTGCATCTTAGAGAGATGTAAAGTAATTTTAACTCGTCCGTAACCCAAAGGGGTATCTTACATACTTCACAGATTTATTTTTAAAACGAGTTGACAATGGTATAATTTTTATGGACTGAAACGAACTGTCAAAATTATTATCTAGGGACATTAAAACGTTCTCATCCACTGAAAACTCACTACCGAATTTTTAGCATGATTCCTACACCTCCCGTGTCTTACCACCCGTACCTCCTCTACCTGATGTGGCTAGGATGTAAAAACTACTACTCAATAAAATTTGACGATCTCTACTGAAACATTGAGCTTTTAATCCTGAATCCAAAACTGTCAACAAAATTAAAATATTTGGTATAGTTTTGGAGATATGTCTAGTCAAATATTTTCAGCAGGAGTTTGTCTTTTATTTTTCAGCGCTGCATCACAAAACATTTTGAACTCTTTTATATTTTGAAAGTTACTCTTAGTCAAGGCGCATATACACTGTTCGCGAAATTTAAATATCTTTCTTAATTTTGGAGATATGGTTCAACAAAGATTTCAGCAGGAATGAAAAAAAAATTGCTATACAAAACCTAAAATTTGTTTCCTGATTTTCATTTTGTAGGTTAAATTTAAGTTGTTCAAATCAAAAATTTCATTTTTAAATATGTAATTTGTACCATGTTAGACCTTTAAATTTTAAACAAATTTTAATATATTTACAAATTTTTTAAATTATCCATTTCAATAACATTACATTGTAAGAACCTCTATATCCCATTTAGACACAGACAATTTTAAATTATTTTAGTTATGGAATGGTTAAATTATCTTATAAATTGGATGTGAATATATTTGACGGCCCGTGTGAAAGAGTCACTCTCAATTAAAATGAATATATGTTTATTAAAAATCTATGGAGTGAAAATAATTGTACTTTGTTAACAGTACAGTGAAGATTGTGGCTGATCACTGAAGTGTGAGGGATAACAAAGACTTATTTTCCATTTAAGTAGAAATAGTTTGTAGAAGTTGTTAGTTCCGCAGTAAATTTCATTGCTGGGGTTGGATATGAACTGCTTAATAACAAGTAATGAAGTGTCGTAATTAATTACAACTTTTAGAAATATAAATCTTTAAAATTCATTTCACAAAATGGAGAAATTTCGCCAGGAATGAAATTCACACAAAAGGAAAATCAACCTAGAGTTGCTATGCGACCGTAAACGAGCTTAAAATAATTGAACTTCTCAAGTTTGCACAAATATTAATTGAAAACTAATAAACACAATGGATTTAATAAAACTGCACGAATTGCTGCGTAATTTAATTACTAAATGGTTTAATTTAATTATATTAAATTATTAACAGAAAATTTGAAGTCATAATCTGCATTGACATAGTTGATGAGAAATTCTCAGTACGTGGAGAATGCGGTATGCTTTTGGCAACTTAAAAATAATACACAATATTATTGTACACAAAACTTTATATGCGATCCTAAGGAATTACTCAAACATTTCTCTGAATTCTTGAAATAGTGGGAAAATATATAACAGGATATGTCGATTCGGAATGGTTTTCATTTCATTTTTATCGCTCTTATTTTATTTTTTATTCAATAATGAATCATTCAAAAATCAACGATAAAATTCCGATTGCGATTTAACTTTTTTCTTATTAACGGTTCAGTTCCGGATATAATTTCCGATAGTTAATTCGCTTGATTTATTAGTGATATGTGTATTGAAAATAATAAATAAATATGGATTCAGTTTGTAGGTGATCGTAATGGTTTGGTGAACTCCATATTGGGCGACAAACGACAAATGCCAAACGCCAAGGATAATAATATCAGGCTGTGTGGGCCTTATTGCATTGCGTAGGGCTGTAGGCTTGCAGGGTATAGAGGCCGAAGGCCTGGCTGCCAAGTCACGCGGCGTTTGCCGAGTTTGACGCAGCGTGGCAGCGCCGGCGCCGGCGTGGCGTGATGTACGCTCCATGGTCCACGCGAGCGTGGCGTGTGGCGTGTGGCGTGTGCTGCTACGGCTGCTGTTGGCTGCTGATGTCGCACGTACTTGCTCCTGCTTCATGCCACCAACACCGGCAACGGCTAACGCTAACCTTATTTCTCCAACGTCCGCGTTACGTGACCTTGCCTTCTTCACATATATTTATTTATGAAATTGCTATGCGGATACAGATTTTTCTTGGACATTTTATCGAGGAGTCTCACATCTCAAACACTCTTAGCTGACAGAGATTGTTACCGAGAACGACATAAATATTACATAGGTAAAGAAACTAAAATGAAATTTAAATATATACCATATCGCTACACCATTCATTCCTTTTTCCTTTGTATTTTATGAAGCACTACCTATTGTCGTGTACGTCGAAGTTAAGTATTCTTGTTTTTGTTTTACTTGAAAACTTATAAATTAAAACTAAAATGTACTGCCTCTATTGTGTTCGTCAAAATCTGTTAAAGATAGCGATCAGCATACCCCGGCTTTAATTTTTATATGCAACAATGTTTATGTGTATTTATTACGTTATACCCATCTCTGCGAACGGCAAAGAAACAAGAAAAATAATTTTGTATCAGTGATGTTGCGTGAACACAAATTTCCTTCTAAGAATATTTTATCGAGGTGCTTTTATAAAATCAAATATTCCTTTAGAATTCTCACAAGCGGAGGTAATGCACCATTTGGCGTTGAACTACAACCATGACAAGAGGACATACTTTGGAAATTATTCTAATGTCCTCTAAAGATAATCTCAATTTTTAACGAATAGTGCCAGTAAAACAGCGCAGTGAATTGTGTTTGTCAACAATTTTGACAGCGAATTTATGAATGTTGTAAAATCATGAATATAAAACACAGAATGTTAAACTAAAATGTAACATTAAGTAATGTAGATTTGTGACTTTAAAAAGTAATGGTTTTCGAATTTAGTAAGTTTTTCAATAATTTGCATACCTATTTCTGCAAATTTCCGGTACTTTACAATACATTTAACATGAAGTTGCAGCCATTTCTCAAGAAATGTGAACAGAATGAGATGAAATACGGCTAGGTAATGGCAACGGCAATGAACGGATTTATTCGGCAGTTTGAGTTGAATTGTGCGCATTAGTAAAAATTGCAGCAATTGTACATGAAGTAAAGAATATCTGGGTAGTGTGTTTTAAAAATCAATTATTTTGCGTATTTACAAGAAAACCGGTATCATCAGCAGATCCATTATATGCACCGGCCTGCCGTCGTTCGCATTGTAATGCCTTAATTCGCAAGAGTTGAGTATCTCATGCTGTAACGACCTTGCGCTGCCTCTGCCGCTGCCGTTGCTGCTGCTAACGATTAATCTCTAAAATTAAAACTCTAGTAGAGACTGCAGTGGTACAATTGCGGACATTCTCTTTATAACTGCACGAGCTGGAGTATGAGTATGAGTACGAGTACGAGTACGGACATTATGTTGCACTGCCATCTCCATCACGTATTACATTTGACGTCGTTTTTTCCAAATATCCGCTGTAAGCTATTTGCAGTACGGGTTAGGGAGGCAACGGGTGAGTGGTTCCATACAGGTGTTTAGTCTTCAGGAGGAGTTGGAGACGAGGGAACAGGGTAGTGGTAGTGGTAGTGAATTTCTCAACGGATATTGTATTTTGACCGGATCAAGGTTGCGGAAGCAATTCTGTAAACCGTTACGTTAAGATATCGCCATCAGTGATCAAAGCGGGGCTCTTTACTGAACAGGATTTACACTCCACTTAGTTCGACTCGCCGGAACCTTTTCCAACGGAATGACCCGAAAAAAGTTCTTACTCGATTACTTTTAACTCTAAAATTCATATAATACGGCCACCTATCCAAATATCCTTCGCAACAGGCAAGTCTTTGTGGATAAAATGCTGTATGTAACTTCCGCGCACCATGCTACTAAAACAAAGGCCGACTTTGCGGAATCGATTTCCGGTGGCCATTTTGTCGAAATTGCGAAATACATTTCAAAGTTAATCCTTGATACTCTAATAAAAACAAAAAAACGCTAGTACCTCTATCTCTAGTTCATTTGCTATTCAGTCAGTTATGCACTCTTTATTATTTTGTAATGTGTGCATACCGCATGTTTGTTATTGCGAAAAATTTTACATCATTGGAATAACAAAAATTCTGTTCGTTTCCACTGAAAATTGGTTCTGTCTCTGCCTCTGACGTTTGGCTCACTACTGATATTGTTTTTTCCTTCACATTCAATTTTGCTCATGTTACGTTGGCTATAAATGATTTATGTCACTCTACGAAATTATTTATTGTTTCACATTTCAAATTATGAATTCCATTCAAATCTCTTCAATTCTAATACGGATTTCACAATTTATGTATTCTGACACATATTACATCTAAATAAATATTCAAGTTAAATAAAAAATGTTTGTGTAGTGAAATATTAGAAGATATAAGACAATTAAAGTAATACTGAACAAATTACATATCTTTGTTGAATGTAAGAATGTTTTAAATAAAACAGGATGTTATTGTTTATTAACTCATCAAAATGTAAGAGTAATGTTTACCGCATTGAAAAATGACGCCTTTTAATTGCGCTTAATTTTCATGTCGAAAAGGCATTCAAATAGAATAATTATGAATAAGAATTATTAAGGGCTTAGCAAATAAGATTTATTTGAACTTGAAAAATTATGAATTTTTGTTGAAATTTTTAATGTTTGTACAATTAAAATGTTTCTTTATCTTTCTTTGAATGTTTCATTATTCCGATTTTAATTACATAAAAGTCAACATGGATATTTAACATTTAGCATTTAAAGAAAAAATTACAAATCTATTTTAAAAATGCGAGGAACCGTAGGTTGCACCGGGAAATAATTATCATTTATATTTCAAGTTCAGACAGCAAAAATATCTTACTCCATACAAATTTAATTAAAAATTTTCATTGTTTATTTAAGCGAGATGTGAGCAAATATTAATTATTTTATATAAATTTTATTTCTCATTTTGAGAAATAATGAAAGTAATATTTCATTAAAATATTCTTTATTTGACAATTCAAATATTAATCTTTCTTGAAAAAAACTTTCTTATAGACCATGACAACTACCGCCATCATTTAAAACGTAACATACCTCTATAACATTACACGGCAAATAATTATTAGTTCGTGTTATCGAAATCAAAAGAACAATGTTTACTCACTTTTTTGTAATTTGAAGCGTAAGAAAAACTGTGTTAATGACGTATTAATTATTTCTTCTTTCTGTGTTTCTTTAAATTTTGTTCGTGTTGTTTTCCTGAACTAATTTCAGTTTACACTTCAGAGAAGAAAGCAAATAAAGGAAGGTTAAAGTAAATTCATATATTTAGAATGCAGTACTCGTTCACGTTTAAGAAACTGAAGAGGGAAAATATCCAGCCAGACTATCTTGTAGCCGAACTTATTGCGATGTTGTCTGTTTACTTTCTGTTGTAGTAGTCGTCGGGAAGCAGTGCTCCTTCAATCGTAAATGCATCGAAGATAGTTTACTCAAAAAACAAAAATCACTAGACTGTGTACATAATTTAATTACACGCGGGAATAATTATGTTTACCCGTGCAAATATACTAAATCTGGTGTGGTCACCACACTACTTTCTTGTACATATAAAATCAACTGAACACTTGTTCCTTGCGTATGACTTTATTTTGACAATTGTTTGATAAATAGGTGTTAAACCTGTTTAATTTGTTGTTCTCATTGTAACTATGATTTTATTTTAAAATATTAATTAATATCTATAGTCTTTAAAATTGTCTATCTATTAATGCAATTATTACTGCTTTTATAATATTTCAAACGACACATATTTTTGACACTTCACTATTATTTGACATATAAATGTTAAAAATATTTCGGTTTTTGTTTCCGTTGTAACTAAGATTATTGAAATATATTATTAATATTAAATATAATTTCGTTTTTCTCAAAATGAGATGTATGTACTGTACATGAGAAAAGTGAAAATAACATTTTATTTTTTATATAAAACTTTTTTCACAGCTGATTTTATTTTTGAAAAAATGGAATTTATTATTTTGTGTGTCCAATAAACTTCCTCTTCCAGTTTTTTAATTTCGTTTAAAATCAACTCAGCTCTGCGTATTTTTTATAAAACTTATAAATTCCAAGTGTCGTTAACACGGACACACATCCATCCATCCATCCATCCTCTCACACGTACATCAATGAGAAAATGGTCTTAACGGATTCAGTGGACTTTAAAATATGTATTTCCGCAAAAATCTCGTCTGCGTTTATTTTTTTCATAATTCCAATACGTCCTTATACTTTGTATAAGAAAGTAAAAAAGAAGCGAGGCAGACCAACAAAAATGATCTGGAAAAATTAGGAATTAAAAATTGGAAAACCAAAGCAAGAAACAGAAAGGAGTGGAAAGAATTTATACCCAGGGCCTGCAAGGCCTGTAGAGCTAATATATATATAAATATGTTATTATAAACATTTATAATAAATAGTACGGTAATGAAAACGAAGGTGTTAATGAAGCTCTTCACTCACGAAAAATGAGTGGGATAAGTGACATTTATCTGACGGGCGTAGATAAAATATTTTACACGTATGTATAATTTAAACATGAATAAACTCATTGCTGTAGTACGCATCGTAATATGTCTTATATTTATCGAAATGTGGCGATTTGTAATATTTTTCAAAATACGGAAATTTCCCCAAATATGACTTAAAATTGTAAATTTCTTTTATTACATTTCTTTATAATATTCGCGCCAGGAAACCCATTACAGCAGAGCGCATCGTCATATCTTTAATATTTTTCGAGATATGACGATTTTTTATATTTTCCGAAGAGCAAATTTGAGGGGCTGTAACTCGAAAACTATACAAGATATCGAAAAATATCTCCAGTTTTGTGTTTTTCGTGCCATTTATAATAAATTAGTAAATTTTGAAAATTTTGAAATTTTTTTGAATTTTTTTCAAAATTTTGATCGGCGATAACTCGACAAATATCACAGATACAGACTTGCAGTGTTCACCAATCGATTCAGCTCGTCTAAATACATAAACCTTGAAAATTTCAGAAAATTCGGACAACCTGTTGAAATGTTAGAGCAAAAAGTCTGAAAACGGCAAAATTCAGGCCAAACGGCAAGGGGTACCCCTTGACTTTCAGGACAAAAAACGTCGTTTTCAGGCTTTTTGCTCTAACTTTCCATCCCGTTAAGCGATTTTTATGAAACTTTGCATACTTATGTATTTCGACGAGCTGAATCGATTGGTGAACACTGCATCTCTGTATCTTTAATATTTGTCGAGTTATCGCCGAATGAAATTTTGAACAAAAATACAAAAAAATTTCAAAATTTTAAAAATTTGCTAATATGTTATATAAAGCACCAGAAACGCTAAACTGAAGAGAATTTTTAGGTATCTCGTGTAGTTTTTGAATTACAGACCCTTAAACTTGCACTTCGAAAAATACCAAAAATCGACGTATCTCGAAAAATATTAGAGATCTGACGATGCGCTCTGCTACAATGGGTTTCTTAGCGTTTATATTATAAAGAAATGTAATAAAAAAATATTACAATTTTAAGTGAGGATATTACGTGAGTTTCAAATTTTTCTATCGGTATGTGAATCTGTATTGAATGATTAATAATTACAGTTTATGTTATTTGTTTGTTCCCATAGCAACTAAAATTAGTTTATTAAACATATAATTTATTCAATAAAAAAAAAACTATACTAATAATTTCAGTATTATTAATCATAAACTCACAGAACTGTTTTAATTCTCTCGAATCAATGGAAAGCATTATAAATAATAGAGTAATAGGGAAGTGTGAAAATGGACCTCGAGAATGTTCTAGAGTAGTAGGTAAGTGCGCCTCGGCAAACAGTTGGTATTGTGTCTCCGCCAAGCTTTATCATTCGAAGCCCGAATGCCAGAAGGCTGTTTTTGCGGTCACAATTCAGCCCTAATGTGGAAAGAATCATCCTCGTTCATATTAAAAATGTCTGCGGAATATTTAATTCCGTTGCAATTTTTTCCAATTCTTTTTTGCGAGGTAAAGTCAACCGGTAATAAAACTGTCGTTTAATAACGTATAATAATGCTGCGAACGCAAGAATGTATAATGTCATTTTGTGAGTTTAAATTAAAACGACACCCTTTTGCAAAATTTGAGCTGTTAATTAAAAATTAAGTTTTTTTTTTCATTTACGATTCTAATTAGTTTCGGTATTTTCCGCTATGTTATATATGAATGGAAAAACTAAAAAATCGCACAGTACGTCATAAACATTCATTGAACTATTTGAACATTGAACTGGTGGGAGTATTAATTTCTTCTTTGGGAATTCGTTCAGAATAGAATTTGGTGGCTATTTGTCATTGAATCAAATATCCTGCAGCTCAGATTCATAAAGCTTTATAAATTAATACACATTTCACTTGGTACAAAATTACCTATAAATTTTAATTAATGCAACAATAGTCCGGCGTATAAAAACTATATTGAATTTAGTGGAAAAGAGTTTATGCTAATATCTGATTAAATTTTTAGGTTGAAGGCAAAAAACATATATGAGCGTAACAACGAATTACCACTAAATCTGATGTATACGAACAACTTTATCTTAATTTCTTACTTTGATTTAAAGTTCTCTGGGTAGGAGCAAATTTATCATCACTTTTAATAAAAGTTTTGAACTGAATTTATATTGCTCAGCATCAACCAGCACCAGCACCAGCACCAGCAGGGGCAGACCGTAGAACTGCGGAGTAGGAGTAGACCAGACATTATCTATATTCTATTATATGGAGCTGCATGCACCCCTTGTGATTATAAATGGGCCTTTAAAACCTAAGTGAATGATACATTAGACTTTTTGGTACCCTAGTATAGTATGATGTCTGTTCTACTTCATAACCATAGCGGGATATGTATTTTAAAAATGGATTCTAATATCATGTCAGCACGACGCGTTATATGACGTCCAAATCACTGGAAAATGTAAAATAAAATGAAAATTTGTATGCCATATAGAGATTTATATGGGGGAGTAAGTTCGTCTCTAAACATTAGTGAATATAGTTGTTAGAGAAGCGGAATACTGACAGAATAAGATTAAAAAGAAATAGTTTGGATAGTCGACAGTGGCTTCTGGAGAAGCGGAATCCGTTGTAATTGGGAAGCCTTAGTGCTTCGGAGCTTTTAAGTTGTCTGGATCTTTTTTCGAAGCAAGAGTAAGTAGTCGAGAGCAGGACGGACGACGGACGACGGACGACGGAGTAGAAGTAGAAGCAGAAGCAGAAGCAAAAGCGACACGACGTCGGTCTGCAGAGGGTTCATTACCGTACGTCATTTCAATAAGATACCGTGTAATGAGATGAGAGTAAATAGGTGTGCAAGGGTAAAGTTTTTATTCAGAGCAAATAGTCTGAATCACTGGGAATGTTCGCTTTTCCCTTTTTGGTCTGAGTCCCAGCGCTGCAGCGCTATTGATAGCAATGATGTTCCATTTGGACGAGTTTAGAACTACCTCGAACGGGGATTTAGAGAAAGATCCCGCAGTTAATGTGAAATGAATGGCCGTAAACAGAGGGTCCGTTGCGCAAAAAAACCAACATGGCGCAGCGTAAAGAGCCCAATGTAGGAATGAGAAACTTTATCACTTTATCACATAGCGTGTTAACCTCTGTCAGCGTGAGTTTTTCAATGTCTTTTTCCGAAAAACGTGCTCGATGCACGCACTCTTCACTGACACTCTTCCATACTCCATAGTTTCGCTGAACTGGAAACTGGAGACTGGAGACTCGAAGACTGCTGGCTGAAAACCTAGTTTACCAAATAAATACCTTCATCGCTACTCGCTTCGATGTTCCGTCAGTTCCGTCGGCATCGGCACTCGCAGCCAACAAAACAGAAACAGGATTAGGATCAATAACACGAATATATGACACTGTAAAAAAATTGTAAAAAAACTACGGCCACCGACTTTATTTCATGTTTGCTTTCCGCATACAGGGAAAGATGCTGACTGTTCAATCATTTTTTTACTGTGCTTTTCTTAATTTTCCATTTTTCCGCAGCGCAGGAACTCAACGCTGTCGCGGAGTAATCTCTGGAGGAGATAACGTTAACGTCATGTTACTAATAAAGTTAAAGGAACGAGAAATGTGTGTTATAACTGCACTAAACTTAAATGACTGAGATCGTCCGTTTTACTGCTCATAACATTAACCGTACATGTTTTTCGAACAGTAACAGACAATAGAAAATTGAGCTCAACTCACGCTTAGGTAAACTAATTACGCTGGTGTAATGTTACTAATAGCTTGAAAGGCAGTACGTATCAATATTTCGTGATTCGTTTTGTTTTGTTCAACGCTGCGACGTTGCGAGAGTGTGAAACTAATAATGAAGGCAAATTAAGAGGCGCGTTCTATTTGCCTCTAAGGCCTGCATGTTGAGGTGTCAGTTTCCAGCGAAAATCCCAGTTTGGTTTAGTAGCATTAAATTTCCTATTTTATCACAGAAATAGAAGCTTTCAAAGCTCGAAAACGTGGAAAAGTTTACGAGCAAATGTATTGTTGTTTGTTGCGAACAAAATTGAGATGTTTATTTATTCTCTAGCACTTTTTCTGCCTTTACATTTCCACATGTTCTCCGTTAATTATATTATTTTGTATAATTAATATACAATGGTTTTCACCATCTTTGGAGGCCATGATTTCACAGCTGGTAACCGCACTTATTTTGTAATATGAATATAAATTGTTGAAAGTTGTTAATATTTAATATTTTAATTTAATTCTGTTAAAATGTAAATTGAAATAACATTATTCGCGCGGTGAATATGGTACGTTTAATGCGCCAGTGTAGTAATGACCAATTTGAAGCTACACATTAACACTATCATAGCCACTTTTACGTTAGGTTGTCCATTAAATTTACAACAAATTTTATATAAAAACATTCGCTTTCGTTTTATAACACATTTTGGCTGAATTCAACGAACTGAAATTAAACCGTGTTAAAACATTTTGAGCTTAACTTGCCTAATTCGTTACGCGAAAAATATGCACTATGACCTGTTTTTAAAACATCGCATTTGTAATAAAAAAGCATATTTCAAACTACACCTAAAACTCAATTGATATAAAGCATACATGCACCGGAGCAGTTTTCAGTACAATATGCACCTGTAAATAATTTTCCATTTATATGAAGCGAAAATTCTAATTCATTGCAGGGTTTTTATTCAATTTACGCGGAATGTATGGAATGGATTACAGTATTGTTTTTAAATAAACAATTTTATTATACGTTGAAGAGGGATGAAAGGAATGACGATCTTCATTTATTCTATTTGTTACAAGGACATCAAATTGTAGCATCTTTTATGGCTTTTTCACAGCTCGTGTAAAACTATTTGGTCCACGAGATAGTTCGATAAATAAAACAAGAATTGAAAGGACAATATCGAATTTCTGTTGAGGATTACAGATTTCTCTGGAATGAAATGGACAGGAAACAGACTTATATCTGCGAAAATCTTACATATATGATTTTAACTCGATTTATTTGTTCTTGAATTTTGAACGAAACTAAAGCCAAAATCAATACAGATGTTATTTTTCAAGTCTCAGCGAAAAATAAACTAAAAGAATAAAATTTAATTCTTTATTTTCTCTAGTACTTATCTTAGACTTGAAAAACCAAACCCTACACCGAAAAAAGTACCGTAGAATTTACCGAACTATTCTGTAAGCTAAGGATAAGATTATTATTATTATTAAGATATATTTTCTGAATATGCCATAATAATTAACAAACTAAACACTATTAATTACTAAACAATTAGAATATTTTAAAAAGTTCGGGTAAATTTTCAGAAAATGTATCTTATATCTTCATTTTACCGAATAATTCGGTAATTTTTTGGGAACTGTTCGCTATTTTAAAATCATGCTCAAAAGCAGTGCCAGCCGAATGAGCTATTGAGCTAGAATTGACAGTAACATGCTTTGAGCTATAGTAACCCTAGCTAACGAATAGCAAATGATATGATTTGGATCAAGAGGCAAGATGCTCATTTAGTTTGTTCTGTCCAAATGCATGATTTTCCTTAGTACCAAAATTGTTGGCGAAGTGTTGATTATAGAACAATAATAAAACTATATTAGATTGCAGTTCCTGAATAATTTGTTGATCCATACTTAAAATAATAAGAAATGTTCCAGTATTTAGTGAAATAATTCATGTAATACGATTAATTGTAGCATTCATATTAAATATCTTCTGGCATCTTTCGGGAAATTTATTGCGGTATTTGCAACAAGACTGGTTGCGTGTTTACGGTCAGATCTGGAGCGTTTTCGCGAATTTAGTATTTACCATGTAGCGTAGCTCCAATAAGCCATGCTAATATTTTACAATATTGATTTTGTTTTAAAACGTTAAGCTGATTTCTCTCTTTAATTTTTGTTTCTATTATTTTGCCTTCTTCGTCTGATGGTGTTACGGAAAGGGGAAAGATGTCTGATATTAGCGGTTGCTAGAGCTAGACGCTAAGATAAATTCAGTTCAGTTTTCGTTGTCGAAGACTGCATTGGAAATGAGTCGAATAATAAATTGTCAGAACGGAAAAAAGGCCCCGTGAAATATTAATAAAGAAGGAAACAAAGCTGGATAGATGTTGAAAAATGATAGTATTTTCTTAAGTGAATTCATGCCTGAATAGGCTTATTGCTTTTTCTCTGGCGGATTCAGGTTATCGGTACTAACTGATGCCGGTAATTAATATCGCACTCTGTGACGCTACGTCACCTCCGACACTTTTCTGTTCCGTTCCCTCGTTCGTCGTTTGGCTACCAAAATTCGCTTCCCTGATTCGGAAGAAAAGAACGCGCAGTAAGAAAATGATAAATGTTTTTCGTTAAGCTACATTTACTACTCCACTACTTTAAAAACTATGCAACGAAGTTGTTTCGTGGTAACTTGCGAATGGTGACAATATCGCATGAAAATTGTGTGTTTAATGGGGAATATTTCATTAGCTGTCAAAAAACGATTCATTTTTCTCACAATTACCAAGTTGTTATGGTTGAAACGTTTTGTTTAAAATTAACTTATTTTCAAATAAAAACAATTTCTGTATGTCAGTCAATATTAGAAACTGGTTGAGGATGAAATCAATTTTATTTTATATTATTGACTGCAATCTAGAAATTGTTTATATTTTAATATAATTCCAGTGAAGAAGCTCACATATTAACTTATTTTCATTTAATGACCTATAAAATAAACAAATTGCCAATGTAATAAAATAATAAATGTTTTATGAAAGAGCAGATTATGTATATTTTTGCATAGAGGCATATGTCAATTTATGGTATAACTCGCTTCATCGCATTTAAACAATCAAACCCTTAAGCCCAATTTAATCTGCTAAATACATATTTAACAAAAAATTACATGTACCTACACATATAACAAATAATTATTTTATTTAGATATATCAAATTAATATTTTATGCCATGTTTTTCTTTTTGTATAGCATTTATATTGCTCTCAAAATACATGCTGTAAACCACAATAATTACGCCACGATATTATCAATTATATTGTATTAAAATACCAATTATTATAAATTTAATTACGGTTAATAGTATTTTCTAGGTTTACCAATATTACAGATAATGAGTTAACGATGAGAATTATATTAAATATTCGTGTCATAAAATAACATGTTAAATGTACACTCAGAGAAAAAAAAATTATTTGAAAGAAAAATAAATTTATTCGTGGCAACAAACAAATTTATTTATTTATTTCATTACTTATTTGAATTGAATATTATCCATTTTTATATATTAGAAACTAATAAAATTACAGTAAATTTAAACAAATAAAATTAAATATTTTATTTATTTATTAGGTATGCATTTGAAGGATAAAATGAATTTGTTTTAAATATTTTTCTCTGACTGTATAACTTAAACTAGCGTTTGCAGTTTGCGATGAAGTGTAAATACTGAAGTAATAAAATTCAATGGAGTTATTATAAAGAACAGTAAACGGACCACATATTTAAAATTTAATATTCATTTCCTTTTATTGATTGTGCTGTCAAATTAATTAGAATTTTAAACTGAGCTAAAAATAGCTGTGTAGACAATTATTAATATTTAATTTAATTCATATTTCATAGTCTTGAATGTGCAAATAATAAATTAACCATTTCGTTTATTTATAATTACGGGCGCATGAAGTGTGCAGGTTATTAATTTAGTGTACACGTGTGGTAAAAATAATTTAATGAATTTAAACACAGCGCGTTTTGTTGTTGAATTGCAGCAGTTCTTGTGAATAATTAGTTTACAAGAAAAGAATAGTACGTACTATCAGAAGTTGTTTGTAGAGTCAACATGTTTTTCTGCTGTATCTCGGAAAGCGAAGAAGAGGTAAGAGGTTTTGCTAGTAGTTCTGTATTCCGTCGCATAAAAATAAGAGCATACAATTTTCAAGACGTACGATTTCCGCGTGACAGTTTACGAACTTTGAAATATATACTTTGTTAGGGAGCTGGCGCACAATTTATAAAGTCCATATTTTAAAATGTTCATATTGAAATGTTTTAGTGACTTTCCGAGATTCGGTCTCGAAATATTTCCGAATGACGGATATATGTTTTGCTTGTTTTTACAACTTTTCTCTTCTGACGTCTGGGTTTGATTACTAAATGCATAAACACTGATTTGTAGGTTTCGGTGATTGCACGGCCAAACTCAAAATGGACAGGATGATGGTAAGTGTGTAACTGTAGCATCTGCTACTGCTATAGTGCGCTGAATGAGTGAAATGTTGAAAATGCAGTCTGCGTATTTCAAATGAAACATTATTAAATTCATGGTAGGATAATTAGAACAGGCTTAGGTTATTTTTATGATACCGTGTGTTCACCTCATGTTTTTATGGTTTTCGCAATCAGACCTAGGAAGTTTAATTAAACAGAGAACAATGTAGAAAAGCGGGCGCTCGTGGCATCCAGCACCCAGCATCACAGAATCGGAGCATCGAAGCATCGCAGCGGGAACATACAGCCGAATGGTCGAATGCCACCGAACAGCGGACATTCTTTTAGCGTTTTAGCGATATGGCGGGACGTAGGATCAGGATCACGCACTTCCACTTCGTCCGATACCGCGCTTAACTTATCTGGAAATTGTTTTTTATTTCGCTTGAAAACACCGTCGAGGATTTTCTGTCCTGTAATTGATTACAATATGTCACTGCGCACGTTTTAGATTATTCGATTAACTGCCATTTGACCTGAAGCGAGGGTAAAAAACGATTCGACAGCGTCGATGACCGAACGGTGAACGGTGAACGGCAAACGCGGACGCCGGGAAAGAGAACGTAGATCGTAGTAACGTGGACATGGACACGAGGACACGTACCCACTTTAATAACACCTCTACATCTACATCTACATCTCCATCTCCATCCACACGACTTTACAGCTTCAAGGCTGACGGTTTAAGTGTTGAAGAGCGCAGAAGCTCGCGCGTCCTTCAGCAGCGCTTAACGCTCAACGTGGATCGCGTTAACCTGCACATTAAACTTCATAATGAAATCTGCCTCTCGGCTCTTGCTGAGCGTTGAGCGTTGGGTGCCATGCCAGTGTCAGTATTGCCAGTGCCAGTACTGCTTGTACCAGTATTGCCAGTGCCAAGACCAAGGGATGGACTCGCCCGTCTAAGGCTCAACGCGTTCATCAGTATTCGCGAAGAAAATGTATGATAATTGTATTGAGTACGGTTTCTGTCGAACAGCGTAATTAAGTTAGGACTAAAGTTCGAGAAGGAATTGTTTAATTCGTCCATTGTGTCGGGTCCACATGTATTCTACTTGGTGTACTCTGTACGTTGTATGTTGTACGTTGTGCGTTGTTCGGGCGTCACCCGACGCTCTCGACGCTTCTAAATAAAATTAGGCAGCGACAGTTTAGCGCGAGGGATACGGATGGAATTTCACTCATTAATGGAATGTAATTCTGTTTATAAGTTTCAGTGTAAAGTAAAAACAAACGGGCTGAAATAAAGGACGATAATTAGTCACGTAGGCTACTCAACAGCAACAGTGATGTTGGTAGCAGTGGTAGTGGCAGCTACAACCAGTTCCGGATTCTGTGCTGCACGTAACAACTGCCGAGTCCGGCGCACGTGCCGCTTCCGGTACCCGGAGTCTGGACGGTTTACGCCGCGTTCTCTTAATATTATTATTTCTCGTGCTAATTGATAAACGCTTTTGGCTCTCGGCAGTCGTAGGCGTTTTGTTATGCTTTCGCTGTATGCTGCCTGCTGCCTATTGCCTACTGCCTTTTTATTTCCTGAAACGTTGAACAATTCTCTATGAAAGCTGTCGAAAATCATCGCGGAACGGGTCTTTGCGATGACGATATTTAGCGTTCAGTCGTAGGCGGAAGGCGGAAGGCGGAAGATGGGGAGATGAAAGTGTGGCACATGTCAACGTTGAACGGGGAACGCTGCTTGGTTGAGTGTTATGCGGCATATGTAAGCAGTAAGCAAGCGACAGGAGGCATGGAAGTATGGGGGCTTGTAAGGTTGGAAAGGGTTATTTCAGAGCGCGAATTACTTAATGGTAGCGGTGAGCACGCTGGGGCTCGACGATAAGCGTGCGTCATCGCTCTCTTCGTGTACCCATGCCTATGTCCACATACATACATTCATATGAAACCGTTCATTATACCTATATACATAGACATGAATTAGTACTTGAAAAGTAAAGCAAACAATGTAGTATGAAAGGGACAAGTTGGAAAGTTACGACGGCGATGGTAACGGTACGAGTAAGAGTGTGGCCGTGGCGTATGTTCTGTAACGTAGCACGTAGCACGTAGCAGTGATTTATGCACGCGAGCGATACAGGAAGGAAACGGTAATCCGATCCGATATGAGGAATGATGCTGCGGCTCGTTCAAGCGCGTCCTGAAACGGTGAATCGGGAACGGGAATGCGCGGATGACAAACGAACCTGTATCGCGGATCTCGGATCGCGAATGCAAGGGGCAACGCACACACACACATGACACATGACGTTCAGGTTCCGTGTACACTTGTGTAATGTGTATCTATATGTGTTCAGGTGTAGTATAACATGGTAAATGTAACGACAGAGATCATACCATTCGGAAGCGACAGACAGACGTGCAAGAGGATAGCGAACGTGAGTGCTCGGTGTCGGTGCCTGGTGCTCGTGGCCGAGGTCATCGTCGTCGTGGCTGTACCGCCAGTGTCCATGGGTGCCGTTGATGCCCGCATGTGTGCTCGTGTGGTGACGTGGCGTAATCGTGACGCTGCTGTAGTGCTGTACGATGTACGATGTACGCTCACGCTGTAGGTACTCGTGACTCGTGCTTGTGTTACTGGTAACTGGTGGTTGCGTGGATGGTGCACTCGTTCAATTCTTGCTCGTTTCCGGATCTCTTTGACGGTCGTGTATGGGCTTCTTTATCTTTAGTTTCTTGTACGTTTACCAATTTAACCGGCCAGTTTAATTTATTTAGTCTTCGTAAATTATTGCTCCTTGGTTAGTTATTGAGTGTTTTATTTTACTTGATTTTTATTTAATCAAACAATGTAATTATGCATAAATGCTTTTAATGGGTGCTTTGTTTACGTCGGAACATTCCCTCGTTTTAAATTTTTTTATTTAAAATGACAAGTACATAGTTTCATTTAACAACGTACATGTACGTGGGTTTATTTAGTTCACTTTAGCTTTAGATTGTTTGGTTATCGTCACAGGCGCACATTCACACGTACCGTGTTTCGGTTGTCGGCATCGGTATACATACGCATTCGCATGTGGTCACCGTCGTCGTCGTCGTCGTCGTCGTCGTCGTCGTCGTGCAGGTCGAAGTCACGAAGTCGGCGTCGTGGCTTGTTGGCTGATAATGTGCGTGCGTGCGGTTGCGTTTGCGTTGCTTGGTGCTTGGAGCGCGTGCGAGCGATCGTTTATATGTTTAGAATATTAGGTTTAGTTGATTTATTTTATTTTTGATTACCGGCGGTGTTGTTTACGACCGTTACTTCATGTTCGGTTCATTCTGGTGCCTACTTCGCACATCCGTATACTGAAGTCATTTTTGCGAATCCGAGACCGTGGCTCGTGCACCAGAAACGAGTGCCACTGCGCTACCGCGAGCCCACTAGCCGTGCGCCAGCGGCAGGGAGACCGTCGCGGCACATGGACGCGGGTCTGTTGTGTAGCGCACAAACGCGGTACCAGAGAGGGTGCGTTACGATGTCTCGCTGCTGGAGGAGATAGCGCCGGCTGCGTAGGTCGCAACTCAGTCGTGCCGCCGATCTCTCTCCCCGGGATCAATGAAGGGAGGCGCACAAGAGCACGCGCAGCATCCCTGCTCCAACCGCCATTACCCCGCAGTGCCCTCTTCCCCTGTACGCTCATTCTGCGCTGCCGTCTCTCTGCTCCTGGCCCCGCCGGCATCCAGCACCTGGCACCCAGTGTTCCAGTGCCCCGACCCGGCTGCTCCACACTCCACCGACTCCCGACTCCAGGAAGCCGATTCACCATTGTGCCAACATGCGTCGCTCTCCTTAATTCTACCGAAACCACCTTGCTGAGTGCAAACAATTAACTACTTTGTATTATTCTCACGCAGTATATGGGTCAAAATTTAATGTTCTCAATTTTTTTATTGGAGTTCGTTAAACAGCGTAGTAAGCGGCGAGAATAACCGGGCGAAAAAGGAAGACGGAAGTTCGACAAGTTCGTGACTTTCCCTAATAATCGGGGATTTCTTTTGTGTGCGCGTGCTCCTTTGCGTATAAGCTGTTCGTTGTTTCAGTTTGGGAATATTGAAAAATATCGAGATGTCACTCTTCACGATCAAAATTTCTTTTAAACTTCGATAATAATTTTCTGTATGTGACAGAACACATTATACCTGCATTCAATGGGAGACAATTTCGTTTCGATTTCAAGTTGACTGTCTCCCTCTCTGTCGCATATCGCGAGCGTCGCGAGTGTCGAAACTTCATATATGTTTTATGGTTCACATGCAATTGGTGCAATATTTTCTGAACGCGGAACGCATGCCCGTTGCCTGCAAACCGAAACCTAAAGCCAAGTTCGTTGATTATAATTCGATAGGGGTTTGATAAAACCATGATGACGTGACATGTCGGTTTTCCCGGTTGCTCCTTTCCTCACCGCAGCCGCGTGGAAAGTAACAAACAGCGAAACAGCAAAACTCGGCTACTCGGCCAACCACTGATAATATTGGTTAAAATGAAGCAACCGCTACAGTTTGTTGGCTCTTTAGATGAAACACAATTTTATATATGTATATAGTTAAATATTTTAGTTATTTAAAATTATTTATAGACATGAATACTAAAAGCACTTGGAACGTTAAAATGTCTAAAATATTAATTTCATTACGGTTGAAATGCTACTTTATTTTACATTCAGAGTTCATTTAACATAAATGTATTTTTATTTAACGAAAGCAGTAATTTGTTTGTTAATTGTGAAACAGGAAATTGCAATCAGTAGATAAATAAATAATAACGAATTTAATATCACCTTCTTTAATTGACAATTAACATGTAGTCAATTACAACAAAATTACATTCTTAGTAATTATAATAACAATAATACATTAAATAAAATAATCAACAAGTCTTTCACTCATTTTGGGTGTGCCACTCTGCTTACGCAGGTCTCTGTAAACGATATATTTTTGCAAATGAAAAAATGAAAATTTTTATATATCCTAGAATGTGAGGATCGAACTATTTATTTAGAATGAATTTTTAGTAATTTTGTAATAATATAACACGACTGCAATGTATGGGTTCGCGACAAATAGGACATTTAGCTCCGTAAGTGATGGAGTTAAAAATACATTTCCAGCAGAAAACATGGCCACATGGCAGCACACTAGGGTGGCGTTTAGTATCAACACAAAGGAAACATTCGTCTGACGTGCCATTGTATTCTTGTAGAATTTCAGTGCTTGATTCTGTAGGCAATTGCTGGTAACTGCAATCGTATAGTTTTTGAAATATGGCGCAAATTAAATACAACAAAGATATGCGTCCAAGCATTGTTAATGCTTTTGTAGAGCTGTCATCTCCCATCCAACTTCTTAAAAAGACCTGAAAGATAATTTTTGTTAATTATTGGTATATGAAAGACTTAATTAGCGAACTAACGTATTCAATTCCAGTGAGCCTGTTGGAAATGTTATAGTACTTGCCATTCATATAAAATGCTGTTTGATTAAATCTAATGAGCAAATCTTTATTGTTTATTAAAAACTGCACCCATTTTAATAAAGTTACCCTGGCGTCAGGAGTCAGGTTACTACTGTTTTTTATTTTCTTTTCACAGTGTTTTAGACCTTTATTAAATAAGTTATCTCCGCCAATAAAGAATAACAACCAAATCATGTGTATCTGTAATTTATTAAATTAAGAATTGGAGTATTAAAAAACTAAGCCAAATGTATTGAAATACCCAATTGTTAGGAATATTATTTTGTGATTTGACGAAACGCAGGATACCGCTATATTCTTCACCGAGTGTTTGAAATTTCGATAATGATGTTAAAGTATAGTACAGAAATTGTGCCGAAGGATGAATACATTTTGAAAATTGATTACGAAATTTATTTCCACATAACCTAACAATATCAGATATATGATTTGCGTATAAATCGGTAAACTGTTCATCTTTCTGAGAACAACGGAGAACATCAACTGCATTAGCGTTATAAAAATTCATATTGAAATATAGTAAATTTAAAAATAACTATTATTGTTTTGTTTTAGAAACAGTTGACTGTTCCCCTTGACAACTTAATTCTACAACTTGGTCGAGAATGCTCGGCACTATTCGGTATGTTGTACACGAGTACAGTGTAAAGTTCTCTCTTGTTTTTTGAAAGCCGACTCATGGCCGGCTCTCTCTTCTTCTTGTTTGGGTTGAAGCGGCTGGCCGCGTAGCGTATTGTACGTTGTTCACAGAATACGGGTGCGGCATGCGCGGAAGTGTTAGCAATTGTAGACGATCGGTTACAATCCACCAGCCATCGCCCAAGATAACGGTGTTGAATCTGTGGTAAGTGCGGTCCTTGAAACGAAAACTGACCCCTAATAGTGACAAAAACAAAGAGTTATGCGAGTATTGTACAGACCAAAGTGTTAAATTGGGTAAAATAGTTGATCAAGTGTGTGCAAGACTCAAGCCATGACAGCGTAACTGAAGTGCTCCGAAGGACTCTGCGTTGACGTTGTTTTATTAAAAGGCCAACCGCGGAGTGTTCTAGTTTCTCTCACGTCTGAGGGACAATCCGGACATAAACTATTGCAAGAAGGTGGGTACCCTGTTCCTGATCCGGTTTGTTGTGTTTCCCGGTTGACAAGTGAAGTTTATCTGCTTCATTACGTGCATCCATCATATCATATATTTCATGTGTGTCTGTGGGAACGATATACTCTTATTCCTTTTCTGTTTTGTTTCCATTTCGTGGTTTTAAATGCGAACTAAGGTGTTTATAGTTTGGTACATTGCCCCGTGATTCACGTACCGATGTGTCATTCCGATTGACTGACATGCATGTTTCCATTGTAGTTAGTAAAATATTTGCATCATATTGCCAGATTGAAATACATTCATCGTTCGGTCTTATCTCCTTCTTCTGATAAATTTTTGTAATCGGTATTTTGGTATCAAATTGTTGCTAATTGTAATGAATATGTGCGTGTGTGGACGGCTTCCTGTTGGGTTGTGGTTTGATGCATCATCCTTGGGTTGCCTGATTTACACTATACTACCTATTAACTATTCTATTTCTATATCTCTCTCTAGTCTCTACTCACGTACTTCGGTGCAAATATAAATATTGTGCTTAACTCTTTGTTTTATTGTGTTTTACACAGTTGCTTATCTTTGTTTTCTTGTAGGAGAAAGTCTCGCTGAATTCACAAAACAGTGAGACACAATGCGTGAATACAAGATTGTAGTTCTTGGGTCTGGTGGCGTCGGGAAATCTGCACTGACAGTTCAATTTGTACAAGGCATATTTGTGGAAAAATATGATCCAACCATAGAAGACAGTTATCGGAAGCAGGTTGAAGTGGATGGACAGCAATGCATGCTAGAAATCTTGGATACAGCCGGCACAGTATGTTTAATAATTTATAGTTTGTTTACATTCCTACTATGCATATAAGTATCAACACAAAATTTTGTAAATAAAATTCTTCAACGTCAAATCGTGCCGTCCTAAAACAAAAGTACACTCATTCCCGTTATATTACTTTATTTATAAAATAAAGTCTATTAATAAATTATGAATGTATAGGAACAATTCACAGCAATGAGGGATCTGTACATGAAAAATGGCCAAGGGTTCGTTCTCGTGTACTCTATAACGGCGCAGTCCACCTTCAACGATTTGCAAGATCTCCGAGAACAGATTTTGAGAGTAAAGGTATGCAAAAGTAAAATTACAATGATTCTGTTTGAAATTATTCTAATATATGATACATGTGTGTGTTAGGACACTGATGACGTACCGATGGTGTTGGTGGGTAACAAATGCGATTTGGAGGAAGAGAGAGTGGTTGGCAAAGACCAAGGCGTAAATTTATCACGTCAGTTCAACTGTGCCTTTATGGAGACCTCTGCCAAAGCCAAAATTAATGTAAATGATGTAAGTATGTTTGAATTATTCTTATTCCGAGTACATTACAGTCAAGTGGTGGGTGAGTAAATCTAATTCTTCAAATTACATGAATAACTAGTTACGCGCTGGTATTGTCTGAGTAAAGTACTTGCTTGGTCAGACTTCTAGTGTATAACTCATCGAAATGAATCATAACATTTCATATTTGTTTAACATATCGACCTTCAAATTGATTGAAATTGCATTATAATAAAGAAACAAAAGAAACTCTTAAACAAGTAGACTGTAGCTAATTTCACTGCGGCTTGTCCTTGGTTATATTTTTAATAATATGTTTAAGATGATTAAGTGCATTAATTGATAACAATTTTTATCTATGACAAAATGGAATTTTTATAATTAATCTATGTAAGTGATTACTATTGTTTATAATTTTAGTTGTTGGGTGATTAATGTAATCAGTTCAAAACAGCAATAAAAACATTTAAATGTGTTTAGTCTAAAGATATTTTTAAATTATATTTTATAAATATTATAACAGTATCTCTTGATTCCAGATATTTTATGATTTAGTACGACAAATCAACAAAAAATCACCAGAGAAGAAACAAAAGCAGAAAAAGAAATCAATTTGTGTGCTTCTATAAAAAAGGGAAACCAAAAAATTTAACAAAAAGAAAAGAAAAATAAAAAAAGAGAAAATAATTAAAATAATAAATATAATAAATGATCCCAAGACTATATTATAAGATAAAGAGTGTGTGAGGCAGAAGTGGTTTGATCGGGATGTGCAAGTGCAAATGAAACAGATCACACTTATCATTCCTGGTTCTGGTTCTGGCTCTCTCTACTGTTCGTAACGGAACGCATTTGCAAACAAAACAAACTATTACCACAGGTGCAACACAACAGACAGACAAGCGAAAACGCAAAGAAAACTTAAAATACGATATGTAGAAAAATAAATCCCTTTATTTCATATTTAATCAAGAATGTTTGTATTTGTATCCATTTAATCAATATATGTCGGTTTCAATTTTCTGAATCAAATTTGTTATTAAAATTTTCGATATGTGCACATGTTTTTACTTAAATCGTAAGTTATTTTTCTAACTCTACTGCCAGAATATATGTGGTGTCAGTGAAAGGGATTATCCTGTTGTTTGAAATGTCTTTGTGACCCAACTTAACTTAACCTAACCTCTACTACGTACGCGCACTGCTGGACGTTTTCACCGTCACCGTTCACCATTCACCGAGCACTCTGCTGCTAAAGACTATCTCTCGAACTTGATATCGACATTCGACAGGACAATACCGAGTCAGTGGCCACATGCAATTGTACGATATGATATGATATAATATGAATATGAATAGATAGGATGTTTTTTATTCCTATAGATTTATACTAAGTAAGAGATGCACATGTTTGTTGCGGAGCGGCAACAGACTACTTACTGTTTGTGTGTCTGGTGTCTGTTGCCGTCCCGATTGCTGCCCGCTACGACATACAAAATGCGAAATGAAACTAGACGATACGATACGGATACGATAGCAGCTACGCACACACGCAGATCAGACACATATCCTAACTAACGCTAACGTTGACAAATGAAAAGCCATGTGTTCACTGTCGTGAGGGTGTAAACTGAATGTCGGAACGTAATACATAGCCATGCATTACATTAGCTACACTTGATTTTCTGTCAGTGTCAGTGGGTTGAGTGTTGAGTTGAGTGTCAGTGTCGCGGTACGAATGTGATGTTTGTTTTGGGAGATGCCGTGCTCGTAGCTCGTGGCTCGTTGCTCGTGCTCTGGATTTTTGGAGTAAGCGTTGCCCGTTCAACTGTGTGCACCCTTTGATATGTGTCAAACGAGCTTTACTATTATCATTACATTACGATTACGTTATTATAATTTTTCATATAATCATGTCTATTGATTGAAAACAATGTTTCATTTGTAATAACCATACCAGGTACAATAATCTTAGGTTAATGTTACGCTATTGTTATAAAATGTAGATCACCTATATGATTGATTGTATGTTACTTGCGTACTAAGTATGAATCGTGTAGAAAATTAAAAGTATATATTATATATTTTATTTATAGTGTAAATCAAATATAGAGTGACAAATGTAAACTATTAATTAGAGATGAAGCTTACTCCAACTGTGAATGATCACTTGTGTTATGAACTTTGTTATCGGTTTTGCCGACTGAGATGTACAGCTGTAACAATCATGTGTTGAGATTTATTTACACTCTGAAATCGACATCTTCCATTTCAAATAGATTCGTTTTACAGTTTGACAAAAGTGTCTCATGTCATGTAAATCAAGTCAAGATGTTTTGTAATCAATACATAAGCAGAAATAGAAAAGGTGGTTCAGTTGTTAGCAAGTACAAATCATGTTCACTCGAACAGACAGCAGTCATTTATGTTGTAGAGCTGCTAGCAACACCAATTCTCCTAGTTTATGTTGTTTTAGTTCGTTTGGATGTCCTTAGTTCTGTTGTGACATTTTGTGTAGTCATTTCAGTTGTTTAGCTTTCCGTACACATAAGATCACAAGATGTGCACAAATTAAATCAAATCTATTACCGTACAGTAGTGGTTAATAATACATTCAAATAAAACAAGTATCACTGAAATGGCCCATGCAATTTTCAATTTGATTCCGTTCCACGTGTAACGGGTGGTTTGGATTTGGAGTGCGTTTGTGGTTCTGTCACTCGGTGTGTGCAAGTTTCGCCCTACCACCACCACTACTGCTGTTCCAGGTTCCATCCACTTTGTCCTCTCCAACTTCACCAGGAAACGCGCTCGCGTACAATCCTATGTAACAGTAACAGACTAAAAACTATTCGCTGTCGTCATTCGTGTGCGTGTGACCGAACCGGCGGTTTGTTTTCCTTTTCGTTCCTTTCACACATTCGATTTCACTCTTGACATGAACTCGATGTGAATCACGATCATGATATTGCGCCAGACCAAATATCAGCACATGCCTCTATGCACAAACAAAGCGGGCGCAAAGTCTAACAAAGTAGGTACTCGCTTGCCATTAGCTTGGTAAATGCATGTGTTAATTCATAAACGATAGTTTAATATATATTTTCTAAAAATATGGATAATTTATTTCGACTGCATTCACGATATATATGTCGGATAACTATTATTGTCAGTTACAAATTTCTTCCCAATGAATAATTTATAAAAAAAGTTGTAAAAATCAATCTTGTTGTTTTTTAATATTAAATGTGTGTTATTGTATTCTAATATTGACCCTAAATATAGTTCGAATTCAGTACATGTTTCTAAATGAATTATTAATAACAACTAGACTTTGGGGAGCAGAAATTCCTAGTCGGGCAGTAGATGAGTAAACCAGGGCATGTCATCTGATGGCGCGTCCATCTGCCGTCGTACGAACGTACGCACAGCACATAGCGCCGCGGCGAGGTCGGGTCCGGCAGCTTGTCGCGCGTATCGCACGCCTCATCGGGCGGCAGCTGCACGCGTAACAGATCTCCTTGGCTGTCCGTGACCAGCTCGGTCTCGGTGTCACTGGGATTCACGCACCGCGCGTACTGCGTCACGTCGCACATGCGCCGCACCTTGTCGAACGCTGTGTACGGCGGACACGTGTATGTGTGCGTAGCAGATGTGGAGGCGTTGCACATGTAGTACCTCCTGCAGTCCGTCGCATTTGGGAGACGCACGCCGGTCACGCATGGCGCCGGCACTGCCACTGGCTTAGCAGTAATACTGCCATGCTTGATCCGCAGTGATACAGGACCTGGATCTTGCTGCTCCGGGATCTGGTACACAGGTGCGTAACTGGGATGACTATGACTGCTAACGTTTTTCTTTACGAAACTCTTATTCGCCAAGTATTTATTGAACAACGCCGATACTAGACGCTCGGTGTTCTGTTGATCCATAGTTGCAGCAGGCACTCGATGTGCACTCTGCTCGACGATATGCTTCAGTACGCTCGAACCGAAGAAGTTTAGATTAGTTTCGTGTTGTTGTGCAGTCAGCGGGAGAGAAGCATGTTTTGTGTGTACAAGCTGGTCTGTTATTTTATTTAACTGGATAGGCAAAAGGTTTAGCTGGTAGTGCGGTTCGGTTGCGAAGTGAGCGTGAGCAACGGGAGGGTTAATTATCACGTTCACTCCTCCGGGACTGGGGATTTGGGAATGTGATACTGTCACTGGCATTGCCACCGACTCCGTCACTGTTGTAAATGGCTTGGGCTTGGAGTTCTGGCGCTGCGGTGCCGTGCGCCTCAAGGCGCTGGGGGCTTCCGTGTGTGCGACGGCTTTCAGACTGTGCACCAAGTCTGCGATGCGATCCATTTGTGTTGCGATTTGATCGACGCTTGGACCGTTCGCCGACTGGTACGAACTTAAGCTTGGGCGCGAGGTCGACGACACTATCGGCCGGTCTATGTTGTCCGTGATCATTTCAGATTCTTCATCGATACGATCTGCATTCGATGCGATTTCAAAGACTTGTGGAATTATCAGATTCAGTTCATCCATTCTATCCGTCACCAAGTGTTCATCTTCAGTTATGTCTTCTGGTTGTTGCGGAACTTCGGATGTTGTTGGATACTTGAGAACTGGGATGAGTTGATCGTCGTTGCGACAGTCCCAGTCAGGGTCAGGAAAGACGCATTGTTTCAACATCGGCTCGAATACCTGTTGGCAGTTGAAAACAAATCAGTTATTCTAATAAACCGATCAAGGCAATGGCTTACAATTACAGTTAGAGGAATTGTAATTATTTGGTTGTATGATTGTGCTTGTATTTCATGGTTGACATTTCCCGACGTTAGTTGATTTCATGAGATAAAGTGACAGTTAGCTCGCGTTCCACGAATCATCGAACCAGGTCAATATTGTGATTGGTGCGAGGGCCACGCATACGGCACATGGGTTGCCGGGTGTCGTGTCGTCGTGTGCACTGTACGGCTGCACCGCACGCATTCGCGTTCTCGCTGTCTGTACTTATCTCCCTATGCAACCGTGTTTTATAGTAATATCGATTTTCCACTAATAGGTTTGTTTTATTTTGTTGTTGACAGTATTCTTTAACAGGCAACTATTAAACTTCTTGTAAAGAACTACTCGTATCTCAAGTATAGATATTTTTCGCCAAAATACATACACAAATTTTGTTTCACGATCATTAGACAGCGACAGTGAAAAATCTGTTCATAAAAATTATAGTCTACTACTAGAATAGTCCAACATGATTATACGGTGTTTTAGCTGCCATTATTCGTTGTTGACAACCGAAAATATTTAATAGTAACTGTCATCTTTTTAACCACAGCTTTTGAAAAAAATTACATGTTACATATTTGTTATTATTTTGAAAAGAAAACAATTTACTTAGATGAGGGGAAAACACGTCGACGTGAACCGATATAACTTGATAAAAAACGGGTGTTTCGCGTTGCTGTAGGCGGTGGAGAAAGTGCGGAAAGGGTCCGCACTCCGCATCCCTGAGCAGAACGGCTGGCAGCGTGGCGGCTGCAACCGTTCTCACGCTGCGCGTTCGCGTTCTGCGTTCTGCCCCCTCGTCATGCGAGCACGTCGCCACTGCGTAAACCCTAAATTTCGTTATAAATGCGATTAATTTGATCGTAATAAATCTTTGGTATTTTCTCGCGATGCATTCAACTCGACTCATCTAATCTCCCAAAAAATTTCATGAAGCATTCGTTCACTGATATATTGCTGCTCATAGTTCTCTTATTAAAATAATTATTAAAGTGTATAATATTGTTATTGTAAAGATTTGAATGTAAGCTCATATAACATAGTATAACTTGTATGAAAATATTATCACGGCGAAACTTACGGTTTAGAGTAAGAAAACAATATGTAAATTGTTAGAGAAAGGGTGGATCAAATCTTAAGAGTACCGTAGCGAGTAACTACCCTTGAGTCTTCGACGAGGCTCAAGTGGCACGACCGAGAGAAGGAGATTGGAGTTGATAAGCGAAAAAACGTTGAACCGCAGCGAAGACTGAAGCCGTGAAGCGAACATGTCTAACAGCCGATGATCGCAGGGATCGGCTGGCGAATGAGACTTAACACACGCCGAAGCCGATCTCCGAATGTCCTAAAACATCTAATTCCTAATATATCAAAATCCCTGGGGACAGGCGCATCCTCTCCGTCGCTGTCGCCGTCGCCGTCTCCGTCTCCGGGCGCCGGCTCGGGATCGGGATCGGGATCGGGACGTATTGTGATGTGCTTGGCAGCGAGTCACTCCAGTTCCCTGTTGAACACGCTAACTATGTATCTAATTCCCCGCAGGAATAATGCATGTGTCATCAACCCTATGCCCATGTTGCCATATCAATTATTTCTATGCATTGTTGCACTTCAATTCTCATTTAAATCATTTTTCACTTTCAAAGAAACTATAACCACACCCATAAAAATAACTTCTTGTTTCAAGAAAATTTTCAGTTTTTCTTCTGCATGCTTTCGTTGAAGAAAATTTTATTTCTTACAAAATGATTAAGTTCAATTCAAATAAACAACATATTTAGGCATTATGCTAACAAGCAAAAGAGAAAAAGACGCAAAATCAAGTGGCAATAAATAGGGCTACTTAAAAACAAATTATTAACTTAAAATGTACGCTGCTGAGACTATGACAATGACAAAAAATGTTGAAGGTGATTTAAGAATAGTGAAACGAAAAATAAAAAGAACAATATTAGGACTAGTAAAGATATCAGAACATAAATACATAATAAGAATATACTATGAAATAGAACAAGAGTTGAAAAAAACCAGGGAGACCGCTGGCTTGGACATATATAGAGAACACAACAAAATCATGCAATTAAATCAGTAGCAGAATAGAGACAAGGAGGAAGATTAACATGGTTAAAGGAAGTGGAAGAAGATTTAAAAGCAAACTGGCATATTACAAGGATAAGGAAAAAGAAATGTATGACAACATATTTATTATTATTGTCATTGATAAATGATATCATGAAATTTTCATATGCAGATAGTTAATATTTATAAATGGAATTTTTGCAATTATCAGTGAACTGTAAATATTAAATAAATGACATTACATCCGTAATTTAAACGATAATCTATGTTTAATTTTTTTTTTCATTATACCACTATATTGAAAGAAAAAATATTTAATAAATTTAAATAAATTCATTTATTAGAAAAAAATGTATTTTATATAAATTTGTTAATAGCAACAAACTATTTATTTAAAATAAGTGTAAGCGATTTAATTAAAACAAACAAATTTATTTATTTAATTCTTTATTTATTTGAATTAAATATAAAATTATTTAATTTTAATAAGGGATGTATTTCATTTTAATAAAGGATGTATTTAATTTGAATATTGATAAGTCAATTACCCATATTTCTGATATTAATTTTTTTTAAACTAATGAAAATATATTAAATTTTAATAATCAAAATTAAATATTTTTTTTTTATTTAAGACGATTATTTTTCTATTAGGTTCGTATTTGAATAATACAATTTATTTGTTATAAATATTTTTTAGTTGTAATAATTTTTTTCTCTGAGTGTAGTCTCATATTCAGGCAGTCATGAATTTTAATTTGTAATTTTAATAAAATCTGCAATGTATTTTGAAATGCAGTATTCATGTTTCAATTTGGCGTAGATTAGAGTAATTTTAAAATCATTTAGGGGTTGAAAAGAATTTGCAGTTAAGGATGGAAATTGTGCGTTAGTACAGGCAGGTGCGAAGTGCGTGGAGGGCGCTAAAAATAAGGCGCAGTCTTTAATTTAACAAGCATTACTTTTGAGATATTACTAGTTAATGGAATTTGAGGGTGGGACCAGGCCAAGCGACGAACTTAAACGCGACTTATATTCGATTAGTGGAATAAATTAACACTGAGTTGGATCCGCGGTCGTAGACCACGCGTTGCTTAAATTGTTAAACAGATTGTCGGGCGTACGCCTTGCGCCTCGTTCATTCATTCGTTGCCTCGTTCTTCGTCTTCGCCAAAATTCATAATTTTAACTTCACCCACTTGTGCTCACTGGGAAAATGTACAGAGTTTATACGCACAAAAACGTTTACACGATGTGGCTGTAGGCGAGAACGCTGCTCTGGCCCAGGTTTTGCTTTGCTTTATAATGATTTGCATGATAATATTTCTTCTGTTTACAATTCATTATTTTCCGTATGTAATTGATTCCTAGCTCTACAGATTTTAAGAGGAATGAGCTTACATTTTAATAGCAGAGTTTTTAAATTATTTATAAACTACTAATCTAGTTACACTTTGCTTGTTTGAATTGGTTTGGTGTTGTTCGAGTCGACTCTGACGTCACTTTCATTTGATTTCTGTTTGGATCAGTCAGTATCGTTCATTTTGCAGTGATAACATGGTGTGTTTTAGTGTTTTTAAGTGAATTTGACAATTTTGTGCCGTGTATCGTGGACTTCCTCTTAAAAGGCTAGCCGTATACGATAAGGTACGTTCACAAATTCTATTTGTCTACTTTAAAAACTATAAATACGACTATTATGATCATATTAAATAATTTAAGTTTCAACTAAGATGCAACATTTATATTTCTGTCATGAATAAATTACATGTATATTACCGTACTGTTCCGGATAAAATACACCATAGATTGTCAATGTTAATGAACTTATAAACATATCAAAACGTTTCTCAAATTATAACCACAATAGTACCAAGTAACCATAACGATGATTTCTTCATTAGTAAACATCTCTAAATTATGATGACAAGTTCATTTAACATTGACAACCTATGTTGTATTTTATCTGGAACAGTACGGTGGTATATAAACTGGAATCCATACACTCAGAGAAAAAAAATATTACTTACAACTAAAAAATATTTATAACAAATAAATTTTATCATTCAAATACGAAGCTGATAGAAAAAGATTAGTTATAAATAAAAAAAAATATTTAATTTTGTTTATTTAAATTTAATATACTTTCATTAGTTTCTAATAAATCAATATCGGTAATTGACTATTATCATAATTCAAATTAAATATATTCTTTATAAAAATTAAATAATTTTATATTTAATTCAAATAAATTTAATAAATTCAAATAAATAGTGAATTAAATAATTAAATTTGTTTGTTTTAAATAAACTGCTTACACTTATTTTAAATAAATCTTTTGTTGCTACTAATAAATTTATATTTCATTCAAATAATTTTTTTCTAATATATGGATTTATTTAAATTTACTAAATTTTTTCATTCAGTGTAGTATTACACTAATAATAAAAAGTATTTTAAATAAATATTTTGTTGCTACAAATAAAATATTTCATTCAAATAATTTTTTTTTTTTCTAATAAATGGATTTATTTAGTTAACTAATTTTTTCTCTGAGAGTAGTTCTATCTGGGTGTGTTAAAAGTACTTTAACTTAAAGAAGACTCGTAGATTCAGGTGTACATTTTCAATGAAACGCCATAAATATTCTATGCTTTTAAAATAGAAGTTTTGTTAGCATATATTCAAGAGGAAAGAGTTTCCTAACTATCTATTCAATACATAAGTTTTAGCTGTTAAACCTCTGGTATTTTCCTACTAACATTGTAATATTTTATTTCGATAAGCGAAGAAGCTATGATAATCCCTGCGCTTTAGACTGGAAGACGTGTTGTGGACATACGTTCAATTTATAAAGTATTCATAGACAAACAAGATATGAAGTTTAGTGAACAAGAACAACACTGAAGTTTGCATGGAAAATGCAATAAATAAGACATGCCAGTTTCGTCCCTTTCGCCATTGTCACAGGGGACTTAACCTTTGTTATTCCTTAACAGCTTAGCCTTTATTCTTATTTTATTAAGTTTTTTTATGCCTTGAGATTAGGTTTTCAGAGAAATCTGATGCACTGGGTCTAGGTACACAGGATTTAAAATTAGATTACAAAAAGAAATGACAAAAAATTTCATTTGACTGGATGTCCTATTTGAATTATTTTAAAATATTTTATATTATTGAAATGTAGTTCTGTAGATATAAATTTATTTAAAGTCAACGTTTCGAATTATTAAACATAAGTCTTCGCCAGGAAACAAAAGAATGACTTTAATAAGTAAATAGAAACAGTAGCTTTGTAAACATCAAATTATGGTTTATAAAACAGAGAAAGCCATATCTTCTGCTTATAGATTTCAATAGCGTCTATTATAAGTCTATACTCAGAGAAAAAATTTATTACTTACAACTAATAAATATTTATAACAAATATATTTTATCATTCGAATATGCACCTAATATAAACTAGTTAAAAAAAATCGGTAATTCACTATTATCAATATTCAAATTAAATATATTCTTTATTAAAATTTAATAATTTTATATTTAATTCAAATAAATTTATTAAATTCAGATAAATAGTGAATTTAATAAATAAATTTGTTTGTTTTAAATAAATCGTTTACACTTATTTTAAATAAATATTTTTTTGCTACTAACAAATTTATATTTCATTAAAATAATTTTTTTTCTAATAATTGGATTTATTTAAATTTACTAAATATTTTCTCTCAGTGTACCATTGGCACATTTGGATCTTATGAGTTCTGAATTTTATATTATTGTCACAATAATATTTTGTAAATTTGCTTGTTCTAATTCGTGGTCGAAGATTGCATCGGCAGCGTTACAAGTATAAACTTTTATCTGATAAATGTACACAGTTGTATGTTTAATAAGAATTATTTTTTCCTTGTACGAGAAAATCTTGTTCGATCGTAGATTTGGGAAATTCGAACGCTATCACCACGCACGGAAAATGGTAATTAATTAAGTCTGATTGATATATCTTGGGAATTCGAGAGGAACTCGCGGAAAAGACGTGCGCGTAATTTTGTAACACGCGAAAGCTCACCGTCTCTGTTTGCTTTACCGAGTCGGTTTTTCTGATTTCCGCAGCTTGGGAGTTGTGACACTGCAATTGCAATGGCTTTCCTTGTTCCGTTAATTTGAAAGGAATAGTGCTATTTTAGCTACGTCCTTAGTACGTTACACGTTAAATAAATACAGAGGGTGTTCGCAGCTCACCATTCGGATCTCGACAACTATAAGATGTACTTCTGTTGAATTAGTCATCAGTTAATGTTTTTTTCTATAACAACATATAAAACACGATCATTAAACTAAATATATCATCAGCATCACGCTGGTAGCAGCACGATGGGAGTGGTGGAGGAGCCACAGGGGTAATTTTCTGTGGTGAAAATTTTTGGAATCTAATTTCTTAAAATTTCTATGACTACACTCAGAGACAAAAATGAATACTTACAACTAAAAAATATTTAACAAATAAATTTCATCATTCAAGTACGAACCTAATAGAATATATTAGTTTTAAATTAAAATAATATATAATTTTTTTTAATTAATATATTTTCATTAGTTTCTAATAAATATCAGAAATTTCGGTAATTGACTATTATCAAAATTCAGATTAAATATATTTTTTGTGAAAATTAAATAATTTTATATTTAATTCAATTAAATTTATTAAATTCAAATAAATAATAAATTAAATAAATAAATTTGTTTATTTTGAATAAATCACTTACACTTATTTTAAATAAATATTTTGTTGCTACTAATAAATTTAGATTTCATTAAAATAATTGTTTTTCGAAGAAATGGATTTATTTAAATTTACTAATTTTTTTCTCATTGTAGTTTTTAACCAATCATGATGCAAAACACTTGAAAATTCAACCATTAGGAACAGTATTATACTAATAAAATTCCGTTACCCCGATAAAATCTCGCTACTAAGTAAATAAATATCAGTTGTTAATGTTTATAACTGTCAATGTGACAGTTTATTAATATTTCAAGTTTGATTTTAGGTTGTCTTTAAAATTTATCTCAATTAATACCACACGACCACTTTTTTTCTCAGATAAATTTTTGTTATGCACTAATTTTTTGTTTTTTAAGCAAAATCACTCAAGCAAATTGAGATTAGGTAAAACCCCCTTTGCTGTGGGGTTGGGATTTACTATGCAGTTTGCTTTCGTGTTTGTTGCTATGCAAAAAAAAATTCGTGTAAAATTTATCGATAAAATCAGAAGGTCTTCTGATAATACCCCCGAAAATAAATATACTTTGACAAAATAGTGCTAGGTAATAAATAATGCCATAGTTGTATAAATATATAAAAAAAAAAAGAACTTTGTTAGTGAAATGAAAGTGGTGGAAAACAATACAACAAAATGGTCGGTAAAACAATAGATTTTAGTGCGAGTAAAGCACAAGCTTTCTCGTTTTCATTTTCAAGTTTCATTGGCCCAAAATAGTCGTAAAGCCTTTGGCACGGATTTGCTTGGGCCGTGGTGGAGCTGAGCACTGCTAGGACAGGACGAACGACGAAGTCAGGGGCAGTGGAGGCAGTAGGGGCTAACACACACTTGTATTCCCAACGCCTCTTTCCGCCCCAGCACCTGAACTCTTGTTTATTTGCGTCGTGGCATTGCGGTCGGCGAACTAATTAATTAAACCCAGGTACAGGGTATGAGCTGGAAACACCACGAACCACGAGCGCTGCTCACGCCATGCAACGTGGAACATACTGCGAGCTGCTCTCTTCTCTAATCATATTATTTATTATTTCCACCAATATTTGTATGAAAAGAATCGTTCACATCGAAAAAACTATTCGCTCTTTTGCTGGCCAATGATATATTTTAGTAATGAATATTTTTTAAAACTTTTAACATTATTTTATATTGTATTAATAATGCCTTCTACTCTCAGAAGAAACATTTATTACTTTCAACTAAAAAATATTTTTATCATTCAAGTACGAGCTTAATAAAAAAATATCGAAAAAAATATTGGCTTTCAATATAAAAAAAAATATTTAATTTTATTTAGTTACATTTAATATATTTTTATTAGTTTCAAATAAATAAATATAAGAAATATACATAATCGAGTATTATCAATACTCATATTGAATACATTATTTATTAAAATTAAATAATTTCACATTTAATTCAAATAAATATTGAATTACATAAATAAATTTTATTGTTATAAATAATTAGCTTACATTTATTTAACACAAATATTTTGTTACTCTAAATAAATTTATATTTCATTTAAATAATTTTTTTTTCTAATAAATGAATTTATTTAAAATTACTAATTTTTTTCTCTGAGTGCAGTATTAAAATATTATACATTGACATGACCAATTAGGGTTGTCATGTAAAAAAGTGAACAAAATGAATCTTATAAATTGCTGCTTATTATTAGACATAATTATTCGAATATGTTTATTATACCTCTTCACTATTCTTGTTGAATATGTTAGGAGCGCCGTGATTTAAAATGCGGATATATGTGGTGTTGTCCTGAATGTGAGGCAGATATTGTACATATGTGATAGGAGCGTAGATAGGTACTAGGTAGGGCAGTGGGTTCGGAGGCTTGGGCTGGTGAGCTTCGGCATTTGGCGCTTACCAGTCCCGCAGTGCAGCGAGTAGGCACCCAGACATGCGCGTGCGCAACTCCAGGACTTCTGGTGGCGGCAGAGGCAGCGGCGGGAACGGGCAGTAGCACGCATCTGTAGAAGAGTCGGCAGTCCCCGGGGTACCGTCTCTTGGATTCCGGACAGACACCTTGGCATGCACAATTCATACACTGTGGGTTACGTGTGAACCCACGCTACCGAGCTCCACGCTGCGGCTGCGGTCGCTGCTTCACGCTACTTCACGCTACTTCACGCATCCCGCAGCCGTAACGTGCAGCATTCAACATTCACATTTACCTCGACGTGACGTTCACAACATTCTACTTGCGCGTGCGCCTATCCTTCAGCTTTGCGCCTTGCGTTACCGGACTAATTAACATCACGCTGTTCAAAGTTTTCATCAGTTAAAACAGACACATTGTCCTATCTGCGAACTTGTTTGTTACACACGCCACTGTTCGGATTCCGAATGGTCTGATTTTTAAATTTGTTACGTGCACGTAGTCAACGCCGTAGCCAAAGCCAAGTAGCCATTTCGTCTTCGTCTTCGTCTTCGTCTTTGCCTTTGCCTTTGTTCGAAGGATGCGCATTTTGTTTTCATGCAGAGCTTGCGCGCATTGTGCGGTCGCGCGGTCGGGTTTGGTTGATGAAACGTGTGTTGACATTTCCGAGTCGAAAGGGGAATGGAGTCACGGTTCATTATCTGGTTGCGATTTCGACGCAGGTGAATTCGTTTTAAAACGAAAATAACATCGGTCCATTTTGAGGGCAACTACATAAAAAAATTACTCTTATGTGACCTATTTAAAACTGTTAACCTTATACTCGCCGTTTAGTCTTAGTAAGAAACTGACATTAAAATTATTTATACAAAGTGTAATGTTCCGTAGCAAACAACATTTTCATATGGATTAAATATAATGGGTATATTAAATAAAATGATGCTATCGACCAGTAATAAATTGGTCACTGAATCGAAATAAAGTAACTACAAAAGTAACAAATCAATAATAATTACAAGTAAAATACAACTTGAAATGATGTATGTACCAATAGATACTTAAATTATAATGACAAATAATGATAGAGTGAGTGGCACTGTAATGCTTCGAAAGAAATTGTGTTACTAATAGGTTTTGCATGATTACATCAAACATAATTTGTTTCCCTAAAATATATACTCCAGTTTGTCTTTATCACTCGTTTTATCTGTAATATTAATACGTTTCGTCAGCTATTTAATATTTGTATAAAATGTTAAACTCTGGATGTGAATTTATATGATGTATTTGAATGAATATGAGGTAAATTTGCGGAGCACGGGTCGCGCTAATAACTGCGGGTTTTGGGTTGTCGCTTTCAGCACTTCTCGCGGCTCGAATTAGACCCGGACGCCGGATGTCCTTGTCCGTGCGGACCTTTGTCTCTCAAAACGACGTCGATTTTTATATTTCCCTTCGTGGAAATGCCAGCACGCGCTCGCACTTTGCGCCACACGGCACACGGCACACGGCAGCGCGGCACCGAAGCGCGACGCACCGACACCGACTCTCCGATCGCGCGATTAATCGTCCTGATACGTTGTTTGTTTTTGCAGTTTTTACCGAACTGCTCGAATAAATCATAAACAGGAGATGCAAACGGTTTTTGTGTGTAATGCGATGTGAACCGTGACGATGGAGGTTTGTTGGCCTGATCGCGATAAATTGCGGAAACACGTTGTTTGCTCACATGTAGCGGTTGGTTGAGTGTGAGGTGAGACGCTACCCGCGGCCGCGGTCCAACTCACGTGGAGGTGGTCGCAAGGAGCGCGTGACGCTGCCGTGCTCCCTAGACTTGGCCAGTCTGCTACACATGTTCAACACGATTTACGAGTGACACATTTACACACGAACGTTGAACGTGCAAATTGGACGGAGCACGTCAAAAACAATACATGAATATGTATGAACAAACCATACAGCCACACAAGCACAACCGTATATCGTTCATGTTCGGCTACGGCATTTTGGTTCAGTTCATATTTGGTTTCTTTGTGCGGAATTAAGTTCATTTGATAGATCGATAACAGCGATGTAACAGTATTTTTAATCTCGTTGTTTATCTTCGTAATTGCATATGCATGAAACGAAGAGAATCCCACGAGCATCGTGAAATGCATTATTGCCTCAGTGTTTCCGTGTAGCATCGAGCGTTCAGCGCTCAACGTTCAGCGTTCGACGGCGGCCGTCGCGAATCATCTGTTTACGCTCCGTGAATTCCCGCGCGTGTCGATCTGTGTTCCGTGCATTGCGAGTGTACTGCAGATTCGCCGTCTTCGTCTGTACGCTGCTGCAGCATTGCACATTTTAATTTATCTACACAGTATGCTTCGTAGGACGGACACTTCGCTGCAAATGGCCATAGTACGTACTCGTTCTGCGCGGCAGCTCATTGGGCAGCGCGAGACCGCAGAACGACCGGGCTCGGTCGCTGTGGCCCGCACGTTCTTAAATAATTCACGGAAGAAGAGTCTGGAGTCTGGAGTCCGGGGGGTGTGAGCACGTACTGACTTGTCAATGAAACGCCGCCACTGCTCACTGCATTCCCGAACGCGAACGCGAACATTCTGTATAATTCATCCAGCGGGCGCGCGGGACTTCATTTGTTCGGATTTATTATTAAATTAAGTTAGGTTTTTGACTTGGCGTTGGCTTGTCGGCTTGTCGGCTGTTTGCTAGCGAACCGAGAACGAGCGGCGAACAGTAATCGCGGATGCTAAGGAGCAAGGGGACGGAACAAGGAAGAACAGCATTTTTCTACCGTAAATTTTCTTTAGATAAACGTCAAGGCTGTGAACGTCCTTCGAGGTTTGACTGAACGTGATTGATCTCCGCATACCTGACGCACCGGCTGCGGACGCGCACCAAATACACAGCACCAACACCAACACCATTGTACGCCACATGTTCCTGTTCGTGTTGACTTCCTGAAGAGCAGGCGGCTACTGAAGTACTGACTTGACAGGTGTACCAGCGACTCAAATAAACAACCGTACGCGGCCAAGCAAATATGTGTCGCATCGCATCGTCGTTTGTTGGATATTGCTCGTGCCGTCGTGCCGTCGTGCCGTCGGGCCGTCAGCTTAGTACCTCCGCAACACTTAGCGCTCGGACCACGCAATTCTTCACCACTCGCTAATAACCTGTAAACATGGATGTTCTTGTGCTCCAGTTTACGCCTCGTAACATACGAGATTTACTCGTCGTCATGTACTTCATAATTATCTTTGAAACACGGGATTCTTACATGCGTTGTGTTAGTTTTGTTGCCACTTGGCGCTGCAATTTTACTTCTTGCATGCGTTGAGCGCTGGCAGCGAAGGAAGCGGAAGTCGCTGTTGGGCTGTGAATTATGACGGCGGCGACTGCATTGCGGAGTCGAAGACATTTCATGTGTAGTGCAGACTCTACGGCGTCTGTGATATTTGCACAAATTAGGAACTAAATAAAAACATAACTTGTTACTGTTTCATTTCCCAAGTTGCGCCTCATACATACTTTTATCGAACGTGTTTCGCACAGCTGTACATCGCGTACACACACCTTTCAGCCACGTCTGAAAGATAAAAGAGCGCCTGATTTTATATTACCTACATACATACACGTCTTCTACTGAGAGCAACTCTCACGCAGACTGATTGCTCTAGCTTAATATCATCATTATTTTAGATAGTTTTTAGCGCGAGATCTAGGTTACATTACAGAATAGACTAAATAGTAAGTACGATGGTGCAGCTTTATCTTATCGATCTGGATAAATAAGGTTAGACTGAACATAATAAGTTAGCAGTTACTGCTCCATTGATGTTTTTAAAACAACAGCGGTTGGTAGCAGCGCCGCGGGACAAAACGACATCACGTCCGAGCGAATGGCCCCCGAGCGACTTAACGTCTAACGCAAAACAGTCATTTCAAGATTCGACGCATGGCCATGCGCCTGCGGTGGCGACGGCGACAACTGTGGAGGTTAAATTATTTTATTGGCGAGACGTGCGGCCACAGCGCAATGCGTGTGCACTTCCGCGTTGTATTTCAAGTGCTCGCTGCGGAAATTATGCAGGGTCACCGGCTCTGGTGTGAAATGCTAACCGAAATGGCTGTACCCTGTTTCCGGACGCACGACATAGAACTGCTGTTCACTTTACAGAGTTTCTCACTCCCACTGAATTGTCGTTACATTTTATTCACCTACCAGACATACGTTTCATTTTATTGCAATCTGTTCAAGTTCTTTGTTCATTCATTATACATACTACTTAAACCGTGTAATTCGAGAATTTAATTATAAATTCACCATTCGGGATTTGATGCATGCATTATTTTTAAATTTGGATATCCTTGTAATTCGCCCATTTAGATGTATGATATTTCCGATGCTCGAATAACTCTCGTATATTCTGAAAGAATTATCGTAGACATAAATTGTAAAATTGCAAGGTTAAGAGCAATCTATAAATTAAACCTAACCTAACCTAACCCCTAAAATTTAAAGTAATAAGAAAATATCTAAATCATATGTAGATGCAAGAGGGATAAAATCAAGGTAACACAAATTGTAAATCAAGTCAGTGGTCAAGATTGAATCCAACTTAAAAAATAAAAATACCGAATTTATACCAAAACGTAGCTTGAGTCGTCTACCTAATAAGCGTAATAACTAATTCTCTAATAAATCCAACGCCGATCTCGGTAGCGTAGTGGCTATGTCAATAGCCTGGCACGCCTGAGGTCGTGCACAGTAAAAATTTCATTTACGATTTGTAAATTTTGCGGTTAAGTATTTAGAGTTAATATTGATTGTTGAATATGGTGTTAAATTTGAACAAATATGACAAATTGTTCAATTAAAATTTTGTCAATTCTGAATTTTTAATAAGAAAAATTGTTGTGTTTATTTATTTGCTGGATTTATAAAATTTAACAAATAGACTCGTCAATAAACAAGTAAATTTAGCTAACTTATCAATTTTAAATTGTTGAGGAAAGTTTGTATCCTTTGTAACAACTTAATTTGTTATAATAACTATGATTTATTGTTCTACATTAATATAATTACTAAAATATTTAGTTAAAAGCACATAAAAATAAATGTTAATAATTACAATATTCACAAATATATTTAGTTACGAAATACACAAAAATAATTTGTTACTTGCTAACAAATTTGAAACTTGTCAAATTAACAAAAATTAACGGCGGATCGTCTGGGACTAAAAAATTTGTTAATTTTGACTATAAATTTTTTACTGTGTGGGTTCGAATGCCAATGATGTTCATGGTCGTTTGGGTTCCCATAAGTTCACAATCATTCACTCATTAAGCGGCATATGACCAATAGTAGTTAGTCCCCTTACTATATTTTATTTAAAAAAAAATAATTTAACAATATATTATTAGATGGATTTACAATTTTTAATCATTTTAAATAATTTAAATTAATACTATCATATTTATGACAACCGTATTTAACGAAGTTTTTGTTCTTTAAAAGTGGTGGATATTTGTATTTTAGAAGAGAATGAAACCAGATTTTTTTTATTTATATTTTAATATCAATTAATAAATTACTGATGATGCAGTGCAAGGCTGTGAAGCTGTTGCAAATGATTGTGATAATTAGGAAAGAAAATATTCTATAGAAATATTGCGTGGCATGGGAAATGTTTGCGTGTAAGTGTCCATAGTGAATACCTCGACATAAGTTGAATGGATAAGTTCTGCATCGTCATCCGCTGCCACGGCGCGGCCATCTCATTACACACTCTGAAAACTTTGCTCCATGTGGTTCTTTTTGATTCCTGTGCCGTATGTGGTCGTTGCTAATTGCATTCTTTCATCGCATTCAGTGCGAAGCGCACTGCTTGTTAATCATTAATGGGACACCACCATCCTGCAAGAACATGGAGCTGCACTGATGCATGAAATCTGCCTCATGTTCAACACAGGACCGTAATGCATGTGTTGCCAAACTGGAAAATGTTATACAACACTACCGGCCGGTGCACCCGTGAGCTTTACGCTCGCATTTGACATGAACTTTACTGTATTCAACAAAAATATTTACCAGCATGTCACTAATTTGTTTATTGCTATTAAATACATTTGAGAGGTACCCATTGCTTTGACTCTTGCATAATCGTTTAAGCTTCGTTTTCAGAGATGATTGTATTTGTATGGCAAAACTTAATGTGTAGAATTAGTAGTATTGAAATAAAGTTATTGTTCAACTGTTTACATTGACAGTATTTGTATGTGTAGTCATATGTAAAATTGTACATAACATCAAAAAGTGCAGCACTAGTAAATAAAAAAGACATGTACAATTTTCTATTTCGCTTATAATACCAAACAAATACATAATTATTAAGTTCATGGGTGTCTGAGTATATGAAATTATCATATGAAAATATGTGCAGTCTTGTAATATGAATTTAAAATTCATTAAAGTTAATAATTAAAATTATTTAACTATCGTGTGTTTGAATGTATGCATTGAGAAAAAGATTTGTGTGTCACTATGAAGGTTTATTGAATGTTAATAAATACATATTTATCAGTAATAAATAACATATTTAAACAAAAATGATAATAATAAATAAGTTTTATTTAATATTAATAAATATATTAATTATTTTTCCTGAACTAGTTGTTTATTTATATTAAAAGCAAAGCTTTATTATTAATGTACAAGTTTTAAAAATAAAACTTAAAATTAAAATAAACATAAAAAAAAAAATAAAAAAAAAAATATTTAAAGATAATATTTACTATTGAACTTACTTTTTTAACTGTACTATAGCATATTTATTAACCAAATATTAACAATTATTGATGCTTGGGTAAATAATTATATTTATTCAAATAAATAGAATTGTGTATTATTTAATATAATTATTACAAAATTAACCCTTTTTTACATAAATACCTACTTAATTGTGAACCTACTAATATAAATAATAGAGTCGGGAAAAACAAAGTTTATAGAAAACATTTTTAAAAAATCTGGTGTGGGCATCACACTACTTTCTTATACAAATAAGTTGTTTACTAGAAAATAAATTAAATACTCCTTCAAGCTTAACTTGAAATTTATTACTTATGTATAATTTAAACATGAATAAACTCATTGCTGTAGTACGCATCGTAATATGTCTTATATTTATCGAAATATGGCGATTTGTAATGTTTTTCAAAATACGGAAATTTCCCCAAATATGACTTAAAATTGTAAATTTTTTTTATTACATTTCTTTATAATATTCGCGCCAGGAAACCCATTGCAGTAGAGCGCATCATCATATCTCTAATATTTTTCGAGATATGATGATTTTTTATATTTTCCGAAGAGCAAATTTGACGGGCTGTAACTCGAAAACTATACAAGATATCGAAAAATATCTCCAGTTTTGTGTTTTTCGTGCCATTTATAATAAATTAGTAATTTTTTAAAATTTTGAAATTTTTTGGAATTTTTTTCAAAATTTCGATTGTAGATATCTCGACAAACATGAAAGATACAGACTTGCTGTATTCACCAATCGATTCAGCTCGACGAAATACATAAACCCTAAAAATTTCAGAAAATTCGGATAACCGGTTGAAATGTTAGAGCAAAAAGTCTGAAAATGCCCAAATTCAGGCCAAACGTCAAGGGGTACCCCTTGACTTTTAGGACAAAAAACGCAATTTTCAAGCTTTTTGCTCTAACTTTCCATCCCGTAAAGCAATTTTTATGAAACTTTGCATACTTATGTATTTCGCCGAGCTGAATCGATTGGTGAACACTGCAAATCTGTATCTTTAATATTTGTCGAGTTATCGCCGATCGAAATTTTGAACAAAAATACAAAAAAATTTCAAAAATTTAAAAGTTTGCTAATTTGTTATATAAGGCACCAGAAACGCTAAACTGAAGAGAATTTTTAGATATCTCGTGTAATTTTTGAATTACAGGCCCTTAAAGTTGCACTTCGAAAAATACCAAAAATCGACGTATCTCGAAAAATATTAAAGATCTGACGATGCGCTCTGCTGCAATGGGGTTCTTAGCGCTTATATTATAAAGAAATGTAATAAAAAATATTACAATTTTAAGTGAGGATATTCCGTGAGTTTCAAATTTTTTTATCGGTATGTGAATCTGTATTGAATGATTAATAATTACAGTTTCTGTTATTTGTTTGTTCCCATAGCAACTAAAATTAGTTTATTAAACATATAATTCAGTTTTATCAAAAGAAGCAAACAAAATCTGGTGTGGGCACCACACTACTTGCTTATACAAATAAAACCAAATGAACACGTATGACTTGTTCCTTGCGTATGACTTTATTTAAAAATAGAAATCTATTAATATCTAGTCAGCAAAACTTTCTAACTAATAATACAAATATTACTTACATTTATAATATTTCACAAGACACATATTTTAGACACTTCACAATTATTTGATGTTTGACACATAAATATTTAAAATATTTTCGTTTTTTTCCCATTGTAACTAAGATTATTGAAATATATTCTTGAATATATAATTTAGTTTTCCTCAAAATTAGAAACATGTACAAGAAAAGTGCAAATAACATTTTATATTCCAAATATTATTGCTAACATTTTTTATTTGAAACTTTCTCTGTAAGCATTCTATTTTTGAAAGAAAAATGAATTTATTGTTTTCTGTGTCCAGCAAAGTTCCTCTTCCGGTTGTTCAATTTCATTCAAAATTAATAATTAAAATTATTTAACTATCGTGTGTTTGAATGTATGGAATTATCATATGTAAATGCATAAAATTTCGGAATATGAGTTTAAAAGTCGCGTTTTTTTAATTTTTACATATTTATTTAATAAAATAATTTCTTTAAAATTTGTAATTAAAAAAATTTGGTTTGCGGATGTCCTTGTAAATGTAGTGTAGTGATTGGTCCATGTCCATACACAAAGTACGTTATGCGAATATGTGTACTCTTGCAAGAATTTTAGTTGGAGTATAATATTTACACGTTTACCGTAATTTGATCGATGTTAATTTAATGTAGCGTTATACCAGATATGTTATTTTTAGTTGGATATGCAGTAGCAATGTGCGTATACAATATTTATTTTATTTACTGATTAAAATTTACTAGTTTCGAAATTGGAGCAATTTGAGGTCGAACATGTTAGGAACTTGGAAAGCAAGTTCGAATTCTGAAACAAAGTTTGCACTTTGAAATGAAGTTAAATTTGAGAAATAACTTTAAACATTAGCACAGTAGGTATTCTATTAAAAGATTTTATGTTTAATTTAAAATAACTCCATGAGAAAGCTAACATAACGAAGGGTATTATCATTTAAGGATTCATAAATCAATCTCTTTGATATAAACTTTGTTGAATCGTTGCAGTAAATGTTACTTGCTAAGGAAGTCAGGAACCGGAAAGGAATGTGTGTTAATAAAAAGCACAAATTTTATCTTTCCCTTGATCGCACGGCCACGTAAATGTTCCGTGAACATGATGTCTTGTATGTTTACAGGATAACCAAATTGTATGAAATTATATACTCATAAAATAACAAATGTGCAATTATTTATGTGCCACATTCTTTATTTGCATGAATTATTTATTTCCTTTATTGAATACGTTGGAGTTTGTGCACGAAGATTATAAAATACAGATGAAGACTGGGCTTGAATCAGCTGAGGCGAATTGGCCATGTTGAAAGTATGTCCGACGACAGCGTCGCAAAAAAAGATTTATGTCTAAAGGTGCAAGATTGCGTGTACGGATAAAATTAATTATTACAACTACTGACTGGGGTCTTTCACTAGAGTCACAAAATGGCAAATACCTCATTTTTTTATAACCAGGTCCAAAAACATCGTACTAGATATTTTTGGACCTGGTACATCGTACTAGATATAATAGAAGTTTAAAATATATTAATTATTAACATATTTGAGTTTAAAAGATAACAACTCTGGGGTCAAAGTATTATGTTTAAGCTTCTCTCTCACACATCTATTCTATGCTAAATTCTTTGTACTTCTCTTTTTATTGAGCTGTCAGATTGTCGAAGTGTCAAATGGTTGGCACCTAATATGAAGGTTTTTGTTTTGTTCTTAATTCGTAACCAAATAAAACAAATCACACTTGTTTGAGAATTCGCGCGATAATGAAACGTAGTTAGGTCGACACAACGAAATTAAATACATGTTTAATTACACAGGTTAACGAAATTTATCAGTGATTACCAAACCTTTGATTAAAATAATAAATCGTATTCTTGTTATTTAAATTCTATTATTTACAATCCCTACTGTTTGAGATCCATAACACACAAGTCTTCAATTTAGATAGTTTCATAAGTTTTTTTAAAAAAGAATAGTGTAGGAGCCTATTCTATAATTGTTCGTCCGACTGGAGAAGAAATTCATACACCGGTTCTTAAAAACCCGCGAGGCAAATTTAATTACGTTAATGTGTTTTACGGATACACGAGCATATAATGGAGTTCTTAAACCTGTAACCACGATTTTATTAATTTCGCTAATGAGTTCCTTGTATTAATTTCTTGGTCGAGCCGGAAAAATTGATTCGAAACATGGCGATATAATCTGATACCCGTTAACGCTGCGTCTTCACCGCGACTTACAAAGTAAAAAGGAAAAATTATCATCGTAATGGGAAACATCAAAGCTTCTTATGTTGCGATTACGGCAAGATGCGCGCGCAGCTTAATTGGACGCCGGACTACGAACTACGGGGTATAGTCCATGTACACGCTGCGATTTAGACGCAACATCTATAAATAATTGTTGTCGTTTGTCTTTGTTTCTTTCAGTTTGTCTCTCTTTATATCCACTCCTCTCAGCCACATTCGTTCTCACGTAGGTGCAGGTGCTATTGTATAGAATTCTGCTCTGTTCTGTTCACTATTTTGTTGTATTTTATAATTCCGTTCCCTCGCTAGTTGGTTGTCCGTAATCTTCTGGTTGTATTTGGAATTGAATTTGAGGTTTCTTATGCTAAAGAGATTACATTTCGCAGTCCTAAAAGTGATTGAATTTTCAATATGAACGAAGTCGTAGTCTGAAGACAAGTATGCAGTGAATATGAACACGCTGCATGCTCCGGATTTCGCTTAAACTGGAGCATGTCAACGGTCACTGAGTTCACTATGCCATCTAGCGTTTATATCTTAGCTAATTTTACCTAAAGAGACAATATAAAACCACAGCTGCAGAACAAAAGAGTCTTTTCTCTTTGTATTACTTTTCTCTGTGGAATGAGCGGATAATTTAAAATGTTGACTTTCAACGTGAGCCAAAGCCAAATCACTTTGATTTCCATTTGGAATTGTTAAGCTTGGATTTTAAAATCCGTTGTAATTTCATATAAATAATATGTATCGAAATAATATGAAATAAATTAACAAATTAAATGTAGTCTAAATAAGTATATTACAAATTTTGTAATTAATATTATGTATAATAAAGTTAATTACTTTTGAAATATAAATTGTATATTTTCCCGAAAATAATATTATTGTTATGTAATAACAGATTTAAATAAATTTATTTTATAATTAAGAAGAGAGGAAGAGGAATGTTATATCTTTATTATATTAAATAGCTAGTGTTTAACAACTCGAACTATGAATGCGCAGACTTAACAACAAGAACAATAATAATAATTAGAACAATTAATTAACAGTCGTTTGTTGGATAAACAAGTACACGTTGCTATGGCAGGTTAGTTTGCTTTCCTCGTTTCGTCGCCATTTTACCACTGTCCGACCTGCCACCTACATTCAGGTTTTTTCCCAATACAGTTTAAAAACGTATTTCTCGTGGTAGTGATAGTGGCTAATTAAATTGCATCTACAGTATCCTATTACAATTACTATTACTATTACCTATTACGATATCCAATAACAGTAAAAATGTGCAGAACACAAAAATGCTTTTTCTATTAAAAAAGTAGTTTCCGTAATCCGAGCGTTCGTCTAACGTGCATTGCAAACCGCAGTTCGCAGTTCGCATTCGCATTCGCGTATGTAAAACGAACAAGCGTGGGTCTTTACACGGTCGTAATAATGCTAACAGTAAAAACAGTACGCGTACATATGACAAATGTCTTAATTTATCTTGTCTCTGGTACAGAACACGGTCTCGTTGACAGCCGTTCTCATGCGTCGAAAAAACTAAAAACGTTCGCGTGCTTGGAATTGTCCATCACAGTGTTACCAACGAAAAATCTCGAACATACGTTAGCTTCTTTTTTATTTATAAATTTATAATAGGTACAGGTATCTACAAACATTTTTCTGCGTCATTTTTTTTATTATCCCTGAAATGTACGGTATTCAAATCACAGTTTCTATGCAGCCATGATCATTTTGCTAAAATATGAATTCACTCGCGCAAATGTCTAGTAAAATATTAATATTTTTAATTATCGTTTGTTGCAGGAGTAAGCAGAGCTTAGCCAAAGAATCTACGTACTCAAATCAAAGGTTGGTGTTATTACTTATTCCGCGCATGTAGTCCTCGATTTATAGTGTTTTTGAAAATGAATGCGGCTATCATGATTGTATGTATGTCATGGCGCAGATTAGCTCGCTTGTAGGCGGTGAAAAAATACGTAATAGAATAATACGTTTTATACGTGATGCATTCAACGAACAATTACATTCGGATCACAGCAGAAGTAATCTGATACCACCACGGCCGGTTCTGATTTTAACACATACTCGTACACTTTTCAACTTTATTCATGCGATATTTTATTGATTCTGCAGAAACGCTGGGTTTCGTTGGTAAAAAATGTATTTCGCTTTTTGTGCTTGTATGAGTCTGATTCCTCAGAGAATATTCATAAAAGTTCCGTTTTCAGTAGAGAGGATTATATTTCATACGCTCGCAAACCGTTTGTTTGCTTTAATCACAGTGTGGTTCCAAAGATTTAGACATTCCGTTAGGTGTTAAGGCTGTCGTTGATCATAATTAGCGAAAATGCGAAGTAAGGGCCCTGATTGGTATCAGGGGTTCATTTGTTCATTTCTATTCACTTGACAATGACTACACTGAGAAAAAGATTTGTTTGTCACTATGCAGGTTTATTGAATGTTAATAAATGATTTTTTGAAATATGGCGAAGCAAATATATATTTGTCAGTAATAAATAACATATTTAAACAAAAATGATAATAATAAAAAGTTTTATTCATATTAATAAACATTTTTTTTTAAATCTGGGGTGGGCACCACACTACTTTCTTATACAAATAAATTGTTTACTAGAAAATAAATTAAATACTCCTCCAAACTTAACTTGAAATTTATTACTTATGTATAATTTAAACATGAATAAACTCATTGCTGTAGTACGCATCGTAATATGTCTTATATTTATCGAAATATGCTGATTTGTAATATTTTTCAAAATACGGAAATTTCCCCAAATATGACTTAAAATTGTAAATTTTTTTTATTTCATTTCTTTATAATATTCGCGCCAGGAAACCCATTGCAGCAGAACGCATCGTCATATCTCTAATATTTTTCGAGATATGATGATTTTTTATATTTTCCGAAGAGCAAATTTGAGGGGCGGTAACTCGAAAACTATACAAGATATCGAAAAATATCTCCAGTTTTGTGTTTTTCGTGCCATTTATAATAAATTAGTAAATTTTGAAAATTTTGAAATTTTTGTGGATTTTTTTTCAAAATTTCGATTGGAGATATCTCGACAAATATGAAAGATACAGACTTGCAGTGTTCACCAATCGTTTCAGCTCGACGAAATACATAAACCCTGAAAATTTCAGAAAATTCGGATAATCGGTTGAAATGTTAGAGCAAAAAGTCTGAAAATGGCCAAATTCAGGCCAAACGTCAATGGGTACCCCTTGACTTGTAGGACAAAAAACGCCATTTTCAAGCTTTTTGCTCTAACTTTCCATCCCGTAAAGCGATTTTTATGAAACTTTACATACTTATGTATTTCGCCGAGCTGAATCGATTGGTGAACACTGCAAATCTGTATCTTTAATATTTGTCGAGTTATCGCCGATCGAAATTTTGAACAAAAATACAAAAAAATTTCAAAAATTTAAAAGTTTGCTAATTTGTTATATAAGGCACCAGAAACGCTAAACTGAAGAGAATTTTTAGATATTTCGTGTAGTTTTTGAAATACAGGCCCTTAAAGTTGCACTTCGAAAAGTACCAAAAATCGACGTATCTCGAAAAATATTAGAGATCTGACGATGCGCTCTGCTACAATGGGTTTCTTAGCGCTTATATTATAAAGAAATGTAATAAAAAAATATTACAATTTTAAGTGAGGATATTACGTGAGTTTCAAATTTTTCTATCGGTATGTGAATCTGTATTGAATGATTAATAATTACAGTTTCTGTTATTTGTTTGTTCCCATAGCAACTAAAATTAGTTTATTAAACATATAATTCAGTTTTGTCAAAAGAATCAAACAAAATCTGATGTGGACACAATCCACAATTCACAATTATTTGACACATAAATATTTAAAATATTTTCGTTTTTTTCCCATTGTAACTAAGATTATTGAAATATATTCTTGAATATATAATTTAGTTTTCCTCAAAATTAAAAGCATGTACAAGAAAAATGTAATTTTATGTATTCCAAATATTATTGTTAACATCTTTTATTTGAAACTTTTTCTGTAAGCTTATTCTATTTTTGAAAAAAATTGAATTATTGTTTTCTGGGTCCAGTAAAGTTCCTTTTCGGTTGTTCAATTTCATTCAAAATCAACTCAGTTCTTCATTTTTTCATAAAACTTATAAATTCCAAGTTTCGTTCACATATCTTATCTAGTTCATGAGATATTGCGCACACGGACATCCATACATCCATCCATCCATCCATCCATCCATCCATCCATCCTTACACACAGACATCATTGTGAAATTGGTCTTAACTGTATTGAATGATTAATACTTACTCCAATACTTACTTATACTTTGTACAAGAAAGTAAAAACTACTTACATGAATATATAGGTGTGTGTATATACATAATAATATAAATATACAGCCTACAATATTTGAATTTTGCTAGTTGGTTTTTGACATTTATAGATTTATCATATCCGTTCATGTACGAACTTTCGAGGAACAAACTTTTGTTAATGTTGTATTCGGATGGAGGATTTAAAAATTTTTCATGTCTATGTTATAACAAAAAAAAAAAAAAATGTCGTCTAAATATAATAATAATAACTTGAAGCAAACAAACACCAGTTCTTGTAAACACAAATAATTGTAATTATTAAACAACACACAATGGCGCACACTAGTTGTAACATATTATACAGTTTATAGAATGAAAAGTATACCTTCAAATTTTGAGAATAAAAAAAGCACATCCCCAGTTTTTTACATTATTTTTATGCAATTTTAATATAAACGAAAATATTTTTATCATACCAATCACAGGATATATAGGATACCGCGAGGTTGCAGTTAGCAATATGCATCATCCGTATGTGAATCTGTGTTCATATTATAAAAAGTTTGTTGGAGTGCGTACACGTTAACTTCAATAACTTTCAATGTCAAAGTCAAGCCAAAGTAAATTTTTGCCGTACGTGTAAACGAAGTCAATGTTCACTGCTGGCCAGAGGTGACAGAGAGACACGGGACCGAGTCACTCCCCTGCCGATGTTTCGTTTTTAATTTTCGAAATTCCCCAATCGGTTTTGTAATCTTTGTTACACATTTTTTGCTTTTTCCACGCAAAACGTTTCGTACTGCGGCTGACATGAATTAAAAGTTGGATTAAGGCTCGGTGCCGATGCGAAATCGTGAACTGCGGAAAAGCGGTCGTCGTTCGATGCTCGATGCTCGCATACATGCGTGCCGTGTAATTTTTAAATTTTTTGTCGCTGTCAAATCCTTTTCATGTCGTGAGATTTCGGCAGCGACCGCGTAGATGTTCTGTGCGTTGTGCTTGTTCTCATTCCGACGTCTACTGCTCCGGTTGTATTTTGTAAATGTTTGTTGATTTCGTTATGAAGTTTAATTATCTACTGCTGTATGTTTGCCCCGAGTAAAGGTTGCGTTAAAAATGTAAAAGTTAAGTCTGTCTAAAAAAATTGCTGCCGAGTTATACGCTTCAAAAAAGAAATCGATTTTTCAATGCAGGCCAGCGCTATTTGCTCAAACATTTTACAGGTTATTATATACTAACTTACTAACTGAAGACGACTACGCTCGCCAAATGTTACTTATCAAGGTTTTATTCCGATAACGAAGTTTACAAATTAGTATAATTCGAATCAAATATGAAATAAGGGTTATTATACAATGTGTTCAAGAAGATCTGGGACGGTGAAATATCTCGAGAAATACACACCACTTTAAAATCTTATATGGGAACCCCTTATTTTTTATCCTATATACCTTGTAATCCAAATTTTGAAATAATTGTTTATATTATCTAATTATTTTTCTTCTCTCTTCTGTATATTTTGTTTAATTATATATAATATAATATATCATTAATATAAGATTAGAAACTATTAGTTAATTTGAACAAACATTATTATGGTGGTAGTGGGGGATTGGGCATGGTGACAAGATAGGTTTTTGAAAATTATTAAATACTTGCTTTTTTGTTTTTTCATTCGAATAGTATTTTTCGAAATATTTCACCGTCCCGGAACTTTTTGAACACCCAGTATAGGTGAATTAATAATGGAATGTTTCCTATTTGTCAGCATTCATTTTTATAATGCAATAAAGAGTAAAATGCACTGAAATTTAATAATACTGGAACGCTCACTGACGTTGAAAATACGAGCTGAGGAAGAGGGCTATCTGTCTTTCTTGTACAATGTTTTTATATAGCAACAAACGCGTAGCAACCCTTCTACAAACAAGTGTTAGACAAAGATGAATGGCCCAATACACCTATCTTAAGCTAGTTCTTCTCTTTCGTAAAAGAGTAGAAGTGCGCGTTCCAGAGTTACTATATATCAGTGGTAAAATGTACATTTATTTAAAAAGCACGTGCATGCAAAAGTAGGGAAAGCACTAAGCAGAAAGCGCCGTCAACATAGATGAATGGTGTTGGTGTTGTTTGAGGGTCACTGTTTTATTTGCGGAGTCTACGTATCCGACAACGGCGTGTGACAGTTTTCGAAAATAGCTCTTTTGTGAGTTTCCCCAATGTGGCTTTGTATTAGCCGAAACTATAGCGCATGCATGCATGACCTATATTCACCCCTTTCAGATGACTGGCTGCTGCCCAGAGCCACAACGCCGCCGCCGGCGGCTCGCGTCATCACCCGTCGTGCGTCGCGACGTCATCAGTGGTGCTGGTGGTGATGTGGTGACGTTCGCGAACACACCTCATAAAAATTATTCACTTGGCTGCTCCTTTTGCGTCATGCCGCTATTTATGAACATTTTCCACAAATAATCTATTATTTCAAGTAGCCAAGCGACGCATCTTGCCAACATCGATGCAATCTAAAATTAATTCATCAATATTTTATTATTATTATTATTATTATAAAATGTTTTTCTGCATTTAGTGACAGTTCTCAATTCTAATAATAATTTATTATATATGTAGTGCCTTAACACCCTTGTGGGGTAACGCCGAATCTTATAAAGCTCTCTAGATCTTTTTGTTGGAGCGGATGAATCTCCTTTCTTTTTGTTTAAATCCATGTATTTCAGTTTCTCCACATCTTCCTATTTTTTGTTTTACTGTGCCAGGTTTTAATTCCTGAATCTGCTACTTTCTTTAGTCTTATTGATGTGGGTTTCCTTCATCTTCTTCTTTCTCCTGGTCTCCATTCTACTACTGATTTAACTGCATCCTTTTCTTTTACCCTCCTTGTAGTCCAAGCCAACTGACTCTCTGTTCCTTGATCTTTTTCACTATGTCTTCTTCTTTTTTTATTGATTGTTGTTCCATTATTCTTCTTTTATTGTCATTGTCACAGTCTCTGAAGCGTACATTGTTATTGGTTTTATTATCGTTCGGTAAATTGTCATTTTTGTATCTTTAGTTAAAATCTTGTTTTAGCAATTTTCAGTTTACGTAAAAACTCTATTTATTGACATTATATTTTCTTTGATTTTTGCTTCTTTTTCTCCTTTGATTATTATTATATATAATATGATTATTAGCTACTTCATTAGAATTTTGGATTTCGGGTTAACGATTTATTATTTATAGAATATTAAACTTTTTACTGATTTCATGATAATGCTAGTTGATATTACCTAATGGGATAAAATGATTAGGCATGAACTGATTTACAATTCCGTTAATTCAGATTAGTCGAATCTAACTAAACCATAACTTAATCTATCTGAACCCCACCCGAACTTTCCGCCATTCAGATCTATGTATAGTTTGTGTTATTGTGTGCAAACAGTGGATAGGATGTTCTTGAATAATTTATTCCACGCGGAATTATGTGTACATTTGCAGTGAGTCCAGCGGTTTGTCAACAACACGACCACTGCTCAATATCAGTTATAATTTATTTTGTGCATGATATATTGCCTTCATTAATGCTATTTATTGTATGCAAGTTATACCTTCCAAATGTAAAACGTTTTTCTTTCAAAATCCAATAAGCACTTCAATATTGTAACGTTTTTCTGCGAAGTTGAAAGAATAACGCAAAAGTATAATTACTTAATTATTTAATCACAGACTCACAGATTATAAAAGATTAACTGTTCATCACAGACTTATGGTTTATCACAGATTTGCGGTTTATCACAGACTCATGGTTTATAGAAAATTCAAGGTTTATAGAACACTGTCCGCCGTTGGCCCGGCAACCCTTTATATACTCCTGTAAATTGGGTTCTGGAATATTCTAGGCTTCTCCAGAAGCTACGAGAAACGTTGCCGTCACACCGATAGGTCTGTGTTCGTTACAATATCCCAATGTGTATATACTAGTAAAACAAAAGTGAATACAAAATGGAAGTAGAACGTTTTCCATCTGAACAAATTCAAGCATCCTAAATTGCAATGCTCGAGTATGTGGAATACGTACTGGTAGTGTGAAGGTTCCAGAAGTTCTCGATTGTTATTTCGCGGTAATAGAATGTTATTGAATTTTTATCAGTTGCAAACAGATCAAAAAGTTTTGACAAACAGTTATGATGGTAGTAATTCGCGCTCTGTTGTAATTGAGTTACGAACAATGTTTGGATGTGATGTTAAACATGCTTGAATTGTCGGACTATTCAATGCGGTGTGGGTTTCGTGTGAAGCGATTTGGGGTCCGCCGATAACCAAATTTTAAAACAATCTGCCACTTCGTGCTTTTTAATCGCGACGCATTCGAATATTTACATTTTGATTTTGTTCTAATTAGTTAATGAAAAAGACTGTGAACTAGTCATATCAAACGTATTTTAATTACATGCAAACATAATATTAATTAGCATTTTCCTTTACCAAGCAGTTCATAAATTAATTTAATAATCATTGGCATATGAAATATTAACAAATTGATGGTTACACTAATAATGGTCGTTGCATTGCGCTCACAAATATTTAAGTGCTAGTTAACCACTATTCAATCGAAATTAATTAACAAATATAAAAAAATTACGAAAAAACAACATTTTAATTATATATACACATATGAGAATTTATCGAACGATAATAAGAACAATGAACGAAAAATAACCAGAACAATATAAAGATATCAGAAAACGAATACGGAATAAGAATGAACTATAAACTAAAACAAGAGCTGGGAAGAGAAGACAGTGATAGTGAAATAGATCAACAAGAAATTAAATGTTGTAGTCTAAATAAGAATAATAGAAATCTTGTAATTAATATTATGTAAAATAAAGTTAGTTTCTTTTGAAATATAATTTGTATTTTTTCAGAAAAATAATATTATTGTTGTGATACAGATTTAAATGGCAAAGTAAATCAAAGGTAGGAACATGTGGAGAAACATAACTACAAGAATTTAAGGGAAAGAAACTGAGATTGACGGCTGGTAACTGCAATCTGATAAAAGCGCAGTCACTCTGACTCTTGAGTACTTGGGCGCGCCGGGTAATAGGAGAATGTCGTATTAATATATTTTTAATTTCCGTAAATTTAAGGTGACAACTTCACTATATTCAGCCGTAAAAGTAGTGTGATGTGAGAGGTAAATTTGTCCTTTTCCTTATGCTAAATGAATTCCTGGAGGCAATTTTTTAAGATTCAGTTACAGCCCGGCGTATTGCTAAATATTTAATAATTATTTCCGCGGTTCGTGTCTTGAAGTGTATGACATATTTTAAATTTTTAGTGGCGCGTACGTTTTCTGCATTCTAAAATTTAGGGTGTTCATGAATTTTCAACACTTCTGCTTGTCGCGTGGCAGATTTGTTAATTTTTAAATATTTTCCTGGCCGAGGTTCTAAATTTCAGGCGCTCACATCTTGAAAATATCGCCGTATTCTATTTACCAAGAAACATACATTTAGTCTTCTGCTTCGAATTCAGTAGACGTTTCGCTTGAATTACACTGCAACTACAGCAACCAATTATTCCATTGTGGCTCTGGATTTCATTAAGTTGCCCTCGATATTGCCGCTAATTGAAACTGTAATATTGTTAGTTCTAGGATATCTTAAATTTGTGGAAAGTAAAATGAACAAGACCTTATTGTTTGTTTCACGGACTAGTAATTTTATAAAGTACCTATTTCTTTCTGAATGTGGCATATAGTGCACAATGGCATTTGATTGACGTGAACTTATTTTTATTTATGCTTCGTACAAAATGTTGGCCCTGACCTTTATTTGCATGTCATTGTTGTGAAATTCTTTAATTGCTATTTTTAGTTTCTTTTCATACCACGCCTTCGAATCCTATTTGTTATAACATGCCGCATCAAATTTTCTACTACTAATGAATTCATTATTGCAACTAGTCGCCTAACTTGAAATGGAGACGAACAGCTTTTCCGCTGATATCTATCAACAATATACAACGATGTAAAACAACGAAATCACCTAAGAACAGAGAACATTCGGTGGTATTTCATTTTGTTTTTAAGTAAACATATTTTGCAGAATCTAAATAAGCGAGGGCCCTAAATTATAATATCCGGGGATAATTTTTGGGTAATATATAATGCATAACATTTTTACATGTTTAAACGTTATCATGAGAAAAAGTGGCCTAAGAATAGCGCGGTATGAGAGCAAGGATGCTCTGATGCTAACACTGTTTTCCGTGTTCCAATTTCGTTGTAAATTATTGTTGCTCTGTTTTCGTGTATACGCGTACAAATGATAATACGGTTTTTTGCGTTGCGGAGTTAGCTGTAAATAATCCTCTTAAGTGGCGTGTTGAATTTCGACACGAAATGAACTCGGAAGATCACACGGAACACGCATGCGTTCGATCCGATGTACCTGTGCTGTGCTGAGTGCTCTCCTGGACATGCCCATGGTTCGTGCTCCACCGTGCCAAATTGATGCCATTATTCAAACGCTGTCATACCATGCCATTCAATTGAATTTTTCTCCTCGGTAGATTGGTCTGTAAATATTTATTTGCAATTATCGGACCATCTGACCCGGTTAGATAGTTTCAATTTCTTTTATTCAATTTCAAAATTTATAAATGAGCACGCTAATTCACTTTCTCTCTAATTACGTTGTGATGTTTCGCCCTGGTTTTTATAGTTCTGTTCACGGGTTTAGCTTGTTTTGCGAACATCACATCGACTCTTACCGAGCTCATGTATTTTTCTTGTATATTTTACATTTTTCTAGTTCATGTATATTCTGTATCTTTTTTTAACCTAACCTAACCTTTGTATGGCTTTATCCTATTATCACTTATTGTGTGGAACATATGTTGTTTCGAATTATTAACATCCCTGTGGGGTAACATCGCTTTTTATGAAGCTGTCCTGATCCTTTTGTTGGAGTGAATCAATCTCCGTTTTTTTTTTTTTTTTATTAAATCCTTGTAGTTAGGTTGCAAGTTTCTAATTGCTGTTGCATATAGATTTTCTTCTGCTTCCTTTAATAATAATGATGTGAATCTGCCTTGTCTTCTTCCTTCTGGTCTCTATTCTACTACTGATTTAATTGCATCCTTTTCTTTGGTCTTCATATATGCCCAAACTATCTGACTCTCTGTTACTCGATCTTTTTCACTGTCTTCTCCTTCAAACTCGTACTCATAGTTCATTAAAATAAAATAAATAAATATATCATCAGGCTTTTTACCCAGATCTCGGAATGTTTATTCTAATTCTGTATTCGTTTTCTCATATCTTTATTGGTCCTAATAGAGTTCTTATTGTTTTTCATGTCATTATTCTTCTTTTATTGTCATTGTCATAGTTTCAGCAGCGTACATTGTTGTGCTCGGTAAACTCTTCTTCAGAGGCAATAATCCGTATTTCCAAAAGAATATTTTGAAAGTGGAATAAATATGAAGTTAATCAATTTATGATGAATCTGTCTTTGAGAAATTGTTACGGTATTTTAACAAAGTTTTAAAGTAACTTTTAGAATTCTAGTATATAGCATGTTTGTAACGATGCAAAAATTATTTACATAGATTGAAAGTTGGATAATATTTCTGTTAATTGTACAATAGTACTTTTATGCAAAACTAGTTGAGAAGAAGTGTAACAAGTTTTCAAAGAAAAACAAACATTATCTACCTTTATATTCCAGATGTTCCAGTTTCTCCAAGTGAATAAAAGTATGTCAGCAAAAATTCCAAGATAATACATCCACAAATTTATAGTACCTAATTTATTGGTAGTAACATTTAACTAGACTTTGATGTAAAATCCCAATAGGTGGATAAAGATGTAAAGTAACAAGAGTATAGGTCGTTTGTAATCAAGATTTCAATTTCCACATGTATGAATCGTTTTTGCCACATCAGTAAGTTTACATAAAGCGTGTTGTCGGTGTGCTGTATTGTGCTTACGCCCTTCGGCCCGTCTTTCCCAACAGTGTAATTTACCGTTGACACACACATTCACTCTACACATGGAGCACGGAGCGGTGAGCGGATACTGCTGATTAGCTCCAGCATCGGCATCGGCATCGACATCGACAGCAAGGCAGTATCCAGTGTACATATATTGGTATTGCACGCGATACGTCATCCTCTCACGTGGTCGCTCGTCGGCTCGTCGGCTCGTAGTTCGTCGCTCAACGCGCAAACCAATAGATCGATCACGTCTTTATAGGTGCGACGGGGTAATTGACGTATGCCGTATTGCCACAGCCTCACTAAGTACCACACACCAATATACCTCAATGCTTATTCATTCGCAAATTTCAGACGCTTCTGATTTCCTCAATGTAAGTCGTCTGGAGTGGCACTTCCTTCTTCCTGAAGTGCGTATGCGTTCCTTTTAGATAAGTGCAAAACAGTGGGATTACACATCCTTCCCGAAGTGCGTATATGCTCCTTTTAGATAAGTGTTCCAAATCAGAGGGATTGTACATCCTTCTTGAAGTGATTATGCGTTCCTTTTAGATAAGTGTAAAATTTAGGAATCCATAAAAGAGGGGTTGCACATCCTTCCTAAAGTGCGTATGCGTTCCTTTTAGATAGGTGCAAAATGTAGTGTTCCAAAACAGAGCGGTACGAAATAGTCCATAAGTAATTACACGGTAGCCAGATACAGGCAACTAAAATACCGACATACCTCTTTGGTTTTGGACAAGTTGTCATTACTATTCAAGTTAACTCGTTTAGTAGGGGCCCGTGTGTGGAAACCTGCAAACTTAATCTACATAGTATTCCGGCTAAAATTGATTATCTCGGGTTAACTGTTATGCTTTAACACTTAACCTAACCTCTCTTAATCTAACTTTACCTTGCAATAACATTTCTTGGCCGTCTTCGTGAAAATATACGATTCCGAGATCTGCTATCAAATCAAAGCTTAAGTAATGCGCTTTTGATAATAAGCAAATGAGTTCAAAGGGATTTTATAATGTGGTGTATAAGCTTTCTCGATGCGAATTAATCAAACTTAAACCATTTGTCAGGGGCGTTAATGTAATGGGAAGTTTGCCAATAAAAGCGAATTACATCAAAGACGTCGGCAAGTAGCTAAAATATTATTGAGGAAGCATTCATCTATAATGCCAATGCCTATTAACTACTTTATTTTTATTTAATGATGTCACTCCGAAACAATTCTACTTTATTGTTTCATTACGATGTCTGGGTATTTTTCAAAATCGCCGAGTAAAATAAATCATCTACTTAATTATTTTGGTCATTAAAAGATATTGTATTATGTATGTATGAGTAGCTCTTTAACAAATAAATAATTTTTCAGCTGTCACAATCAATATGTTTGCTCAATCCAAGGTAGATATATCAAGTATTATGCCTAATGAGCAAATAGCATGATATTTTAGTGCACCTATGGAAGTTATATTACAAAGATTTCCTAATAGCTTGTATTATTCTAATACTGATTAACTTATTCAATAAATGTAAAACAATAGCAGCTAAAATTGAGAATATTTCCATTTCAAATGTGAATTCCAAATATTTTCAAGAATGTAATATATAAAATATTCGTATTACCGTATTACATACGAAATATTAAAATTGTATTTTCCCTGCTGGTATGTAAGCAAATAGCAATCGTGGGAACAATATTTACTTATGCAACAGAAAGAAAATAAACAGACAGGAATATTCGCTTGAAATAATTACATAGTACATATATAAAATATATTATCACGCCATTTACCCATTTAAAAGTGTGGAATTCTGCTCAATACAAATCACGTTCATATGAGATATTTTTGCGCGTGAAGTGCGGTTACCAGTCATCAAATCACGGCCTCTAAGCATGGTAATGGTGGAGGAGCCACAGGGGTAAATCTACACTGAGAGAAAAAAATTAGGAAATTTACATAAATCCATCTATTTGAATAAAAAAATATTCGAATGAAATATAAATTTATTAGTAGCAACAAAATATTTATTTAATATAAGTATAAGCGATTTATTTAAACAAACAAATTTATTTGTCTATTTGAATTTAATAATTTTATTTGAAAGAAATATAAAATTATTTATATATATTTAATTTGAATATTGATAATAGTTTTACCGATATTTCTGATATATATTTATTAGAAACTAAAGAAAATATGTTAAATTTAAATAAATAAGATTATATATTTTTTTATTTAAAATTAATGTTTTTCTTCGTTCGTATTTGATTGATAAAATTTATTTCTTATAAATATTTTTTGGTTGAAAGTAATTTTTTTTCTCTGAGTGTATGTGGTAAAAAATTTGCTGATTTATTTTAGAAAATTTGTCGACTGTAAGGATTGAACCGAAGATCTTATGATCCACAGTCTGATTTACCCCTTAGTAAGCAGACTAACTACATTTGATAATTGTGAATTTATGTGACCATGCTCTTCAGTGAGATTCGAACCCACGACCTCTGGCGTGATAGGCTAGTGACGCCACCGAGATCAGCAATATATAGTTTCATATTAATTGTGGTGTTTTTCCTACCTTTAATTCTTAAATTTAGATTTTCATTTATTCATTCCTCAGGCGTTACCAATTACGGCGGTAACAATATTGACTGGTACCTGTGAAACGTTATGAAATAATAATTCGAAAGATCAATAAGGCATTCGATGGCCGCCGATAAAGCTATCTTTTTTTCTGTGTTTATTTAAGTGAATGTAATTTGGAACATTTTTACACGTTATGTATGACAAATTGCTTCTATTGAGGCAGAAACACATTCGGAATTTGGAAAATGACTTCAGTACTCGTATTTTATTCACAAATATTGGTACATAAAACGTACTTGTGCGAATATGTGCTAGGAGTCTAGAGAGAAACTATGCGCTTATATGAAGTTAGCTTTAGTAAGTGGGCGCAGGAGCCCGAGAACTGAAACTGAAGGATGCATAGAATATCACGGGGTGTGCGGTAAGCGGTTTACAAAACACAGGTACATTATGTCTCCCGTCTGTGGAAGTTTTGAGTTGGCGCAGACTTTTATAAATGTCTGGCTGCTCTTTTCACAGGTGAACTCATAGCGCCAAGCGCCAAGCGCCAACCAGAGCTAATTAGCAGCCAAGTATTCCGCAGTGCCGTAGGATTATCAGCAAACTTTTGGGCTATCAGTCACCGCGACGTTCTGACTGTCAGAGCGAGACACGGAGTCGCTGCAGATATGTTGGAGTTGCGCGCATACGGCAGAGGCAGAGAGTGAGCCCAGCGCCGGCGATGGCCACGCTCAGATACTGTGACAAATTCTTGTTTGCCTGTTATTTGTATGCTTGTTTAAACGAACGCTCTGTTTGGGAACGTTGTGTTGTTTGACAAAGCTATTAATTCCTGCTTTCTACTACGTGCTCATTTTATATATTTTAATAACGCGAATGTATTGAAAAAATATTCCTCCGGCAAAACATCCTACCAATTCAATTTTGAATCAATATATTGAAACGCGGTGCGTAGGAAAATTAATTAACTCATGCTTGTATAATTAATGTCAAGAGGAATAAAACATAAATTAATACTAACAACAATGTTATATAAATGCAAATTATTACCGAAAGGACGAAGTTCAAATTCCAATTTTATTGTCATATTTTTTCGAAAATCTGAGATGTTTTACTGAAACAATACACTGGCACTGGACCACAACAATATTGAATAAATCATATATAGAAACATTATAAATGCAAACATTTATAAAGGGGTTAAGCTAAAATCTAGGTCCCAGTACAGTCAATAATTCAGTTGTGAAGGATAATAAAAATAGTTATTTTATGTATGGTAGAAATACAAGTGTGCCATTTTGAAGTGGAGCAGAGTCCAAGTATACTTTTCCGGACATTTTAGCCGAGGTCGCCACAACGGAACGTGTTCAATAATGGAGTAAACAGGGGAAATTTATCGCTGCAATCCGCGTTGCGTATTATTTGCGTACGTTTGTCCGTACACGGGTTACATCTACATGCATCTCGCTCGCGGCACTCCACATTCCACACTCCACACTCCATACCACTGTAACGACAGCCGACAGGAACTGGGGATGAGCATACAGGGTGATTGAAAATTCACACTGCACCATAAACACACATGAATGTGTTAAGTAACAGTCATATTTTTTATTTATTGCCTGATGAAACGGCGAAAAATGTTCCGCCGGAAAACATCAAACCTACATTGGTAAAATGTATACGACGTCAAGTCCGTAAGCCGTAAACCATACTCATATAAATATTTATTATTGAAGAATATATTTTCAAAATTATAAAAACATTTTCTTCCTACCCTGACATCATTGGCATTAATTTGATTTGGGTCGATCTAGCACGCCAGAGGTCGTGGGTTTGAATCCCACTGAAAAGCATGGTCGTTTCTGTTGTTCACCAAATGTAGTACTCCGCTTACCACCTTAATGTAAATAATAATGTTTCTTAAATGTTATGAAAATCAGACAATGTATCTTATATCCTCAGAATAGTTTGGTAAATCCTACGGTTTTATTTTTTTAGAGCAAAATAATTGCGAATTTAGCTTTGTGTTGTGATGCGGCGATCTGTATCTATTCTCGGTTCTCGGCAGAGGTACATGATCCGGATTAGACGACCGAAGTGTTAACAGAGTTACAGGTTGATTAGACTAACTGTTGGGACACTTAATCGACTCCGTGACTCTATGCTATGAATATATTATAGGTGTGGTTGATCTGTAGTCTTGAATCACATATAGAGCACAGCACGGTATACGTATACGATATATGGATATACGAAACACAGTTCTGGTTCCGGATAAGGGCGGTGGAGGTGGAGGTGGAGGTAGAGGTGGACAACTCAATTCATATTGCTGTATCACCGATTTTGCTTCACCGTTGCCAAATACGCTGTCGGTTCTCTGTTGTCCGCTTGTCCGGCGGCCGAATAAGCCAATCCAGGTCGATATTAATATTGCGGTTATCTTTGCACGTGCCGTTTTGTATCCGCGGACACTGGACACTGGACACTGGACACTGGACACTGGACAGAGCGGTTTACCGCGAACAGCGACCTCCGTAAAGCCTAGGCTGCTTGCTACACGGTACCGCCACGATTATCAATTCCCTTGGTCGCCGAAACGTCTGCAATTGTTTGCGCTCAGAACGCTGGCTGCTCTCTGTTCGTTCTCATTTGGCTGCGAAACGTGACCGTCAGAGTCAACTCTGCGAGATGCTGGTGTATGTGATTTTTACTATTTGCCAGCTCACGTATTACTAGAGCAAAGTCTGACTCCTGACTGCTGACTGTATGACGGCAGACTTAGCGAGATTCATAAAAGAAATGCGCTAGAATCTAGAATCTCTCCCTAAAGTGCTGCCTGCCGTTGCAGTAAAACGTAAAATAAAAACACGTTTTATGTTTTGCGCTTGTTTAGCATGGCTTCGGATATTTTAAAATAACGATTAAAATTTGTTTGTGTTTCAACGAAATTAAATTTCCAGTTTTTATTCATAAAAAATGTATTTGTTTTTGTTGGCAACATGGACGGATAAAACATTATTAGTTTATACACGCCTGAATTTTTATTTATAGGTAGTTGCGTATTATTTGACAAAAACTAAACGATTGATTAATTCTTGTTTTATTTTTAGTTATCTTTCAAAACCAGAATAGCAGATATATTTTGTAAAGTTTACCTTTCAGATTTTAGGCAGGTCTCATAAATAAACATGTTCTTGATGTACATTTTTGGTTTCGTTGTTGCCTTGTGTACTATTTTTGTAACTACGCATTATACGAGGTGAAATCTCTTTGTCTAATTAAGGCACTCTTTATTTACAAGAGAAAATTAAAATGTACTCGTATACATTTATTATGATACTTTTACACAAATTACTCTTAAAAATCAATTCATATTTAGCAGATTTAATTAATTTCGACTTTCGTAAAAATTAATTTAATTCTATCAACACCAATATCAATATTTTGTGATTTGTAAGTGAATGTGTCATAAGTTTAATTGTTTAAGATCAAGAGCAGTGGAATGAATTTGTTTGAAACATTAATTGAGATAAACACAGTAGTCGTTTATCGTGGTTAGTCCGCAAATGCAGCAGCAAATAGTAGTTAGAAACAATTAGATTTTAATTTGACTGTAGTTCGGAAGAGCAAGTGTGCAAGTGTGAAGAGTACACATTCACATCTCAGAGTGAGAATGACGGCACGCGTCGGTTTGTCTTTCCGCAGTGGTCGGTCGATGCCGCTCCGCTGGTGCCGGTGCCGGTGTCGGTGCCGGTGCCGGTGCCGGTTGCCGCTCCGGTACCGTTACCGTTACCGGTGACGTTGTTGTCTGCACGCTACGCGCCCTTTGCTGATGCCCCATGCGCGGCTGTGCCACTCTCGTTGTTCGTTGTTCGTTGTTCACTTCCTCTGTTCTCAGTTCTCGTCATTATGTTTTATAATTTAGCCTATTTTTGCTTGGTCGGTTCGGTGTGCTGGGGCTGATCAGGCGGATTTCGGCGGTTGTGTGTAAGTATGTGTATGTGTATGTGTTGCTCTGTAATTGCGTTTCCTTTTCCGGGCGTGTGGCGTGTCGCCCGCGTTCAATGTTCAACCGCATGTTCACGTACACGTTACACGTATAGCACGTACAACGTACACGTAAATATGAACGCGCATGCATGAATGCATAATAGAAGGCTTGCATCGCGCATCTCCCGCGCTAAATGGACACAACCGCACTCAGTTATCGCATTTGCTGATGCTCTAAGTTCATCCATCTCTCATATCTTTTCTTCCGACATTCTCCACAACTATGCAATTCGAATTGGCGCAAAAATTTTGTGCTCTATGATAAAATATGCAAACAGTTGTTGAATATTTCAAAATGTTTCTTAAAGTAAATCAGATTATTGAACGATGAACAAATGAAGAATGTTAAAATAATCAGTTTCGACAGAGTTCACGCTAATTTTGTACTTTGAATGACATACTTAAAAGTTTATTCAAGATAGTTGAAAGGATTCTATGATGTAAAATGAAGAACATCATTTAGAATTACCGCAATTTTCTCAGTATTCATATAAATTAATGTACTACCTCTTATCGGATTATTTTATGGTTAAGGTTAGGTTGTGCAAAGCGCTGTCGACAGTAAAAAGAAATAATTTTAAAGCTTGAGCTTTCCAACTAGAAGTCGTTGGGCATCTAAACATAAACAAACCATTGGAAATTAATCAAAAACTGAATCCAGTAACGTAATAATCATTCTAAAATTCAGCGCCACTTATCATCATAAAAGTGATTAATGAACAATTAAGTAAATTTAAATATCGAAAAACTGAGCCGATAAATAACGGGCGCATGGCTTGATGCGAGATATTTTTCACGGGGTTGGCAGGCGACGTGACCGACGCGTGCTCGACTGCTGACACCCGGCGATGAGCCGTTGCTCTTGCTGCTCCTTGTTGTAACGTAACACGTAGTGCTCGGCGTCGGCGTCGGTGCTTACGAGTACGCCTCGCGTTCAGGCGTTCCCGCGAGCGCGAGATTCCTTGTGACAATAATGAATATGTATTGCATTCCTGGCTAATTTGCATTACGTGTGGTTTTTGTTTTATCGATTTTGGGGTCGCTTCTTGATTGCGTCCGGGCCAATTAGAAACAGAATGAAATGACGGGCCTCGGATATGACGACGACGCTGAAATACAATATATTTTATGTCTTCATCAGTCTCAAGTTTTTAAAAGCTTTAGAAATAAATCCATTAAACCAGGAATTGCCTATTAGATCAAATGTGCTAATGTGTTATTTTGCCAATCTGCAGTACCTATAATACAATTTGTAGATATGGTGATATAGCGTGATGATATACTTAAAAAACAGTGGAAAATTTCAGGGAGTAAATAAATTTCCCTAATAAAATAAAACGAAAGTTCGAATCGGTTTCGTGTTTGAAAATGAAGAGATAATAAGTTTCGCATTGGTAAAATCATTAGTTATAGTTATCGGTGGCGTTACCTGTAATTTTTTTTTTATTTTGATTCCAACTTTACGAATGTTCGGGAAAATTTATTTGCTTTCCAACACTAGTTAGCGTAACTACTGTATTGCGGCAGTCGCAGTCAGTTTCGAATTGTCGGGAGAGTTGAGGTGTGCCACAAGCCTGCGTACGTGGTCCTCATGTTCAGAACTATAATTGTTTTTAGGTGCTAAAATTATTCCTAGTGGTCCTCCGCGTGCTAACAAAAGTTGAATACGTGATGTCTTCTACTCAAAACTACAATTGTTTTACAAGTTACATCTAATCTTGCTGGTCTATGAAATTCTGTGCTATAATTGTTGATTGAAACTGTTGTTATTTGTACATGTTAATATAATGTAATAAATATCTTAAGATATTTTTTTCTTTTATTTAAACGGTTTCAACTGCTGAGGTTATATGCCGCCTCGGCACATTGTTTTCGGTGGTGTGACAACGGCACGCAGTGTTCTCTGGTATATGTTTGCGCTACCTGCCATGGCCGTTGCCACGAACTTATTAATAATGGTGTTGATGATTCACGTTATATTTCCTTTTACTTACCAGCAGCCAGAAACAACTGTCAAGATGTCAAATGTTGATGTTTTCAATTAGAATTTAAGAAGTTTACAAACACTATTAATAATTTTTGTTAACCTGCTTTGTTTAGATTATGTGCTATTTCAATGCCCTTTGTTTGGGCTTGGCCAGTTGGGTAGTTGTACTATAAATAAATAAATAAATTTATAAGAGTAATGTTATATATACCGAACTATGATGATTTTGCATGGCGCATCCACCAAATTTTTCCAGTCTCGCTTTCGATCTTATTTGATTTCTTTATGAGTTCAGAAATTCTGCAATTGGTACGTTAGATATATATGTGGGGATTAAATATTTTGTATTGGTGTATTGGGGAATATGGCAACATGAATAAAGATAAAGCGTCGGTTGTGGTTGATGAGTCGCGCAACTGCGGCAGCGAGTGTCGCATCGCAACCCAGTGGCCTGTAGGCAGCAGCTCTGGAGCAGCAGCGTGTCAACGTCGGAGTGGCGTCAGCGGCATCACCAGCGTCACCGGGACGCTATCACACATGCGAGTAGATACAAAAAAATTGGACATCGAGTGACGCACAGTGGCACGGTGGCATGCATAGGCAAAGGCAGAAGCAAAGGCATAGAAGCATACCAGGATAGAGGCATAGAGGCATATAGGCCTCAGGTTGAACCGTTTGCGATTGCGCGTGTCGCGTGCCGCCACCGCGCTACCGGTAAACTCGACGCTCCATGCTCTGCGCTCTGGCAGTTCGCCGCGGTCGCAGTCACGCCGCCGTCCGCCGTCCGCCGTTCGCCGGTCCGCTCGTCGTCCGCGTCGTCGTGGCTCGCAAGTCGCATCCTCGTCAAGATATCCGCTGGTGTTGTCGCGACCGCGTGCCCGTTTGACGTTTGACGTTTGACGGCGGCATGTTTCCGCGTTCGCATCCGGTTCGCGTCGTAGTAGTTTCCGCAGTACTTTCGCGGCGCGTGTGTCTTAGTCCCGGATCACCGTAACTGTAACTGTAATTGTAGTACCAGATAGTCACCTACCACTCATCTCATCAGACCGCCGCTTCGCAGATGAAATTGCTGCTCAATGTCCCCAACAAAAGTGCTGCTGTTAGCGCCTCTCCTGCTTCTCTGTGGTAAGTGCCTGCTAATTAAGTGTTTGTGACGCCTCATCGTCCTCTGTGCCCTTGCGCTCGTGTACACTTGATTGTTTGTGTGGTGCAATGTGTCGCATGAAGCGCGCAAACTTTCGTAAAACTTCGCGGCGCGCTCCGCTCACGTTTATTTTCTTCTCTGAGTTCATGCGTGAGTTCCTGTGTGCCGTGTGTGTTGTGTTGCGTTTCCTTTCGCTTCCTCTGTGACGTGTATTTTTTTTTTCTTTTGAGATCTGCTTTTTGTAACATAACAAGGGGAATGTTTCGTTTTCATATGACGGTAGTGTTGGAAGTTGCTTTGTTCGTTCTTCCGTTGATAACTGACTTTCAAGTAAAGCGATAGAAGTAAACGGTTGTCGCGTGTACGAAAAAACGTAACCGCAGAACGCTGTCTAACGTTCTTTGCAGTCGGTAGTCGGTAGTCGGTAGTCGGCACCTCCTCGAATCCAAACTGAAAGTTCCGCGTTCTCGAATCCTATCTTCACATTTCTACTATTTATGTTCTGCCAGTTACAATGTAATATTTATTTTACATATCTCGTTGAACGAAACAAAACATGATATATTTTGATATTCATCATCCTGCAGAGTATGATATGCGAGTGTATTCCACTTTCCCACTTCCCAGAGGAACTCATCTAAACGGAACAGATTTAAGCAAAATATTTTTGTTACATGAATATCCCTATGAGACCACTTCTGACCCCACTTTGTCACATGTTAAATGAAATCATAAAACAACTTCACTTATTTTTAGTTGCTGCAAACAACAAGACTTTAAATACACCCGTCTGGCTTTTACATTAAAATTTGAATGTAGAAAGTTTCATTTGTTAATTTTATGTAGTATTGTTAGAAGGGTATGTTGGAATTTTGTAATTGATATCAGAATTTTTGCTGACATTTCCTGTTTCTGCGTAGGTAATGATATTAATTAGTTATTTTCACTGAGAGAAAAGTTATGAATTTATTAGACGGACACATTTAATTTAAATAAATTAATTTGCTGTGTCAAGTACATAATTCCGAGCACGTCTGCGTAAAAATTTCCCTTCTGGCGTTTGAGTTTCCGATGTGATATCTTTCATTGCAAGTCAAAACTGATGTTTCTTCATGAAAGCATAATGACCAAACAAGGTGTGTTATCTTAAGGGGTTTGAGAGCTTGAGAGCCGCGGCCCATCAGAGGTCTTCCTGGAGCAGTTGAGCATGAAATTAACGAGAAAGAACCAGGAAGCAAATCTGCCGCAGAATTCCGCGCTGCCGGCTGGCGTGCAGCGTGCAGCGTGCAGCGTACGCGTTTCTAGAAACGCTAAATTATTTTCACCCGCGAATTAATTAAGTGTAATTGAATATTTTTTAATTACAAACGTTTTTGACTTTCCTTTTGATGTTATTAGTAATTTTATTATCCTATGGTCACGTTTTTTCTGCATTTATTTTCAATCGGCCCATTTAATGAAACCTAAAACCCAATAGCGCTACCCTAAGTGAAACGGTCCCATGCACAATTACCTTTCGGATAACAGTGTTTAAAGTATCATCAACCGTAGATAACTATTAATTTGTAGTTGAGAAATTCGGATTGGAATTGCCCCGAACCGTCCGGCATCGCTAACTGCGTTATTCGATTGTTTTAGTTTCTCCATCTCTTACTGTTTCCTCTATTGGTTTCTCTGTTTGTGTACCGCACGTAGTTCCTAGTTATACTATAACAATATAACGCAAATTACCCTGGATGAGTATATTTCGACTTTGCCTTTTTTATAAATTCGAGAGAACCATAAAGAACAGACGGCGAATTACTTTTGTCACGGAAGATTTTTGTTAGCTATTTAAAACAAAATTTTTTCAACTCAGTGTTGATGTAAATAGAAAACATTCTTTTATTTTTACTGTAAGACTTGTATGCTTTGTTCTCATAGCAAATTTAATTCATAATTATATTTTATTTTTATTTAGTAATTAACCGCGTAGATTGAATGAAAGAAGAGTAGAAGAAAAATTGAAGAGTCTAGTATAGAGCATCCAGTACCGGGGATACCGGAATTTTCCACGGTATTTAAATCCCGGTATTTATTTTATTAACATCAGAATTTTCGGTATTGATATTTATTAATATGAGTAGTATCTACTACAGTAAGTTGTGTTAAGTGTTGCTTCTGTTTTTAGATCATATTTTTAAAATAATGACATACGTTTTAAATAATATTTAGTAAAACTTTACGTATCTCTATACTCATTTCTTGCATTTTGATAAAATTAAGACAGTAAATTATATAGAATATTCTAAATAACTGAGTAGCAAAGTTCCCGGTATTGAATAGCGGAGATTTTGGAATTCAATACCTGATACCAAAGCGAAATTTTTGAATACCGAAATCCCGGGATTGAAAATTCATTTCTACATTGAAAGCCCTACTCAAGTGATGAAAATGAAGAATGAAGAATTATGAAGGAATTGCATGGTATCTCAGTGAATGTAGATTTATTTAGTTTTACAGTAAAAATAAATGATTATGTCAGTGTTTGTGTAAAGAGTTCTTAAATTTTAATTACAAGGGGGTGTAAAGTTGTTGTTAAGTGGTACATAGTAATTATATGTCGGAGTGTTAATTTAGTTGTTGTCTTTGCATTTGTAAGGCTAAGCGAAGTGCTGTGTGTTATATCTTTGACGTGTATTAATTCAACATGCATATTCCCTGCCGTAATCCGGTCCATTCATAGTCGTACTATACTCATACTCATTCCACTAGCGCGAGTGTTACTGCTAGCAGAATATCTTGATTTACGTGTATCATTTTCTGTTTGCATATCAGCCGAGCGCATTAGTATACAAAGGAAAATTTCTCATGTTAACACTTCATTTTAATAACTGCAATTAAAACTTCTTGGCAATCCTGACTGCTAACATTTATTTGCAATATGTTTGCCTGGGGATAAACTAGATTATATACGATTGCGTCTATTTTAATGAATGACACTGGAATTTCTATGCACGGAGAGAGATTCAAAGCACTATTCATGCAACTAAATTTTAGAGATAATCATCTGCGGATTTAATGGTGCGAATTGCCAAGCTTCATAAACAACATCGGAGACAACAACATCACATGCACCATGCACCCTCTCCAATTCAACTCGAAAATTTACAACAAAATTTTTAATTTAAAATAGCAGGTTTTGAAATGAACTTTTTTCATTGTTATCTGGGGTTGTTCACGAAATTAAATTATGTAAGGAAGTTGAAAGTAGATTGTAATTTAACCGCCTTTGTCATCGGAGGTTCACAACATTGACTTGTTTCATTGCTGTAGCTTGGAGCTTGTAGCTTGTAGCGACGAACAAGGAATCCGTCGGAAATTTCGTATGTGTCAAACACATAATTATAAGCCGGTATTTCAGTCTCCGTGGACTTTGCAGGGCATGCCGATACATGGCTTAGGACAACGGACTATACACACCTCAGCCTCACATTTACTTACCCGGGTAGCTCGTCGCTTCGTCGTACTCGTTGATCTACGTGCTCGATGGCCGTTTACCTGGATTTAACAGTAATTTAATTTACGGCTAAACTCTGCAGAACTGCTATTGCCTTATTTATGATACTAATTCCAGATGTACGCGGAAATAACGATTTAATCTCTTCCGGTTGCACGGCCGAGTTGGGTCCTCGTCCTCATCATGTCATCCCTCTTCAAAGAATGTCGCTTTTCGAACGCCGATCACCCATCGCCCATCACCAATCGTCTGATCTGTGATCGCACGTGTCGGAGTTTAGAATATGTTTTATTATTCGCTTTAACGACTCCACCTGCCGAAATCCCAAACTCAAACTCTTCTCCTTCGCTTGGCTTCCTCTGTGCTCTGTGTTAATGTTGGTGTTGGTGTTGATGTTGACCTTGTTGGAAAAACTTTCCTGGAAGGTTCGTTTTGCTAATTGAAGGATTTAATTTTTTCTGCATTTTATGCATGACCTGATAAATTTTACTTGCTCTGTCCTTCGAATCAGAAACCCAACTACTATTAAATGATTACAAACCCCCGAATTCTATCTTAATTTTTAACTATCTGGTGTAAGAAGCAGAAGTATCGCAATATTCTAAGACAAACTTTTGGTTGACAGATTAGAATTTGTAGTTGTGGCACATTTTCAATAGAATGACAATTTATTTGAGAATAAAAGCGTTGCCAAGAGATAAAATAAATCATTATAACAAGGTTTATTTGGAAGAATATGATTTATATTTTCCTTTTTGAGGAAGCAAAATAAAATTACAATCTTCAGATTAGATGTTACGACACCCGAGTTTGCATTCACTGTGTTATCGCGAGTTACTTTTCATATTTATATCATAGCTGTTAAGAATTTATCGTTGTTCTAAGAATTCTCGATAAATATGAAACGACGTTGTAGCGCGGTTCGCGGGTGTTCTCTGTATTCCATCGCCATCTCTCAAGCGTACAGCATTTAAATTTCATAAAGATCTTGCGAAGAGCGGCCCAAGAACGGCTACGTAGTACGTACGCCAGATGAGGGCACGATGCTATACACGCAGATAATCGAAATACAGATTGCAAATTTTGCGACGGCCGATTTCCTGCAACCGGAAATCAGAATAAGGTCTGGTGGAGGAATTACTGCTTCGAGTTTATTTTATTTAGCGTCTCGTCGTTTCGTCTTACATTTTAGATCCTCCTGGTTCCTCCACAATTTTGACATGCATCTTCTTACTCCTACTCTTCGGAGACTTGCAACATGACACGTTGATAAACTTTATAACTTTGTACAATTCCTCTAAGCAAATTACATTCCACAGTGCAAGAACCTTTCATATTTCAAAAGCATGAAAATTATTTTTGTATTTTGCAACCCTTTATTGCAAAAACTTTCAGTGGCCGTAAAAATGAAAATTCTGTATATTATGGAAAAATCTGTAGATATATCTATTTTAAGAGTACTTTATTGATTAAAAAGCTGAAACACAGTAGCAAAAAAACATACGTGATATTGATATAGTCTGGTATTTTTGTGAATATCCAAATAAATTTCGATGCTCGCAAAATCAAAATTATCTTCAGTGCATGTCATGAAGTTAAAATTAATAATTGAGGGAATTTGAATCGCGAAGAATTGATAATGTATTATTCGCTATTCGCTATTCGCGATTCGCCATTCGCCATTCGCGAAGCTTCGATTGTGAGCGTGGGTGGAATTTTGCGGGGTTTCGGCAGAGCCCAATGAGACCGAAACCCCAGCATCCCATGGGTACCAGCCCATAGAACATGCCGCCATCACTATATTGCACTACTGGGATATGTTTTACATTTATTATTCAGAAATACTGCTTGCGACTTGGCCCGCTACTTTGATAAAGAACGCCTTTATTGAAAGATTACGCGTTCCCCGACCCCCAAACACGTAACTTGGTTCCCGGGGCCAAAAGTCGAGAGCGAAACCCGAAAGTTCTGATCGATTAAGCGCCGATAGATAATAACAGTTGACGTTCTTTCATTTGTACCGCAACCTAACTTGAACCACAATATTTTATTTCACTACGTCGGAAACCGGACACTTGCTCTCTCTGAACGCTGCCTAATTGCTTAATTTATTATCGAGATAAACGATATTTACTTTATGTTCCTTGTTAGACTTAGTTTTTACTAAAAGGTTTTAGGAGTAACATCTTAATTATCCTAATTTTATCTCCAAGTACATTTGGGGGCGATTTTTATCTATTTAAGAGAGAAACAATTTCTGTTTTCTCTTGTATTATTTTGTGTTGAAAATAAGATGTTAAAAAGGATTTTGCTGTTTACTCTAGTCAGTGTTGTTGTTTCCCAGTGTTTTCTTTTCGCTAAGACTAAACTTCGCGAGATAACAAATATTACTTACCTTCCTATGTATTTACGTAACAAAGTTTTATTAGATTTGCCTGGTCAAATTTTGAACGGTAAAGTGGAACAGTGAAATTCGTATAGTAGCATAGTGTACTCGTAGTCGTATTGTCAGCTACTTTTATTGTGCTCTGTATACTTTACAATCCCTGCCGACAATGTTTATTAACCGTGCGAATTACAATACTATACACTTTGTCTTTCAGCAGATTCGGTTCTTGTCGACGCCGACTCCGGCAACGGCTTTCAATCGAGTTAGGAGTTCTATATCGTGGAGGGTTGGTTTTAGCTTTTGGGTATTCATCGCGAAAGTCGACGAGAATTAAACATTCATAAGGAAAACGTCAGTTTTAAAGCGTGCGTTCGTCGACTTCATAACGAAATGTGCCGACACATTTTTCATTTGCTATTCGCAGTGTTCGCAGTGTTCGCAGTGTTCGCAGTATTCGCAGTATTCACAAACCACTGTCGACAAGCAGAGTTGCAGAATGCGGGATAAGGTTATTTATTTTTCAGAGCCAGTTTCACTTTTGCAGATAAGCGACCAATGTTTTGAATCATCCACTGCAGCGAATTGGTCCCAAATAAAAACCATTTCACGCTTATCTTGGACGTGATCTGCATAGTTTGGTCTTCAATATTCCAATGAAAAATTGAACGATGCAGTTTGTATTGTTATTGTTGCATTTCTGTGAATACCGCATTTGAATGCAAACTCTGTGTTACGCAATAAATTTACATGTTTTGAAAAGCAATTATTTAAACTAATAATTTTATTGCAGCGTATATGAGACTGAAATTACTTTTAATAGAGCTGGAAATTTATGTTCTTGCAGTCGGTTTTTCATGAATGTAATGCATGTTGTTGCTGTTTTCATTTGAACTAATTATGTTAATATCATTTTACATATCACAGTTACAATGAAGCGGCAAAAGCAAAACAACTCCTTATGTTATTAACATTAATTTACAACCCATTTAAATATTAAAAACTCTGAAATTAAAACGGAACCTTTACTTTCTCTCCACTATTTAATTAATGTCGTGCAAATATTTGAATCAAGGGGAATTATTCAATTTACAGTCCTTTAGATCTAGTGAAAATGCGACTTTTTGACACTCGGATCTAATAGTTATTTGTGAAAGGTTTCATATAAGGCATCCTGTATACATACATAATGTCACTCAGTGGGTTAGTACGAACCCAGAATCACAGTCAACCAACAATCAATCTCTTCCAAACATTCATATCCTGACACACCACTTTCGCCTCGTCCAAATTCACAGTGCGATTCATACATACTCTATCAATCACACCCAACCACTTATTCCTCGGACGCCCACGCAATCGTTCACCTTCAATTGACTCACTCCCACTTTCTTAACAAAATTCTACTCAATCTTCAGTCACCATACATCAATGTATTCCCAACACGATCACTCCTTTCAAATATCTTATTTCTACATCAGTTATACGTCGTTCATGGTTCTTCATCTATACCCAATATAGGCACCACACCATTATAAACACACAATCGAGCATCGTTTCGAACAAATGTACCCAGAGCACCCAAAACCTTGCACCGTGCCTTTCTATCTCCGCTTAGCATCTTTATAAAAAAGTCATTCGTTCATCCTGTATAGATCATAGTAATTCCTCATTTAGGCATTGTACTTGGATCGCGCATAGGGTAGTTTACAACCAGCGTCCATGTTAAAGGGTGTCGACACCATCGGGACATTGGGGGCACAACACCGCTGAAAACAAGTACAACAAAGATAACGATGGGAGTTCATAATGAGGTGCGGCAGGCCGTTGACTACATTATTTTGCTGTGATAAAACAACCACGAATTTTGCTTGGCATTGATGTTGTGCGCGGAGGCGGAACAGACCCCCCGGCGTCGTTTATTCATTTGATCGCTCATTGTTTATAACGCGCCACTGGAATATGATTTTGTTAAAATAAAACCGCGTTAACGACCTGGGGAGTCGGTAAGGCTAGCTGTTCGCTCTCCTTCGAGATCTTAGCTAATTTCCTTATTATTACTTGCGCTAAAGGGAACGTTCAAAGGCATGTGTGCACTTTGAGGCATTGAGCCGGTCGATAACTCCATATGATGATGAAAATATGTAGGTAATATCTGGAGCAGTCTGTGCCCCTCTTTCTTTCTCTCAAGCCAAATTAACTGTGTTTCCTTCATAATACCAGCTCAACGCTCGGGTTGGGTTGCTTGCTTGAATATTCATTTACTGAGCTCAACCTCGCCATTTCATTATTTTCATGTAAAATATAATATTAACTAATTATTATTTATACTGCAATTAAACGGGAACGCATACACTTCTCGAAAAAACATTTCACGAAAATGTTAACTATGTAAATAACTCGAATATGTAAATGTCGAATGTTGAATATGTTGAAACGGCAGGAAATTACAAACTTCGAAAGTATGTATCTTGAGTATACAAATGTCAAATAATACCTACATAATTTTCATTAAAAACAAGTACTATGCTTTATTGAGCGTGAAATGTGTAGGCTTAGGGGTTGTTTGTTAAAAGTATGAGCGAAACGAACTTACCTACATAAAATTTCCATTGACATAACATTCGACATTTGTAACATTTCCAACATAAGACATTTGCATTTTACATTCGAAAAATGTATTTTCGTGATTTATATTTTCGAATCCCAATAAAACTAGCATACACAATTTTAGCAGTAGAGAGAATTTTTTTGAAAATTACACTTTTCAAGTATTTCAAAATACAGCTATTGATTTTTGAATTATACTCATGGAAAATAAACGATTTTAATGTTGTTATCAAAATTTTAATAACCTTTTTAGTGTTAAATTCATAACCTCATGAATGTTGAATTTCCTCATTCATCGGTCAATATTGTCTATTTGGTCTAAAATTAAACAGTTTAATTAAAAATCAAATCTGTGCTGATTTATGAAGATGTTCTCATACCTTATTCTGTGTTGGTTCAGGAATTATAAAAATTAAGTATTTTTGTTTTCATTTCCTTTCACGTAAATTAACTTACTTTCAAATTGACTGTTTAAATATATGAAATAGTGATATGGTCTCAATTTTATTACTGTTCCAATTGGAGTTGAGCATAAAGTTTGGTTGGAAGTACATAGAAATTAATATTTTATAAATAATATTCTCGGAAAACGAAGTTATTATACTGCAAATCTACTTTGCTTGTATGAATAATTTATGTATAAAATATATATAGAAATTAATGGTATTAGATGTAATATGTGTCATATATTGATATGGACAAATTATTTAATGGTATGGAAAATATAAAAATAATGGCTATATACTGGATATATAAATGTTATTTCTGTATTTTTAATGACTTGTAAATCGTTTATTAATTTTAAAATTATAGCCATCACTGAATCGAGATTTGACAGCTGTTGATTTATTTCCTAAATGAAACAGAAATTGATATAATTTCGTTGATTTAAACGTTATTTGAATATCATCAGAACTAAAAATATCTAATCAATATATGCGAGAATATGAGCAGATGATTTGAACACATCAGTGGTGTCCTCGAAACATTCATATTCCCTATTCCCTATTCCCTATTCCGGTATATCACCACTGGAATCATTCAAATAAATCAACATAGCACAAATGGACGTAATCAGTTTACGCCGCTGCGAATTAGAAAGGTCTCCTGATTGTCAGCCCTGTTCTGTGCGGACGCATAAATACTGTAAAACTCCTTCTTGCTTTGAGTGAAGTGCCCCGTCATAAGCCGTAAATTGTTAAAGGAGTCATGATTGTTGTAGCTGTAGGCTGCTGGAAAGTAGAAAGTGCAGTACTGCGTCGTATGTACTACGTAACATATCCGCTTACCCTGTAATGGCCGTCATCGTATAAAGTACCATACTCACGTATTTATTGTTCTTGTAGGGGCGGAGCTTGTGAAAAAGTAATAGATACTAGAGGGGATTCCCTCGGTCTTTGCTTCTGCTACTTGAGTAGTTGGCGCAAACCAGCGTCGAATGTCAGACTGTCTGCGTCTGGGCGCATTTCACATCTCATTTAACGAAAAATATCACTTGTCGTCGCCCGGCTTAATTTATGTTGGAAAATTGGAACAGATAAAGTTGTTTATTCTTCGAGCTTCACAAAACTTGCTCATGAGCCAACTCGATACATTTATTGCAAAAACTATATTTGAACGCAATGCCAAAAACCAAGTCTTATATGTTCAGTTTTTGCACTGATAAAAATGTTTTCTTGGAACAAACAGATTCCTCTTAAGTGAAGAGAATAATTGAGTTGATTAGTGCCAATCCGATTTCGTTTTCATTGAAAACTTTTGTAGGTTTAATAAATATTCTTGTATGAAAATTAATTAATTTTGAAGGAACGTATCAAAGTATTCAACTGAGACTCATTATGGGAACGAAGTAGTTTTAATTCAAACTGATATCGTTTTAAATAAAAACGTTTTGTTTAAAATTAAAACGACTTCTTTTTCACTATTTTTAAAAATAAAATTTTAAATATATTCATTTTCTTTCAATGCAGAAAAAAGAAAATAAATAAAATTTATACTCAAAATTAATATTTTTTTTTAATTGAACCTAATCATTTTGTAAGAAATAAAATTTTATTCAACGAATGCATACAAAAGGAAAACTGAAAATTTTCTTGAAACAAGAAGTTATTTTTATGAGTGTACTCTACAAAAATTGTCGCCTGTTAAATTCTTTTAAAATGAATTCGGATATATGAAAAAACATTCGTCCTAATCTAATTTTTAATAATTAAAACAATTATCTGGGCTTAAATTACCTGATGAAGACAGCTTTTAAAACATCGCTTTTAATTAAAAATAAAACAGGACATAAACGCAAATAATTATTCAGTCTATTAAAAAAAATGTCACCATGCCATTTACACACTCCTGAATGTAGCATTTTCGCAGTTTCAGATAAATTTTAACCGACGATATAAGTGGACTCTCTCAAGTCCGATTTTGATGATATTTTTTATTAGATTTGGTATACCTCTATGTTGGTCGCATTTAAATTTGAACCCTTAGGGTCAGGGTGAATTTTTACCCGTAACCGATTGTACCACGCATAACTTTGTACTGGGTTATTCAATTTCGATTATTCTTTTTTCCACAAGTAAGTGTTAAATATAGGTAGCCACAAAAATTAATTCAGCGTTCGTTGATTGTTTGTTTGGCACTGACTCAAAATTAGTTATTTACATTAGTTTAGGAGCTTAGTTAAGACTAAAAAGGTTTATTTTATTTTTCGCTTTTCAGTTTCTTTTTCCATCGGTTTAATTTTTTGTTAATCAGTTATTATGAATTTTTGTATTTTGTAAATAATTCCCTTTGCGATCGTATTGAAAATAATAATAAATTTGATCAGTATCTAAAGTAAATTTGCATACCTACTAGTTTGTTGTTCTCATTCTGTTTGTTTTTGAAATACACGTAGTTTTGCGAAATGCAGCATTGATCACAGGTATTTATGTAAATATCTATTTTACAATGTGGAATGTTTGAAATAATGGTGTATGCAGTTTTTGTGATTGGCGTAATACCAGTATTTGGATTAGCTTTTGTTTATGCTAAAATATCTATGACGTGTTTGATGATAGTAGATCACAGCAAAACATTTGACAGCGCGTGAGAATCATTCATTTTTCTATTTGAAAAGTATGTAGAGATGTTTGAATAAAGGAACGCGGATTATTTTTATTCCCGGAATCGAATCTGGATTTCTCTGTATCTCGTTACCTGAGGCTGTAGGTTCTTCGCTGTCAACCCCATAAATATGAAATATTCTAAAATAAAAATACTGATTAGTTGTGTGCAATTCCAGAAATATACATTTTTGAAATGTGATATTTTATGATAGGTATAAAGTTCCTTTTTCATTCTGTGTCGTTGTTTAATTTTTTTTAAAGCCGTACCGCGACATGTTATAGCATCATAACAATGTATTCCACTCTTCTTCTCCTGGTTCTGTGAAATTTGTAAGTTATTCCCACTTCAGCGGGCTTAGAATGGTTAAATAACACTGTCATATATTTTACGAAACGAAATCCAACGAAAATTGTTAAATTCCGAGGTCGGTTGTGATATTACTGACATGTTATAAAAGCAAAACAAATTAAATTTTGTCAATTTTCACACTTAACCGAAACGAATAAAAATGAAACGGATACAAACACTGAAGCGGAAGCTAAAATATGGATTTTCAAGCTTTATTCTTTCTGTTCCTTGAACAGATAATATTATATAGAATAGGACTTTATATTAATCTTAGGGAAAAGGTTGATGTGAGCAAAAAACAGAATTATAATTAATTAATTATTTTAAATAATATATGGTAATTTTATATTTTAATCAAAATTTTATTATTCTATCAAACAAATTTTTATTGGTAGTAAAAAGTTTATTTGTAGCATTGGTCAATTCAGTTTCAGTGTTTTCATTGTAAAGCAGGTCATTGTAATAAAATTCGTAATCAAAATTTAAAATTTTATAGCCATGATTATTCCTTCATTTAATTAACAATTATTTATCGAGTAAACAGAAATTTATTTTAAATACACATGTTCACTGGCACTCGCAAATTAATTTTAAAATATTTGGAACTGCGTCAAATATTAAATTTGTAATTTGTTTGACGTTTATTTAGTGACAATGATAATGACATTTTAAATATCGTTCATATACCAATTTTGCAAAAACATTATACAGAGGTGTTAATTACTGATAAATATCACTGCTATTTTATTAATCATGGAATAGTTTGCATTTGAAAACATAATTAATTTGGGAATGGTGGCTTATAATACCGACAATTGGACGCGTGCTTATTTTAAATTTGCGGAAGTGCAAATGGAACGCCGCAGTGACATATTTATGCGGCGTATTTTTTGAAATATAATTTAAGCAAATAAAAACAAATATTCCGTAAGGGTTTTCAGATATGTGTGGACGCGCGAAGTAGGCATAGGATAGTGACAGCAGGGGTCGGTGTGCTGCTCGCTGCTGCTCCTGCTCCATGCGGTAAGAGATTGTAATCATAGCCGTTTGCGAAACCGGGCGATGTCTCTGCCACCGTCAGTTTCGCCGCTTTTCTAGATATTTTTTATGAAATTGTGTTTTTTTATGTTTGGCCGCGCACCCACGAGCCGCTCGTAATCGGTTCACTAGCGCCGTTGCGCCCAGTGGCGTCCCGGCGTCCTGCCGTCGTCCTGCCGTCGTCCTGCCGTCGCCCGCCATCGGAATGGGCCCTAAAACTTTCTTTTTCTTTTCCGTATTTTTACTACCTTCAAGAACCAATGATATTAATAAAAATTTGATTTTAAATTTTAATGAAGATGTTTAGTAAATAAATTATATATAGTCAAGAACCTTCTACCATACACACAGATAATTTTTTGGGAATGAAAATAAATCCATTTATTAGAAAAAAAATTATTTGTGACAAAAAAATATTTATTTAAAATAAGTGTAAGCGATTTTTTTGAAACAAATAGATTTATTTGAATTAAATATATAATTATTTAATTTTTTAAAAAAGAATATAATTAATTGAATATTTCTAATATTTATTTATTAGAAATTAACTTTTTTTATTCAAAACTAACATTTTTCATTAGGTTTGTATTTGAATGATAAAGTGAATTTGTTTTAAATATTATTTTTATTGAAAACAATAAATATTTCCTCTGAATGCCAGTTGCAGGGTGTAAAAATCTCTTAAAGGGAGTGTTTTAAAAGAATTGTAATTTAAACAAGTTAATAATCATTAAAATTTTGCCAAATGCTATCTGTCAAACTCAAACAATACGACTGTTTGTATGTTTTGTTTACCACTCTGGAAGTAGCTAAAATGATAAATATTATTTTACTTTACTTTACATAGCAATAAATTTAGGTTCATTTGGTGCAGTTTATGTTGCTGAATATTTTTTATATTTACAGTTTTGTTCTAAACTTCATAGGGAACGAACTACCGCATAATGAAAATTTTAACGTGTATTTCCTATGTCCTATGGAACTAGTAGACACCCGGTATATTTAAAGTATTTTTTATAAAATAATTTTGGAACATTGTACAGCGCTAAAACCGAGTCTAAAACACCTCTCTTAAAACACCGAAAAAAAGAACTCTTGTTAGGTCATTATTGCCACCTACATTACAGTGACCTCTAGGGATTTTACAAATAAAAGAATAATATGAAAAAAATGTTAAATGTAGTAAAAATTTCAAATATACATTTTTGGTGCTTTGTTTTTAGTATTTCGGAAAAATTCTTTTGTATCGCAGTATTTTAACATTGTTACATCAAATATATTAAAAATAACATACAAGTATTGTACGAAATGTTTTTTATAAAATTATTTTTAAGCACTTGAATTACCAAATGTGCATTAGGCCTCTTTGCGGTTAGAATCTGTGTGCGGTAGTAACGGTAAAGCTTTAGCTGCTAAGCACAAAATGAGTTATCTAAAATTATTGTTGTAATCACGTTTATGTAGTTCACACATTCAGGGTATGGAGTGGTGCACAAATGGCCCTAGCAGCACGTAACCAGCTAACTAACTCAATTCCAGTTAACCTTTATTGTTTTATGTAGATGATGTCACACTTTGTACAACTTTTCGGACAGTTCTAGATAGATTTTGTTTGTATTGAAAGGTCTGGCGGTCTGGGTTGTTTACCGTGCAGCGTTTCAATATGAAGCGGAAGCATAATTACTGTTGTGATTTCGGATGATTTCATTTATCAAAATTTGATAAAACAATGTTTGGTTAAGCTCCATTCACAACAAAGTAATTTGAATTTTCAATTTCAATTTATGTTTAACGATATTACTGTACAATCTGGAGCGTATTACAACTACTGAAATGGGGTTATTCAAATAATACCTATATTCAAATAATATTTTATAAATTATTATAGAAGCAAAAAATTCATTTTCATGCTCTTTATGAAAGTACATTTTCTTCCTCTCCTTTCGCAAAATCTAATTTAAAAATAATAAAACAAAACCAAACATAGTAATGAAGTATTCGCATTTTCAGACTCTCTTTTAATGGGAGTTCTTCTTGATGCGATCTCTTTAGGATACCGGGGCAAATAGCTTCTAAAATACGGTAAATTGAAGAACGCACCATAGCGTTTCCAATGCTATTATTGAAATGTTCAATTATTGGCTTCCCGAATTATTTTATATCAAACTACACTAAGAGCAAAAATGTACTACATTTAAATAAATCCATTTATTAAAAAAAATTATTTTAATGAAATACAAATTTATTAGTAGCAACAAAATATTTATTTAAAATAAGTGTAAGCGATTTATTTAAAACAAACAAATTTATTTGTTTAATTTATTATTTATTTGAATTTAATAAATTTATTAGAATTAAATATAAAATTATTTAATTTTCATAAAGAATATATTTAATTTGAATATTGATAATAGTGAATTACCGATATTTCTGAACTAATGAAAATATATTAAATTTTAATAAACAAAATTAAAATTTTTTTTTATTTAAAACTAATAATTTTCTATTAGGTTCGTATTTGAATGATACAATTTATGTTATAAATATTTTTTAGTTGAAAGTAATAATTTTTTCTGAGTGTAGTTAAATAGTTTATTGTAAAAGAAGAATGTCTGCATTTTTAACACTAATATTTATGATTTTACTATACATGGAACCGGAAAAATGACAGAAATGTTTTTTGGTAATTTTCTTAAAATCATCAGTGTCATGAAATAAAAAAACAAATGTACGAATTGAAAGTTATTGGTTTTATGTTTTATCTGTCATATACTGTCACCAGTGTTTGATTTCATGCATAATTTGAAAGATAAATTATATAAAATTAATATTACAAATAAATATTTCCGTTTGTTTTCTGGTTTGAGGCAGAGTAAAATTATAAATATTAATATTAAAAAAGCATACATTTTTCCTCTACAATAAACTATTTAACATTTTTATTTTTATATTTTTATTTACATTATTTTATTTTTTATATAACTATACACTCAGAGAAAAAAATTATTACTTGCAACTAAAATGTATTTATAATAAATAAATGTTATCATTGAAATTCGAAACTAGTAGAAAAATATTAGTTTTAAATAAAAAAAAATATTTAATTTGGTTTATTAAAATTTAATAAATAAATATCAGAAATATTGGTAATTGACTATTATCAATATTTAAATTAAATGTATTCAGAATTTTGTAAATGCACCGAAATTATGGTATATTTGAAATAATTGTAAAGTACGTGAAGTATGTAATTTTAATGTACCTATAGAAAAAAATATTATAATAGAAAAATTATTGTGAATTTCTGAATTTATAGTAAAAAGAACGTTTCATTTAATAAATAATCTAGTGTTCTTGCAGCCTATGAACTTGTTTCAATCCTGTTAATTAGCAACGTCACTGCAAAAACATGATAAATTCAGTTTATAGTTAGTAGTGCGTGGACCTTCTCAGTGATATGTGCCGTGTGCTGTGTGTTCCAATGGAGAATGAAGTATTTGTATAGCAGAATAATCATAATGTAAGTGTACTTGATTATTTAGTAATTTAAGTATATACCAAATAAAGTAAACAATGGCTACACTCCATTAATATAACATAATACCTGATATACGATGTTGCACAGTACCTATACGGTAAAGGAGTATTGCATACTCTTTCTATGACGTGATAAACTAAAATTAATATTTCATACAGAATACCAAGTTAGTTACGCCACTGCTGCATATGCTGTATGCAGTCCATACGCACCATCATTGCACATGCGTTTTTACCGTTCGCATTATGCCGATATTTTAAACAAAAAAAATTCAGTATTTAACTGTGCCGTGCAGTATTCCAGAGCACTGTTTATAAATATATTCATGAATTCAATTATGTAAATACTTAATTTATTATTAACGTGAAAAATATTTATCACGATGTATGAAAGCTTTACAATTATTGAAAACGTGTGTTTTTGACGAAGAATTCAATAATATTCCTAACAATGCTGGGATAATTACCATAGTATAGATAATTTGATTTTTCATCAATCAATACCAATTTTAATTTGTCGGTGACACAAATTGAAATATACGGCAGACTAGATTTTAATCTTTACATCCGTACAACCAAATGCTGCAATTCACATTGCTCACGAATACGTTGCTGAAGAACTAGAAAATTGTGCAGCCGATATGTAGAATTACTAGAATTTAAATATTTTTAGTAGTTTTAAGTTTAATTTTATTATAAATGATTCATTTAAACTAGATATAGTTTTCCTTTGTAACATAGCAATAATGCATTGTTTAAATTCAAAATGCATACAGTAGTATTATTATCATATTTAATATTGAGGTATTAAAATGAAACAACTCTTTTTGCCTTCAATATTTTATTATTAATACGAGTACATTATTATGTATTCATGCACGAAACTTGTGTTGTTAGCTAGTCATGAATATTACCATTATAGTGTCCTTGATATCGTGTACCGCGTGTAGACGAATAGAACAGGAGGAGTTCGTTCTGGAACACTTGTGCAGTTCGGGAAGTTTGTGAAATGCAAACGCATCATTTCATAATGTAATTAAAACCTACATATTAGATGTATTATCCCAAATATTCCTTAAAAGAAAATATAATACTGGGTGTTTTCTTTAAAACAATCAGCGATTTTTTGGACGAACTAATAACTTTAGAGAAAATTTTTTTATACAAGATATGACCTGGAAAAAGCGCCTCATTTAATAGGGATAACAATTAAACCAGTGGATCACAAACTGTAGTATAAATTTAATTTTTTTTTAATGGTAACCTACATAAATTTATAGATTTTTTTTTCTTATTTCAACGATGTAAATATTATATGGGGTTGTATAACAATTATTTAGAGCAAAATGATATTATAAATTAGAAAAATTTTTAAAATATTGAAGTAATACAAACAAATTATAATTTCTTAGTAAAACGCGTTATTTTACATATAAAAAAATAATATATTTTCGTAACATAGGTTACTATTAAAAAAAGTAATTTTATTCTACCATTTGAGAAACATTGGATGAATTTTCTGTTGCCTGGTCAGTTTTTGTACATAACATTTTTCTCAAAAATCATTAGTTTTTCAAAAAAGCGCTGGTTGTTTTAAGGAAATTATAAGTTTAAATTCAATATTAGAAAGCTCCGTGGAAACGTATCGAACTATGGATCATACGATCCTTGGTTCGAGCCTCAAATTACCCCTGTGACTCCTCCACCACTACCATCCTTTTAGGCTGTGATTTGACGGCGAGTAGCACAGAATATATCATAATACCGAGACCTGTGTTGAGCAGTGTGCCAAACCCAGAAACGGATAAATGGCGTGATGATATATTTATTATTTATTTAATATAAGAAAGCCTTTATGCTAGTGTCAAGATTGAAGTTTGTGCCAAGTGTGTTTTCGTGAATTTTCCGATAGCTAGTTAAAAATTAACAAGGGTCGCCGTAATCAGACTGTTTGTGGAGTGCAAATGTGCAAATGCGCAAATGCTTCCTTCCCGCAAAGTTATTTTATCTGTCACATGTCAGCGGCTCCGTTGCACGGGCGACCTCCACAGCATCCAATGAGTTCCGACTTGAGATTATTCCCCGACCGGTGAATTATGAATGAGTGTGCAAAGTAAATCGCGTTCGCGAGTAGTTTCCGCGTATTTTTCCGCCGGTGATTGCCGAGTTTGGGCGTGAAATCGCCGTCACGTCTGCTGTTGCACTAGAGACCATCCTTGCAGATATTATGAATATGAGATGCCGATAGTCTAGTAAATGTTTGATGAAATAGTTTGCTAAATTTTTATAAGCCGATGATGGTGCAATCGATTGCTTGGTGCTCTGATCGCAAGTCGTTTGGTTTTGTTATTAAGAATTAACTTTCCTCGATGAGAATTTCGGTTTTTTCAATTTAAAAAAATAATTTTTATAAAATTCTGTATACATAATGTAAATGAAACAAAAATATTTTAAATTAACGGTGAAATTTAAAATGTGATAATTTTTCGAAGGGTATTTTTTGATCAACGAGTCGTGTTTATTTATCGATCCGGAGAAACGAAATTTATAATTTCCGTTGCTGGTTTCAGTGTTTTCAAGTGACACGAAATATGGTTGTAGGTTGTAGCTGTGGGTGTAAGTATCTTTCGAGGTTCGAGGCTACACACGGTAAATCATGAAAGAGAACGAATACAGTGCTTATCGATTATTTGGGTGTATGTGAATTAGTATTCTCAAGTGTGATTAGCATTCTTTATTGTGGTAATTCTTATTAATTCAAATAAGCAGTATAGCATGCCGCTTTACACTGCGTATAAATACCAATAAAACCGGGCTAGTGGCATCCGCCACCCGCCACCGCCATCCGCCATCCGCCAGCCGGGTTTTCTGTTGCAGCCAATTTCGCAGAATTTAGGGATCTGCATAACACTTCATGTATTTTTAATGCGTTATTCATGAGATGTACACCACAACTCAGAGAAATCTGACATGCTATTTCAGTAAGAAATGCTAAGTTTATAATGAATTTGGATTTTCTTATGCGCGCGCGTGGAAAAGCGGCGACACGGCAATAAAAACGTGCTCCAAGGCCCAACAAACAAACTGGAAAACATAATTTTCCCGTGGTCACATCAAATGGAAAATTTAAAAATCGTAAATCTCTTGGGAAAAGTTTTTATTCATCGTCAGACGGGGCTTTTCTAATTCGTAATGTTAGTCGGGGGATGGGATTTTATTTCACTTGTAATTCCACACATTTACATTCGTTGGTGAATACGTAAAACGTAAAATATACAATTCAAACAATATCTTTCCGATATACATTTTGAATTTTAAAATCGCACAATCCTGGTATTTCGCACATGGCCGTGCAATCAAATGAAACAACAGCGTGATTTTGGATTGGTTAATTATTTATAATGCCGGGTATTTGAATGTTATGGGGAATTGTGTGGGCGGCATGATTTTTAAGGATGATGAGGCAAATACAAATTAACATAACTTGATGGGAGCGTTACCAAATGTTGTGGAATATTACGAATAATTCGTTTGAACGCGCGGTTGAATATTGCAATATTAAATCACTGCTCTTTCCATTTCGTAGCTTTCTTCGCGTCGTGCTTGCCCAAAAATACTGATACTTCTGGGAGAAATATATCTTCTTTAAGACAGAATTGTTGTTTTGTAACTTTTTGTAAAATTTCGAACAGTTCTCGTCTATGTTCACGCAGATACGGTAAAGCAGCGAACAGCACTCTTGGAGCTCTGAAATAGCTTTTTTCTCTAGTGACCGTACTTGCTTTATCTCGGAAAATACGCCGCCGCTAATTTCCCATCCATTACATCATTATACACGGAAAATAATTCGCCAGCGCTGTTCTCACATTAACCACAAATTGATTTTATGTTTCTGGTAAATTGGTTTCATTCAAGGCCAACGAACGATAACTTCTTTTTGGGTTGGGACAAACAAGCTTTTCTCAGCAGCTATATTAGGTAGTCAATTGCAGGGACTTACATTTCAATTTCCAGTATCCGCGCCCGCAACCAGACCAGCTTAAGTGATCCAAAACTGTCCTTTGCAAATCGTAACATACGGTCGTCAGTGCTCCTCTCTAGACTTGGTATACAAGTAGGTATATCCCCATTCGTGCTACAGCTACAGCTTCGCCTGTTTGCTTGCACCTCGACGACTGAGACCAGGACTCTAGGAGACAACACGGTTGTGTTGTGTGGCGCCCGCGGCTCTCCGTACGAGTTTACGTATCGCGCACACATCTCGTCGGTCGTCGTATCGCGTACACGGGACACGCAGCCTCCTCTTTGCCAGTCATTTAAAAAATTGGATGGAGGAAATAACGGGGAGAATGGAATGTGCTCTTTTCTGCGCTGGAAAACATCACCGTATCATGCAAACGATTAAATTATGTATCACGTGTTCGCAGTCGTATTTATACAGACTGGGCCAGGGTGAACGGAGTACACGAGTACCAGTCGGCAAAGGGAACGCAAATGCAAACGCAAACGCTTCTGTTCACAGCGTGAATTTGCCCCAGGCGCGGATTTAGGGACTATATTTTCCTAATTTTTCTACATGTTTTTTTAAAATGATGCCACCGATGATACCCTAATCTTCTAAATTCACCGGGATATCCATAGACTTTCACCAAACTTCTCTCTCAGTATTTGATTTCAAATCTTCTACCGTAAGGTGTAGAATGTAAAGAATTTTATAATCATGCATAAATTGTTTCTTACTCATGGCAATCCTTCGTGCATCCTGCAGTGTAACGTTCTTCTTCATCAGAGTTTTCCATGATCCCTCTTTTCCTTCACGTTTGTCATTCAAATTTACCGCATTTGTCTCAATTCATCTTATTATGTTGGTCCCACCATGCTAATTGTCTAATTTCTATTAAATCTAATATTGACCCTGGACAGTCACACTTCTTTCAAGGTTTCACAATTCTCATAACCGGATGTAATTTTTCTAACGATTTTACCTATGGAATATTTTTTTAGGTTTTACAGAAAGACATTAAACAGTTAATAACCTTTTTAAACCATTTGTTTTATTTAGGACTGCCAATGATCAGAGTATCCGAAAATCCGGATATCCAAGATATCAGGATATTCGGATTTCAGATCCGTACATTTTAGTACGCGGATAATTGCAAGATCTGGATCACGATTTTTAAATATTTTTGAAAGGAGTGCATGTAGATTTTCGAAAATTCTTTTTATACAAATAATAATATTTTTTTGAACATCGACGTTATTTTATTAGTGTACATACATATTTATATTTAAAATAAATTTACTGTAAAAAAGTAAATGTAATTAATAACAAATGTTTAATAACAAATTTAAATCCAGATTCGGATCCCGATCCGGATACTCGGATATCCGAGATCCTGTTATAAGATCCGTAGAGATTCGGATATCCATAATCCGGTTATTCGGATACATATCAAATCCGGATCCAATTGGCAGCCTTAATTTTATTTAAAACAGAGCATTTTTCTAAAACTTTTTTTTTTTTGGATTATGAGAACAAAACACAGGGATTTTACATATTGAATATTTGTTTAGGGTTACAGAAATTGAATACAACGAGATAGCATCGACCTCAGTGTATCGTTCCAGGGTTAATTATTACTATTTGTATTTTTTTTTAGATATTTCAGTTCTAGAGCCTGAATTTTGTTTTCATTTAAAAAAATTTAATTAAATATGTTGTTATATTAAAAACTATTGCTTGAGGTAAATGGGTCATTAACTGTAATGAGAAAGAAAACTAGAAAAAGTTTTGTTATTGGTAGCTAAAATGCCGAGAAATTATTTGAAAATTTTAAATTCCTAGGTCAAGAACCTTTTGATATCCTTGTTTTTTCTTTAGAATATATGCTATAAGAAAACTCACGCGAAACTTTTTTATAATAGTCTTCATAATGACATAGATATAATCATTAGTTTTAATTTGATTGAAATGTAAGATAATGCGAAGATATTTCACATAAATTATTAACGTTATTAAACAGAGAGGTTCTATTTCTGAGATAATTTAGGCACTTGGTATATTTGACATCACGCTATTTTGACGTCACAAAGCTGAAGTATATCTCATATTACGGTGAATGGAATTATTGATACTTGTTTTGGTTTTGTAGTTATTTATATCAGTTATATTAATAACTCTGACTTGATATGTAATATTAATTATCCCAAAATATTTGGTGCTAAAATTTACGTTTCAGCTAAATTTTGAGCGATTTAATAATTAGATGAACGAGGGTGAATGATGACATAATTGAATTATTTATGCTAACAATTTATCGCATCAACACGCTATTTTAGATATTGCTGGCTATACCGCATGCAATATTGCATCTCTCTATGAGTAGATGATGTATTTTTTTTTGCCTGATATATAGTAACAGGCCATGAAATTCAGACGAATGACAGGTATTTGTCCGGAGCAAACCACAGGGGTGATTTTTATGTATTGTGTGGTCTGTACCTCGGAGTTTTCGATCCACTGGACTGTCACATTTAACCAACAATTTTATATAGAAAATAAAACAGAAACTTTTTCTCAAATATCTGTATTTAAATTCATTTTGAAAAGTTATTTTTAAATTTATTACTGCATTATTTCGCTCGAATTATCAAAATTTAATATTGCTCACATAATTTGCATTTATAATTAATTAATTTTTTTTATGAAGATGGTAAGCTAGTGACGCAGCTACTACTCCACCTAGATCGGCATTTTTTTTTTTATGAAGATGGCAAGCAGACGAACTAATTTGATCATATGCTGCTTAATGAGTGAATGATTGTGGATTTATATAAACACAAACGACCATGCTCTTCAGTAGGATTCGAACCCACAACCTCTAGCGTGCTAGTGATATAGCCACTACGCCAGCGAGATCGGTAATTAATTTATTTAAAATGTTAGTTGTGGTATAACGTGGGAAAAGTGTTATGCCATATCGTTAAAAACTTTGTACGTTAATTAGTAAATAATTATTATCGTTGTCGGAACGACTTTAAAATGAGACGGAATTGGGGTGAAAGCGAGGCAGGACGGCCCTGCTCGGTGAAAAGAGAGGCTTGCGTAGCATCCCGAAACATCAGGACAACAGTATACACATCCGGGGCTAATGTTATGGCTTAGTTTCTCAAAAACGTAAAAGCAAGTGCTCTCTGGCTCTGCAGCGCAGTTGCTCGGGGAGTCCCGGACGCAAACACCTCTGGGTATAATTCAAACTCCAACCAAGATCAAATTGGCAGTCGTTTATTCAGGCACGGTTCGAGTAACGGATAATGTATTCGGTTCGTGTCTAACTAACGAGCGACCGACCTCCGTCCAGCGAGCAACTGCCTTGCTTCTCTGCAGCGTTGCACGTCCATGCTGCCTTTTTCCACATGCTAATTGCATTTAATTTATTTAGTGGCATCGTTCTAAGATGTTTACTTTAAATTTACATCGATAACGGCGCTCTTCACAGTCTGACCTCGCCTTTTGCCTTCTCAGAACTCTGGCTCCACTTGCCTTTCTGTTCTCTAGTGTTACACTCCTACCTAATTCCTCTTCGAACTACTACGAGTATTACTACTGCTACTCAACTCTACTGATGTTTACATTTTGAGCATTTTCCACTTCTTTAAAAAACACATAAAATAAATTTAGTTTTATACTGGAGGTGCTTAATACATTATTTTCACCAGGTAATATCCACAATTTTTTAAGATTTCAAATATAAACGATTCTTTTCTATTTTTTTTTATGAAGATGGGAAGCGGACTAACTTCTTTGGTCATATTCCGCCTCATGATTGAATGATTCTGAATTTATGTGAACGACCCCATACTCTTTCAGTGGGATTCGAACCTCTAGTGAACTCTAGAGTAAGATTTGAGTCTCGTTTCTTTCCTGAATACAGCGCTGTTCATCGTTCGTAGAAGTTGGCGTTTCTACTGTGCTCAGGGATAAATTATTATTGTTGTCAAGACATTGTGTGTTACGTTTATTTAAGGTTCTTGATTAAAAATAAGGAGTAGCGTAAAGTGCAGGTTTTAGTTTCAGACGAAGCTCCCTTTAAAGGTCACTAGATTCTTTCATTTTATTTAATTAAATTTCCTATTACTTTCTATAAGAAGAAATTTATTATTTCACTGAAATATTCTTATAGATATGGCAATCTATGTTAATATAAGTTAGCACAATTTGTAATTGGCGGTATTATTCCAACAGCATCTAGTTGAGATTCAAAGTCAAAGCAAACGCGTTGAAATGTTTGTAAGCTAGGTTTGTTTGTTGAAGTTGCGAAGTGAATCATCTGCACATGCAGTGCAAGTTTCCAGCAACGTGACGGTGTGTGGCAATGTGGTGGAGGATGTAGGATGTAGGATGGTGGATGTTTGTCGTGGCACGCGTTATTAATATCGTCTTGAGGAGTTCTGACAGATCTCATCATTCACGCGCGCTGCGAAGCTGTGATTCACGGCAATTCACAGTCGCCAGTCGAACATTCAGCACCTGCGTCGGCGGTCGGCGGTACCGCCGGCACCAGTACGGCTTCCGAACGCAGCGTGAAAAATCCCTGCTGGTTTGTTAACTAATAGCCTTTGGCGGTCATCATTGACAGCTGCCAAACCATCATGGATTCATGATCTATTTGTTAACCATACACATATATTAAACATACATAGTATTTTTTTTCTCTATTATTCAATGTATTTTCATAGGGTTTCCGCGACTTTGCCACATGTATTACATTCGATTTAGGTCATAATGTCATGTGGTAAATTGTGTTTTATTGTTAATTCAAGCTGAAATATAATTTAAAATGAGGAAAGCTAAATAAAATTTTAAAGGAAACAATAAGAGAAAAGTATTCTTTTTACTAGGGAATTTTTTTTTTATTTCAACCTGCGCGTAAACAATGGAAAAAATTAAAATTGTTTTTCTGTTTTTCATCATGTTGTTCCGAATTCTCGTACTTTTATTTTTACTTTGAAAGAAAACGGTAAATAATTATTTTTTCAGTGTAGCAGAATTGAAAATATTTACTAAGCCATAAATAATACTTTGAAAAGTAGATATTTCATGGCTTCATGTCTAAAATAAAGTTAGGTAAATGACTGCAGTGGAATATTTCGAATTGTGTAATTTACAAGAGTAGCCGGTTTTTGTTGCCGTTAACATTATTTCCTGACCCTCCAATTCCTGATACAAGCCGTCATCAAAGCAAAGTTATTCGTAGCTGAAACTCTACACGTAAATCACTGTGAAAGTTGGGGAAGTTATGCGCACTGATTTATTTAGAAATAAAAGTAATATTAAAGGAGATAATAATAAACGATTGGGCATTTCGTTTGTTACCACTAGTAGTTCTGCAACGTAATGCAGAGCCACAGAACGCAGCCCACCACACCACAGCGCAGAATAAGAAATGAAAGAGTTGCTCGCACGAAAATTAGCGTGTGCGGAGTGCGGTTCGCGTGACTGCATTTCTGCTATCACTTAGCGAGGAGAAGACACGCTGCTTGCTGCTTGGCTTGCTTCTATTATCCTTCTCACTCTTCCTAGCATACACAACTTTTCCACACTGTATTTGGCAAGTTTTTGAGGTTATTATGAGGAAACTAATTATTTATTTGCCACATAATAATGGGAAAATTGCTTCAGTGATATAATTCAAAAGTTTCTATGAATAAATTGAATGAAATGCATAAAAAAACTAATCAGTGTGTGCTCGATTTTTTCTTCCATACTAGTGCATACAATATTAGTATAAAAAGATACACGCAATATAATACCTTGGCCAGAGTTCTCTGAAAAGTTCAATATTTGTTCATGAATCTATCATTACCATTTGCAGTAGTAATTGTTTGAAAAGATACAAGAAATCGAGTTAAAAGATTTGAGCAACAAAACAAGAAATACGGGTAGTTCTGGAAGAAGTGCAACGTGCAACCGACGAATGTTGAGCGTCGACCGGTAGTTCGTTAGTTAGTTGAATTGGGTGTTTAGTTGTTGCGGACGTGCAACCGAATCTGAAATCCTCACGCGTGACATCTCGCGGTCATCGAATCCGTAGCAGCAATAGGAACAGCAACAGCAACAGACCGCTCGACTCCGCGTCTGCGTTGCTTGATTATATCTGTTTGAAATTGACATCCTATTTCGTCATCCGTAACGCAAAGTTTGTAACTGAATAACCGACAAAAGCAGACTCTGAAACAAACTTCAATCAGTTCCCAAGCAAGCAACGGGACTCGTGCACGAAACCTTTTAGTTCGCCGTTTGATTTTTTTACTGGTTCCATGCGTCCTGCTCCCAGCGCTCTGCACTGCCATTCCTGCTAATGTACTCCGCCTAACCATCAGCCCTTTCTTTCTATATGAAAAATACCTTAATTTACATTTACAGTAACATAGACTTAAAATAAAATATTGCCAATTTGGCTTTAATAGGTTCAACTGGACCTAAATCTGGAACATTAATTCAAGAATTGACGTCCTATTCCAAAGCGAGTTCAGCAGAACTTTCACCGAATTAGATTTGAGCCTTGTATTACTGTAGTGTAGTGGGTAAATAGCTCCGTTTCTTAGTATTTAATAATTTCTGTTTGCGGTCGAAATAATAAATAAAAGTAATTATTATTTGTAATTCGACGATCAGACATTTCGGGGAGAAGGGAAATATAATACTGGAATCTTTTTGAAAATACGTTGAACAAATCTTAAAGTTGAAATTGAATCAGAAGGAGACGAGTTTCATCTTTTGTAACATATACTGTCAACTACAGAAATTTGTGCAGCATTTAACATCGTGTATCTCTCTACTCTTGAAATTCTTGTTGTTTTGATTTCCGTTCCGTCGGTGTACCCTTTGTAGAACAATATTTGTAGAGCGGTTCGAGAAACACTCCCAAAACGTGCACCGAATTCTGTGTGCGCGTTACGCAATTACGCACTCGAAAATATAATACTCCGTAGTGACTGCCGATATCAAATTATTCTCGGCATTCTTGCTCTGTTTGTGTTTTGTTTAGTGTTAAGTTTTCCGCGCTGAGATTGAATAGGCTTGCTACATTATTCAGAACACCCTGAGCACAAATGAATCGGCGCATATGTTATTTAATTATTACTTTTGTTATTACGAGTTTCTGTTTGCAGAGATTACTATTAGAAACTATTATTATTATAATTAATTATGTACTAAACGAACAACGAAATCTAGTTCAAGTTATAAATTAACAATGTTTTTAACTCATTTATGCAGTACAGAAATCGATGTGAACAGAATTAGCATTACGTGGGTAGTACATGGCTTTTGTTATGTTCCATTTCCAGAATTAAATGTTGATTACTGGGTTTTTGTAATTCGGAATATAAAAAATAAATACATGCACTCCTACTACTTCACGCTGGTTTAATAACAATGGCTTTGGGTTTGGGTATTTTAACAGAAATATTTTTGCTGCTATACAATGTTCTAAAATACTTGAATTAAAATGGTAGATTATATATTTATCTGTAACTTCTGTTCAAAGCATTTTTTTTTTTAAATAATTTTTAAACAGAGCTCTTGGTACCAGCCATTTTGTTTAGCATTGTTCTATGTTTTTGTTGTTGACAGGGCCAAATTGTACGATTAAATATTTGGTGAAAAAAATTTTGATGAATAAGGGTAACCCACGTAATTTTTTTATGTACGAAGATGGGTCTCATAAGTATATGATTGTGAATTTTATGAACAACCATGCTCTTCAGTGGGGTTCAAACCATGACTATGCTCTTCAGTGGGATTCAAACTACGACAATGCTCTTCAGTGGGATTCAAACCCACGAGTTTGCTATTTAGTGGGATTCAAACAACGACCATGCTCTTCAGCGGGATTAACCCACGTCCATGCTTTTCAGTGGGATTCGAACCCACGACCCCTGGCATGCTAGGCTAGTGACATAGCCACTACGCCACCGAAATCGTTCCCCACGTAATTATAAATTCTTTTGAGAGAAGAAACACATAAAGTGTTGAACACAAAATACGAGAGTTCAGTTTTTATGTAAATTATAAAAGTTTCAATTATTGATTCGAAATGATTTCAATTATGGGCGTAAAACTGATTTCCGAAGTGAAAACCCCCGAAATTTCATTAATAACGAATCAGTGGCACCTCCGCCAAAAGTCGCCGGGCGCAAAGAACAATTTTCTGTGCTGAATTTCACGTATATTCCGGAATGAATAACTTATGCGTTGTGGTAATGTTACTTTAAAACGAAAGGTGCGGCCATCGCTCCGCGGTCGCGCCGTGCGATAACTTGTGGTGTTGGTGGCTCGTCACCGCCAACGTGACTATCGCGACAAGCCTCGCCGAGCGCCGACAGACTCCCTATACCCTATTCTCATGAATATTTATACTGCATATTTATACTAATGCTTTTTATCATTAGCAAGATGCAATTGTTTCACTTCCTGACATAATGACTGATTCCTTTCATTGCACTTTGATTGGCGATTTTTTAAATTTAGATCAATTATTAGCTAATAGTTTTGCCACATCAAATATGCTCATAAAATGATTTATGAAATGAAAAATATTAAGAATAATATTAATAGAGGTATTAGCAACGGCCATGGCAGGTAGAGTTGAAGCCAGTTCACTCGATAACGCCAGTAAAGCAACATTGCCAGTAGTCAATAATTGGAAGGGTGACCGCTTTGCGAAAACCTATACCTGCGAATACAGTGTGCCGTTGTCACACCACCGAAAACGAAGTGTCACTAGCATAGCACATCAGAGGTCGTGGGTTAAATCCCACTGAAGAATATGGTCGTTTGTGTTCTATATATACCAAAGTAATTAGTCCGCTTCGCATCTTCGTATAAAAAAAATCGCTACTAAAATACAATAATAAAGATATCAGAAAACGATTACAGAATGAAATAAAACAAGAGTTAGAATGAGTAGACATAGTTGACGATTATACTAATAATGATTAATGTATTGCGCTCACTTAAAATGTAAGTGCTATTTAACTATTATCCAATCGACATGAATTAGCAGAAATAAAAACTTTAAAGCTATATTTGTAGTGGTAACAAAAAAGGCTTTCCATGAAAACAAAAAATTACTAAAAAAAGAAGATTTTAAATAAAGATACAAAAATGAGAATTTAGCGAACGATAATAAGACCAATAACAATGTATGCTGGGGCCAATAAAGATATCAGACAACTATTATAGGATAACAATGAACAGTGAAAAAGAACAAAAGTTGGAAAGAGAAGACATAGTGAAAAAAGATCAAGCAATAGAGAATCAGATGGCTTGGATATATATGGAGAGCAGAAGAAAAGAACCAGTAGTAGAATGGGGACCAAGAGGAAAAAGGTAGACCTAGATTAACATGGCTAAAAGAAGTAAAAGAAAATTTAAAAGCATAGGAATTAAAAACTGACAAAGTAAAACAAAAGATAGGAAACCTAACTACAAGAATTTTAAAAAAAGGAAATGGAGATTGATCCACTCCAACAAAAGGATCTGGAGAACTTCATAAGAAGCGGTGTTACCCCGTAGATAAAGTAAAATGTGATTATATGTTTATGTATTTTTTACTTGTTTTACAGTTTCATATACAGTGTTTCAGCTGCGGTAAAATTACTTTCGTTGGCTTGATAATATAATTAGTTACGATGAAATATAGTCTCGCTTTAATGACTACTGTTACTAGCTTTGTGATACCATATACTACTGTATTATTAACATTCCATTAGAATAGTTATTACAATGAGACACCTCTTCCATTATTTCTACCACTTTATTACGAGTATATCGAGGGACTCTTACGGAACGAAAATTAAATATGTTGGTTTTATTTCAAATAGTTATTTTAAGTATATGAAATTAAAATGGCTTCTAAATAGTGTAAAACTTTTTGTATGTGCCTTCATTAGTTTAATGTATTTTCTGTACGCCTATGCGTGCAGGGCCATTCTAGTTATAAGTGTTCGTGAATATTTTTGTAATAATTTTGTAAAGACAGCTTTCCCTCGTTTTATCTTTTTGAAACCCATTTTTTGTTCCACATAATTTAATTCCTTTTAGCAATAAAGATCTAACCTTCTCAAAATTCCTAAATAACCTAAAAAGGTAATACTGTCATTATCCTAGTTAAGATTTTGGACAATCCTAGAAATAGTTCCTCTCTTTTATCTTCGCCATTGGCAGATCCTTCGAGCAAACCATTTTTGGCTTGTAATCTATTTTTCATGACCATGTATATATTAGATTTTGAAGATAGATTTAATCAGTTAGTCTGGGCGTTTTGCCAGATAAGTTTCATTAATCATTACCGATATACAACATTAGTACTTATTTAACAATAATGTGTCTGCAGTTTTAATGAAGATAGAAACTTTAACTTGATGGATATTTTCAAACTATGTTGCTTTGAATATTTTATTTACTTGTAATATCAGTTATTTGAAATATCGTATAAGTTTATTATTGAATAAATTTTTGTTGTATGGACAAGTATAGAGACGTAACATATAATGTGAATAATACTTTATCGGTAATGCCAATGCGAGTAATGTGTAATGTGAGTATGTAAGCGTAAGCGAATAACGTATGGCTTTTAAACGCGCCAGTAAATAACAGAAGCAACTAGCCTGTTTGTAATAATGAATTATCTGTAGAAGGAAGTGGAGTGGGTGTGGCACCTATAGTTAGAGGGAGGCTATTTCCGGCACTCCGTGTGCCCCTTATTGTTCCAGTATTTAGTCTGGAAGCCATGCAATCAATACACATACAATTTCATGAAACAGACGTAATAACACTTGAGCAAAGCCACCAATTTTCCACGTCATTACAAATAAATATGAGTCAGCCTGTTGTCCGCTGCGTACTGCCCACTGGACACCATTCAACGATAAAGCAACATTTACACTTACACGTCTGTACAAAAGTTTCTTTACTTTGTACTGGGGTCCTGCACTAGACGCACAATATGGCAAATAACTCATTTATATTATAGACCCAAAACATCGTACTAGATATAAACAAGTTTTAAAAAATTATTAATTATTAAGATAATTCGAGTTTTAAAGATTGCAATTCTAGTGTTCCTTTGTTTAAGCTTCTCTCTCACAACTATTCTATTCTAAATTCTTTGTACTTTTATTATTATTATTAAGCTGTCAGATTGTCGAGAGTGTCAAATGCTTGCACCGAATTTGAAGATTTTTGTTTTGTTTTGTATTCGTAATCAAACACAAATCGCACTTGTTTGAGAATTCGCGCGATAATGAAACCACGTAGTTAGCTCGACACCACGAAAGACATGTTGAATGACATAGGTTAGCAAAATTTATCAGTGATAATCAAACATTTGACTGAAATAATTTTACAGTGTGCTTCTTTTTGGAATAATTATTTACCACGACTAGTTAATTTGATTCTATTTAAATGATTTTCTAAACAATAAAATGAAATGACAACACTGACGTCATAATCATTTAGCAAGCAATCATTTACTTTCGGTTTTGTTTCGTAAACGCATTATATGATTGGTAAAGAAAAAGTAAGACCAAAACGAAAGATTATAAAAATAATGGTCTATCGTATAGAGGGGTGTGCTTATGAAGTAGTTGTACGACGAATATCATCAAACATCAATCACTCCTAAAAGACGGTAACTAGCATCGATCTAAGCGTAGCAATAAAAATATTTGTAGGTTGTCAATGTTTTATTGGCGTTAGAAATTAATTATTGAATGCACGTCTATTCGATACCATTTGATTAATAGCACTTTGTACAGGTACGCAGGTACGCTCATATTTGTGAGTATAAATTTTAATGACCTGTGGATTAATGGCTTTGTATTGAGCGGTCTAAGTTCACTTCATTTCATTTTCGTGGGCAGGTCTGTTTATGGATGAACGACGAACGGAAAATAATCATTCAACTGCATGTGAACGGAATTAATATTTCTATAAGTTATGCTCCGTTCTCGTCGGCAGCAAGGCAGCGACTACATTCTTGCACGATATGACACATTTGTAATTTAATTTAACACGAACATGGAAAATTGGTCTGCGTTGCTCGTTGTCCGACGCAAGTGTTTCATTCCTACCTATTTTCGGACCTCGCTGCGACGGAAGCTGATTTCTTAACAAGATTATCTACACCTCGGGGATCTTTGACAACTTCACGTCAATAATAATAATGTACATAAATCTATTTCAAAATTGTGTTTGGATTAGGATCTGTTTTATTTTAATAAAAAAAAACTAAAACACTTTATTGCTTAATCTTAATATTTAAATCTCTGCGATTTGTATAAATTATTTAAATTAGTTCCGGAATTCTCACAATTTTGTATTTAACACTTATTTATTTATTTACATTTTAATTAGTAATATTTTTATTATTTATACAATTTTGTTTTGTGAAAACAGAGGGTGAGGGAAGAACTTCTTCTACATTTAAGTATATTTATGTTGTGCTTTAGACACATTTATTCGAGTAGATCAATCTCCGATTCTTTGTCTTTAAATCCCTGTAGTTAGCTTTCTACACATCTATCTATCTTTTGTTTTACTTTGCCAGTTGAATTCCTACTGCTGTTAAATCTTCTAGTTCTTTTACCTATGTTGATATGACTCTGCCTCGTCTTCTTCTTCCTGCTAGTCCCCATTCTACTACTGATCCTTTTTTCTGCTCTGGATATATGTCCAAGCCATCTGACTGCCTAATGTTTGATCTTTTTTCACTTGTATCTTCTCCTTCTAAGTTTTGTTCCATTTCATAGTTCAATTTTATTCTATATTTGTTTTCTGATATCTTTGTTGGTCCTAATATTGCTTTTATTTATAATTATTATTAAGTATATTGTTTTAATTTTTTATTATTATCATTTTACAGGTAAGAAACTGCAGCTATTGAATTCCGGGATTTTTTTACAAGTGGGTGCACGAAACACACGGTAATTATTTTTTAATTTCTTCCCTGCCCAATGTTTTATAACAAGCGAGATGATATATATTTTGTATTTGCTCATAAATGATTTTAAACAAAGTATGAACAAATATATAATTATTTTATCAATAATTATAAATGTGTGATGTGGCGGAATTCAGAAAATATTCGAGCTTCGAAATTTTCGTAATTATCAACTTCAATAATTAATCCATATTTAATTAGCGGCATCGCTGGTAAATAGCGATTCCCTGTGGACCCCTAACCCAATTCAAAATTTTTGAAACATCCCCTGTAAAGTTCAAAAAAGGGTAACTGTGTATAAAATGTCTGAAAATTAAAAATCTAATTAATAGTTTGTTAGTAGCGCGAATACAGAGCGATTCCCATCGGGCATCTCGTATTCAGCTGAATTCTTTCTGGTCCCGGTTGGCACGCGCTATACCGGAATTCGGTTAGGTTCGTAATTAACGAACAATGACAACAGAGCGGTTCTACACCCCCTGCCAGCGGAGAGGTTTCGAACCCTCTACGTGAGTTTCACTCACTGTTTTAATATTGAATTATGTGAAATTTGTGTGATATTGCTATAAATGGCTAACGTAAATACTTCCATAACTTCGTAAAGCTAATTCAATTCGAAATGGTCAGCTACGAGGGTGTGGAGAATTAGCAGACTTTGTAAAATATGGGGAAACTACTTTGATTGTAAATCAGAGCATACATAATTTTTTAAAAATTAAAAGTTTCGGCTATTTGACAACAAGATAATGATGATAGGCTCCCAAATATCCTTTCGGAAATTAAACATTACAGCTACGAAGGTATGATTGATTAGTAGACTTGGTAAAATTCGGGGAAACAGTTATAACAGTAGATAATTTTGAAGTATTTGAATGTTTTAGCTATTTGACAACGAATTAATAATGATAGGCCTCCAAATTTCCTTTAGGAAATTGGACATTACTATACTACAATATAGGTACGATATAGGCATTCTGAAATGATCTAAACTGGTATTAAATAGCTATATGTTTGATGGAGTACAATACGAGCAATGAAGTTTGTGGTAATGTGTGGGAGCCTAACAAGGAACGGATACCGAATTTACCAGGCCGTAGCCCACGAGTGGCCACGAGCGTTGCGTATTGTGTGGCTAATATCGGTAAGTGAATTTCGATATTCTCATTACATTATATAGTCATTTAGCTAATAGCTAGCTAGGAGGTAAGAAGCGAAAAGCGGAAAGCGAAAAATAGCTACATTATGTTGTTGTTTGGGAGTTGAGTTTTCAGTCCGTGTTGCGTTGTGGGGGCCGTGTACCTTGGTTGGCTTATGTGCGACGGCGACGGCTCGCCCATTGGGAACGAAACTTCAAGTCCGTGAAATAATTGTCGTTTTAAAGTCGGCAAACTTCTTGAATTGTTTTTCCATATTAGAAACGTTTTTCCATCTTGTGGGGTTTTCTTTCTGTTCCGGATGCCGCTCTGTTCTGGGTTCTGTGCAAGCGAGATTTAACTGCGTAATCAATCATCGTAATGACGTGTCGTAGTCTCATGCCCTCGTAGCTCGTACATGGCTCATTGCTCGTTTACACTACGAGTAGTGAGCGTCGTATTTACAACTACGAATTAGCTTTTTAATATATTATTTACGTTAGGTGGGTCTTTGTTTGCGTTTGATGCGATATAAACAGCTTAGTCACGCCTACACCTACATGCGCTATTGTCTCTTGAACTCCGGGCCCTGCTCTTGTTCTTGTTTGCTTGCGAGTATGTGATGGCAGATGGCACTGAGGTAAATCCATTAAAATGTATTTATCTGTAAATACGTATCTATCAAATTTAACCGAAATAAACTTCAGTCTGTTTACGTGCACTTATTGACACATACATATACATGTAATTTATGATTTCTTTTTCTGTTCCTTGTACTCGTACATCTGTCTGGCTGTCTAGAGGAAATGCTCAAGGGAATTAGGCCTTATGAGACGAACCGACGAACCGACGAACCGAGCCTTGATCATCTTCGTAACGACATTACCGTTCGTATGTGTTACTGAAAAGAAATCGTCAATCAAGTTGTTTGCTACTGATCACGGCGTATTTTCCTTTGAGTTTCCTATGTATATACCGTATATTTTATCGTCTTTTATCGAACTTTATTTGCTCCTTTTGTTACGTTATGCACGTATACGGAAGGAATTAAAACTTAAAAATATACCCTCGCTGGAAACAAATGGTAAGAAAGTATAGTTCTTCACTTCACTTGCCGGTAATTATGGGTTGTGCTGTGTTTGAATCACGATTAATGCGTAAAGAAAATGCGGCATATAGAAATGTTATCGTAGTAAGTAAAATAAAAAGCTGGAAAATTAATCATTTTTCATCTTGATGCGAAATTATGTTGAAGTAGGACGGCGGCAGTGTCGCCAGTAATAAATTATTTTTCAAATGAAAATGATTGAAATATAATCAGTTGCACATGAATGCAATTCTTGCAGCGAACAATCGCGAATCAATCGTTATCCGGTTTCCGGCGTGTAAACACGTTTGCCCTCTCTCTCTCTTTCCGCTATTTTCGATGCCATTTCGCGCAATTATACCGCCAACATTCAACTACTTTCTTACAAGATTGCGTCAAATACAGTTTCCCTTACTTTCGGGTTTAGGGCACTTGTGCTGCGGATGACTTCCAGGACGGAATTCGCCATTTGCTCTTCATTCAGAGTCGGTAAACACTTGCATACATTTAGATCCTCTATCTAGAAATCTTATTCTGCTCTAATTTTAATACCCCATAGTTTTGTTGCAGCAGTAATCCTAGATTGCAAATACATGTTTTTAAGGAAGTTAATTTTTTGAAAGAAATGATGAAATCGTCAATTAATTTGCGTCACATTAGATTGAGATTATAATTCATGGGAGAATACCATCCTAGAATACTCAAATACCTCAAATAATGAAAGTATTCGAGATAAGAGTTTTCGAATATTAACATAAAACCAACAAATTCATATACAAAAATATTGGGCAATATTTCTTTTTTACAGTTTACACCTGGTAAGAGAGAAAGACTTGGTATAAAGTACATATTATAGTTTATTAATTACACTTTATTTAACATAAATAATTAAAGTATTCAAATATTCGATATCCATTTAATATTTGGAGTTTGATATTCGATTTTGAAGATGCCGCTTATCTTCTGGAAAAGCGTATTGCGTTTGTTTAATTCTTCTTCTTCACGTGTGATGTGTAGTGTTGGAGTTGAAATCCAAAGGGCGGGGAAATGGTTTGAAGCGGTTTAGTAATAAATTACATCGGGAATGAGTTCGCCTGCTCATAATAGTCCTGCCTCCTGCCCCATTGTGAACGGGGTCATTATTTTCAACGTCGGGCTGTTTTCATTCAGCTCCGGAGTCGCACGTGTACGTGCATGTAATCGACAACACGTGTGCTAATGCATCGACTTATTTCACATCAATGTAATTGTATTTGTTTCTCTGCCACTGGCCACTATGTCTTAGAATCAATCGGCTCCGTTGGGCGTTGCTTTCCTTCATAACTCAACAACCACAGCGTTCTTCTTATAGAAACTTGGGAGTTTAGTGCAGTAAACTTTATGCTAGGGTGAAAAAGATTCTATTGCAAGTATGAATAGAGACGGAGATGTACACACTAGTAAAAGAAAATAATTGTGTATCTGGGTTTGTTGTTGCGTATTTTTTGTAAATTTACACTTCGTCAAAGCGTACGCTGTGGCACTGACTCCTTCCACATGAATGAGCTTCTCGTCGTTTCTGTGAGACGCAGCCACAATGTCGCGGAATCGGTAAACTCCACTGGGGTTTGCTTTCCATCCGAAACTCATAGAGGTACTCCTAGTTAGATTTGTTAGATTACAGACTGATTTAATAAACTTCGCTACGTGCCTAGTTTGAAGTTGTCATTTTTTCCTCTGTTGTTTTAATGGATTTTCGCAAACTTTTCTGTTTGCTTGCGATGGAATATCTATAGTTGTTATTCTTTAATTTATTTAGTTTGTTGTTCTAAGTAGGTCGTGAATTTTGAGGAAATTGCAAGCAATTTAAACTGTGTTGCATTCTGGGGTTTGTAATTATTATTACTGAAACTTTTTACTAATAGTGATTACTATTTTATCTATGTTTGATGCTGCTTGGAATAAATAAAAAAATGTAACACCAAATACAAAACTGAAGATTGATAGGTTATTTGGGTATCAAATCCGCAAATCACTAGCCTAGCACACCAGGGGTCATGAGTTCGAATCTAGTGATGTGCCACTAAAAAATTCCCGTCGAGATAATTCCCGCAAATTCCTTCAGCCACGATTTGCGGACAAAATTTGCTACTTTTTTCACGGATATTTTTTTAGAAAATTTCCGGGAGTATTATTTTGAAAATTTCCCGGGAATTTCTAAAAACTATTTGATCTTGATGTCTGATTACGCGCTTGTGCTTAGCTACCCCTACTCCAGCAACAAGCAATGTGGTATTATTTCTTTGTGAATTTAGAATATTATAAAAACAATTTTAACAATGAGTGGAAAGATAAAGAATTTAATTTTTATTCACATTTGAAATTCCTTGGGAAATTATCTTTAAATTTCGGAAATTAACCCATCTCTATTCGAATCCCATTAAAGAGCATGGTAAACATAAAATCAAAATCTGCAGATATCTCAAGTGGAGTAAGTGTGTCAGTTAAATAAAATCTACTTTTTCATTACATATACATGATTTTGAAAGTACTGGGTAGAAGCCTTGAATAATTCACTGTGTGCCGTTTAATAATTCAAGCAGCTTGAATTATTTTTGTATTGAATTAAAAATGCCCTGGTTTTATCTACTTAAAAATCGCTATTGAGCAATTTTCTTGAACAATTTTTTTATCTTGTTATACACAGAAACTTAGTTATAAACGTCCCTCAGGAGACCAAATTATTTATGTCCTCCATAAACGAATGAAGGTATGAGAGCACAAAGAAATAGGAAATTTCAACGTAAAAGTACCGGAAGCACATGTTTATGTGAAAAAGAATAAAAATTATGTAACTAGAAAATTACACGAACGTAAAACTAATTACATTATTATAATAAAATTATATTTTACGTCAGGAGAGAACCAACTGGCCGGGTTCCCTGTTTCACTTCATAAAAATAGCAATGTCATAATTTTCTGAAATATTATTTGATTTGTGTGATAAATCAAATAAAAACGGATAGATATATTTGTGCGACGGACTATTAATGTCTCACAGGCTAAAAATAAAACACGGGAATCCGCCAGAAATAATGAAATATATGCTTAATAAAAAATTGTTACCAAAGTACATGAAAAAATATATACATTAGTGTCATTATTTACAATGACAAGCAAAAAATATTTGAATTTATATTAGTATACGCGAATTTTACGTCGAATTCAATGAAGAAATATGCTTCTAATTCTAGGTTAAATTTTATCTCGCTCAATAATTTTTAATGTACTTCTGCATGTAATTATATTATCCCATTTAATGGCCGGTACTAAATTTATCTATGAGTGTTACGAATTTACAGATAATTAAGTTTTCATAATTTTTATGACGTGAAAAATGGTGGATGCGCCAATCGTAAACTAATTACCGCCATAAAACAATTATATTCGAAAATACTTTGAAATTATTGATTTCTGATAGTTTCAGTGTGCTCTCAATGAAATTTTGAAATGTATATTTGAATAAACTTTCATTTTACTTGTTATATATTTTATACATGCTATAAATGTTTCTAAATATTATTGAAAAGTTGCTTTAAAAATAGGAGTTTCTCAGCCACAGGAATAACAGGATGTAATGTAAGTTTGTGGCAGTTGCATTAGTAGCGGCATGGCCGTGTGTGTAACATTGTAACAGTGTAGCAAGTAATCCGGTTGGAGAGTTGATCAGATTAAAAAGTAGCAATATTTTAAAGGGATCGGATAAGTCCCGCTGAACGTCATTTAAGTTTCCGAGTTCCGAGATCACTGATTCAGATCTGGAATCCGGATTTCAAATACGAATACATATCAAATCGAACAGGACAAATTCACTGATTCAATCAGTATTCGGGTAGAACTTACGATTTTCGCGTGACAGACTCGCAAACTTTGTAATATTTGAACCGGACGTAATGCGAACTTCCAAAGCAAGAATCTTGAGAAAAAAATCACATCAAATGTCGGATGCTGATTAGTTTCTTATACCTATTGAGCAGAAACGCAGAACGCTCCATTTCTGTAAATGTTCAGGAGTGATACGCCACGGGCCACGCGTATCTAGAAATTTCACGGCTTCAGCTGAACAAATATTTGAAATTTTTCTTTTACCTTAATCAGTATATACTGGTTTCAAATAAATTATAATAATAATGTTTTTTATTTGGGCCAAAAATACAAGTATTAGAATACATGTAAAATTCAATAAATTCAAGTAATTATATTAAATAATAATTCTAAATTTACTTGTTTGCAAAATTTAAATAATATAGAATTTCATGTAAGTCAAATCAAATTTATTTCCATCCTCTACGACTTGCTGATATTAAAATAGTTTTAGCTATTATTAGTTTTAATATTGCGATTTTGTATTTCTATTTGTGAGAATACACTTATGTGGAGAGCAGGTAAATATAACTGTTCATATTTGCTCGTTTGCAATTAGATAGTTAAAATGTGCTGTACTTTCAATTAAAACTGCGACAACAAACAATACTAAAAATTAACAAAAGGGTACATGTATGGGAAACATAGCAAGTTTCTATTTTAATTTATTCACGCTTAAAACAACATTGACTAATCAATATTAAACAAATTGAAAAGTTTTATCGCCGCTTCCGTTTAATCCAAAATTTAACTCGCTAAAATAACAGGTTAGTACACACCTACATTACATATAAATAATGCATTGCAGGAGGAATATTTGTTTCAGTAATTCGGGATAAGCAGTGTTGACATTTAGTGAAAACAATTAAAATTTTTCAAAATATTTGTTTTCGTGATAAGTTTGGCTCGTCCGTGAATTTCATTTTGTTGCTATAATTGTAAAAGTTTTATTGCTATTGGATTATGATTGAATAATAAAACGTTGATTATTTTGTCGTAGTTATTTATTTACCCCGTGGGAAATTCATTGAAATTTTCCGCGTAGATATAGGAACGTGTCTAAAGTCTAAAGAAAACAAAAAATATATAAAGTTTCTCAATTAATGTTTTGTTGTTGTAGACTTGAGGTACTTAAGTGAAACATCTACGGGAAGTAGAATATTTTACGCACGAATTACTTTCCGTGTATTAATTAAAACAATAAACAGTCCTCGCCATAATGAAATGCGCTTTGCGGTTCGCTTACCTGCATTGTGTATGAAATATACGATACGCGATTTCGGACGCGCATCGCATTGCCATTGCCATTGCCTCCAACAGTTTCATAATTCCACATTATAATTTCACTCAAAAATTAACGCTCTGGAATTGCAGGCTACCCCACATGCCCAGAGGTATGCAACAGCCATAGGCGGCACTACCACTGATCTCTATATATAACTGGATAGCGCATTCAATTCTAAATGCATGTGATTCACTTACACTTGGGACTGTGGATCGCAAGATCCTCGGTTCGATCCTCACACCCGACAAATTTTCAACAATGAATTCCGAAAATTTTCACCACATACAATTACCCTCACTACCATCTCTAGAGGCTGTGATTTGACAGTTTGTAAGCGCACTTTACACTCATAAAAATAACTTTCAGTTTTCAGTTATATGCATTAGTTGAATAAAATTTTATTTCTTACAAAATGATTAGGTTCAATTTAAAAAAAATATATTAATTTTGAATATAAATTGTAATGGGGTCTTTCACCATTTTTTAAAATTTTTTTTATGAAACTTTATCTATATTGAAGACTATCTACACTTTTAAAAAGTATTAATTGTTATTCATTAAGCCACAATTTTTTTTTTAAATGTTGTGACGTCATAGTAGAGGTGTTGCTGGATCTAAAACAGTAGATTTAAATATTTTTGTTACATAAATGTTCTATTTTATTGTAATAATAATAATAAAATAAGTAAAAAAAATATATGACTACAATTATTTACAATCTGTACTGTTTTAGATCCAGCAACACCTCTACTATAACGTCACATTTTTAAAAAATTCATTGTGGCTTAATGAATAACAATTAAGACTTTTTAAAAGGGTACATAGTCGTCAATATAGATAAAGTTTCATAAAAAAAAATTAAAAAAAAAATGGTGAAAGACCCCATTATTTTCTTTTTTCTACATTGAAAGAAAATAAATATATTTTAAATTTTGTTTTAAAAATAATGAAAAAGAAATCATTTCAATTTTAAACAAAACGTTTTTATTTAAAACGATATCATTTTGAATTAAAACTACTCCTATTCAAACTACTTCTTCCCCATAATGAGTCTCAGACTGATTTTTATGCAACAATGTTAATTTTATTGTTTATATTTTTATATAATATGAACCTTTAAAATATGAATTTAATTTTGGGTAAAATTTAAATGTGTGGAATGGATTCCATTGTCCGCGGCGTAGGACGTTGGAATGCGCAGTGTCTGTTTCGCTCCGCGAATTATTCATTTGCAACATCGCGTTCGGTTAGGCCGCATGTCGTGCGCGGAACATGGTTAGCTAATATTTAGCCGTAAATATTTTTAATTATCATGTTACTTTGTACGATGTGGTTAGAGAATTTTGTTCATTTTTTAGTCGTTGTGTGAACTGTGAACATTCACTGCAACAGGCATTTGTAATTTGATATTATACGAGATATTTTTTTATTATTATGTAAAATAACCTACATTAAAATTACAGCTTGGAATTATACGTTAGCATGTGCACTGTACACGTTAATGTCTTGGATGATAATACTATGTTATTTATCAAAATATGTCGTATTACTGTCATACTGTCTCTTGGTGTTCGTTGTAGATGGCTTATTTTATTTTATTAAAACATCTGCAATGCGTAACTACGAGCTATAAAATATTATGATAAAACCCACAGGAATTATATCCGCATAAAGCGGCCATTACACGATCAAGCTTTTCTTTTCAAGTGATTTTAAAATGGCATTCGATAGCTAAGTCGCTTATTGCAAAACATGCGAATAGATGGTAATGCGGTAAAGCAGCAATATGTTATGGCCAAATTTTAAGAAAAAGTACCGCATGTTCTTATGGTCGATTACACTTACGTCATTGTGTGAGAGAGAAAAATTTAATGTGATATCATTTGGTCTCTGAAGAAGGCTCCAATGGAGGGTTATGATTTTGACGTCACAGGCAAGAAAGAGAAAGATGAGGTAAAAGTTGAGATGGAAGTTCATAATACAAACATCCATGTTTTGACGTTTGAGATGGTGTTTTAACAAGGTTATGTTTTTATTTTTGAAGTTTATTATTTAGGAAACTTAATAAATTTAACACTGACCATATATTCTTTATTATATTATAGTCACTGTTACATAAAACATACACACACTTTATTTGTGATATTTAGCATCATTTTAAGAACTGTCATTTTGACAGCGTTTTGTTTGTACTTCCCCTACGTGAATTTCATCGTAGTTCAATGGAAACATCAATAGATGGCAGCACGAAAATTTGCTTCTGTATAACTCTCCATTAGGGCCGAAACATCAGACCGTTATGATTAAATAAACATAATAGTAACCATTAAGGCTGGTGTACCCATTACTTTTTCCATTCCATTCCAAGTGTACAGTCAAGAACAATTCACAAAGAAAAATTTAATGTCACCTGAAAAGAAAAACTGGATCGTGTAATGCACGCTTTAGTAAGGAGCATGCATTGGTATAGCTCAGTAGATGGTGGATAATTCAGATGATTTGTAATAATGAAATGTGTAGAGAATGGCAGTGGATTTCATGCGATTATTTGATTGAGTGGGTTGCATTGGTGGTGAAGCTGTTAAAAATGAATGCGGTTGTCACAGAAACAAGCACAATATGTAAAAAGTAAAGTAAAGCGCGCGAAAGTTTGACGGTAGCATAAACAAAGTTGTCCGTTTGTTCAGTGAGCGTGAACACGTGAACAGCGACAGTGGCTGGGTGTAGAGTACATGCAAGAAGTCCCCTAGAATATTATATAATATTCATTGCACCCCGGTGTTAGTAAGTAATAGGTCGGCAAACTAGAGAACTTCCTGTGGGAATCTCATCCGTGGTATCCCGTGTATTCATAAGGTATTGGCTCATCCTTTGATGAGACTACAGCCTCCCACACACTGCGCTGACCAGAATATGGTCTGCCACCGTAATACGAGAGAAGCTTCGGCTCCTACTATCTTACGTTTAGCTTATAACTTCATCAGTCTAATTTGCATCTGTATGTATGTAACTAGTAACTAACCCTTCATTACCACAACTCCACTTTACTTCTCTTCACTATGATTTTTTTTTCATGTATACAGGATGTTTCATAACTTCGAGTACATACATTAATGGTATATGTTGTTTGATATGCTGATTACGAATCTAAAAGAATTTTTTTTAAATTCGAAAAAATTAATTAATGGTTGTTTACCTAAAACATTTTTGTAATACTGCACTGGATTCGCTTTTCTATTAAACACAAACAATGAAATAGGTAAACAACAATTTAAATTACATAATACTTGTAAAATAAACAAACAAAATTTAATTATTTTTAATGATACTAATGATATTAACATAATCATCCACCCAGTGGCAGTGGCAACGAAAAATTTAGGACTGGGAAACATGGAAAATTATTTTGCAATATAAAAAAAAATTATTTTTGTACTCATACATAGAAATATGTTGTTTAGCGTTGCCTAAGCAACGTCCGAAATGTCCATTTCCCAGGTCTCCACCAGATAGACAACCGGGAAATTTCGACGAAAACATGTTAAGAAAGTACTGCACAATTTCAGATTTCACGAAATATCACGAAAAATTGGCATATACTTTTATTGTATTTCTATATAATATAAACCCTAAGAAACTCAATGATGTAGAGCGCATCATCATATCTCTTAAATTTATAGAGATATGGCAATTTTCGATATTTTTCGAAATGCTACTTTGAGTGGCTGCAACTCAAAATCTATTAAAGATATTGAAAAATAGACTCAGTTCTGTGTGTTTCATGCATTTTATTACAAATTAGCAAATTTTGAAAATTTTGAAATTTTTCGATTTTTTCTCCCAAATTTCGATAGACGATAACTCGAAAAATATAAAAGATACGGACTCGCGGACTGGACCATTCGATTCAGCTCGTCAAAATACATAAGTATGTAAAATTTCATTAAAATTACTTTACGCGTTATAGAGTTAGAGCAAAAAGTGTGAAAATGACGTTTTTGGCGAAAAACGTCAAAGGGTACCCATTGACGTTTGGCCTGAAAAAAGCCATTTTCAGACTTTTTGCTCTAAAATTTCAACCCACAATCCGAATGTTCTGAAATTTTTAGGGTTTATGTATTTCGATGAGCTGAATCCAATGGTTTAGTTTGCAACTTCGTATCTCGTTTATTATTTGAGATATCGCTGATAGAAATTTTGAAAAAAAATTCAAAAATTTTCAATTTTTTAAAAATTTGTTATTTTGCTATAATATGCACGAATAACACAAAACTGAAGAGTATTTTTCGATATCTTGCGTAATTTTTGAGTTGCAGTTCCTCAAAGTTGCACTTCGAAAAACACCAAAAACCGCCATATCTCGAAATATTTGAGAGATATGATGATGCGCTCTGCACCAGTGAGTTTTTTAGGGTTTATATTATATAGAAATACAATAAAAGTATATGCCAATTTTTAGTGATATTTCGTGAAATTGAAGTACAACATATGAACTGTTTAAATCGCAAGCTAAATAAATATATCTTCACGTCTTTTAGCTATTATGGGTGTGGCACTCTGCTTACGCAGATCTCGGCAAGTGGTATATAAATTGTTTGGAAATTACTTATGATAGAGTTTCGTCTCAAGCATCACAATAAAGACTTAAAATAAAGTATTTTGGCATACTTTACTTTTACGCAAAAGTATAATTGCCTAATATAAAGTAGGATATGTTATTATAAAGTATGGTTGGCAACACTACTTGGAATGGTGACGGGAGCGAGTACTGATCCGAATTAGATCGTGAAAATTTTTCAATAAAAATATATTAAACATGATTCTATACACACCATCCATTCTATTTAGAGCTTTTTGTAACACATGTAGCAATATCATTTTATTATTTATGGTAATGCTGTGAACAAATGAACAAAAAGACAATAAGTGTCTTGTTTTGGAATTGAACAAACACAATTAGATCTACAACCAATAATTTCTGTTTGGAACCAATGCCCATCAAAATCCATTATCACAGTTTGACATGTAGCATGTAATATGTAACGTTGAAAATGTGTGCTCTCTGGCATGACAAACGCATGACACTTGCGTATAGCCCGACAGGGACAGGGACAGGGACAGGCACAGGGCTACGTTAGTGTAGTGGCGCTACATCCGTGACGAGGACGTAGCCGACGCAGCCGACGTAGTTACGCTAACCAAGCACGGCCGCGGGACGAGCAGGGGCGGTGGGGCTAATTTATGGCACGGGACATCAACGTGCAGACAATAATTTAATCCTGTGTGATAAATAATGCAAGATCTTATCGCGTTAGTGTTACGTACACACGCTGCCATATCACTTCTTTTGTTATACCATGTAAGCAGCAAGACTTCATTACACGTTTTGTATTGACTATAGAATACTTCTATCCGCTATCCCGCTATATGACTAGAGGCTAGAGGCTAGATGATGTATTCAAAATGGCCGACGACAAGCGGGACATGGACACGTCTTATTAATTAATTATTTTTGTCACGATATGCTATTATGATGTGCTCATTTTATACAGTGAAAGTTATTAACTGAGACTTGAACTTTTATCAGGGAACACCACATAAAATATAGTTTAGATTGCTTTCTGTTCATTAGGAAATTAAATGTCTCTCATGGAACGGATGACAATAATTTTACTATGATCAAACATCGTTAGAAAATGTAATGTGTTTAGAATGTTAGATATTCTATCGACATCTCATATAATGTGCTTTCATTTTCATAAATAATATGTTCGACAAGGTTCTACCGTACGTTATATGATAATTTTATGTAACTTACTTGCCTGGGGCTAAGAATACGGCAAAAGGGTCTACGTTGAGTATATTTCTGCAGCGTACAATATTTTCGTGATATCCTCGGCTATATTGTGTAGGCATTCCTAAATGTTCGTGTAAATATCTCTACTACATGAAACATGAAATATTTGTACTAATTAGCCACATTACTAAATTTTCAAACTGTGTTTAATTTTGATTTACTCGTTTGCAGGTGTAGGTATTAATCATTCAAGATATAATAGTAAAGTTTAGATTTTAATTTATGGGAACTCGCAAATAATATTTCATTTCAATTGAATTTCGATCTGTTTCATTTATTGCTCTTCAGTAGAAAATGCCCAGTTTAAACTTTGTTTCGGGAAAAAATCGGATGATTTCTGGTTAGGGAACACATGGAAAAAGGTGGCGATGCCTGAGGCCTGAGGTAAGAAAAACAGGTACCTTAGGAGTTTGAATAAACTGATAACGCAATATCCATTGATCCAATACACAGTCTAGTCTATTCCGTGTTCAGAACCGTCCTACTTTTCGTAAAAATTCTCCAAAGAACGGCTCATCATTTTTCTTAATACACCAGCATTAGCATTATTGCGTGCTAGCTTGCGGGCCCCGAGTTCGCCACTTTATCTTGTCGCATCTTAATAACCTATTCATAAGCCAACACTACAACGGCAATCATTTCTGAATTACAATGTTGGCAATCGGGCTGCAATCAATGCGATGCGGATGTGGATCTATAACCTGATACTCACATAAAAACTAAATACTCTTGACAAATTAAGTAGAAGAAATTAGAATGCCCTGCTAGAGGTTTGGAGTGTAAGGCATTTACTCTACTTTACTCTTGAAGGCAAAGGAATTATATAACATAAATGTTAAAGGACATTTTGACAAAATACATGTAAAGCAAAAAATAATTCGTTAGAGTTGTGTTAAATTCATTAAATATAATTATCTAGATTTTTAGATTATTACCCAAAGTAAAATGGAGGTTATTAAATTTGATACATAGTTGACGAACAGGAGAATATAAGAAATTAATTCTTTATCGTGACACGAGAAAATTTAATATACTAACTAACTTGTAAAGATAAAAACATGATTGCACCTATAATCCTGTAATCATCCAAGGACAAAATACCGAATTCTATAAGACAATTATTATAATTAAATTCGTTAAAGGCTGAGTAAGATCCATACTATTTAAAATAGCAATATCTCATAAATTTTCTTTGAATTGATTCATTGCCATCGATGTGTATAGAGTAAATAGTAATAGCATGCTAAATTTAATTCAAAACTTGTGAGTTACGCTCGTGAGTATAACGTAAGTTGTACAATTTCTGCATCCGCAAAGGGGTAACATATATCGTGGTTAATATAATTAATATAATATATGAAATAAACTACACTGACGAAGGAGGAATGAAGTAAAAAAAGTGTGAAGCAAGCCCGTGGGCAGAAGGTAATCAAAATGAAAATTCTTTTGAAAAATTAATGATGGTAGATATTGTAGCAGTGTTGCATTTGTGAAAAAGTGATGCCCTCAGATATATGTGTTGCATTTTATATGAGTCCGGGCCGTGGTGCGTTAAGATGATGCGTCAATGTCAGACGTGAGTTATCTTATACCGCGCCAACATAAAGAGCGATTTGTTATCAAAAAGAAAACAAAGCAAAAGAATTATGTTGTACTAAAAAAAGAAAAAAATTCGTTTGATGTGGAACTGTGCTTCATAATCAAAGGATTTTTAATTTTATATTGAACGAATTCAAAAATGCTTTGTTTTCATTGTCCAGTAAAATATATACTTTTGTGCGTCGTATATAGCAAAGCACTTTTTATTTATCTTTTGTTTGAAATTTATTTAGCAAAAGGAAAAAAGTTATTGGATACAAGAAATATTATTAATAATCGTTCAGTTCGGTTTATGTTATGCTGTAAAATGATACTTGCGGTAAAAACTATAAAAACTAACGTTTATTTTATGAGAGAAACTGATGATATTATTGTAACAAGTTTACAGTGTGTGTAAGTTATACCCTTCACATTAACAAACCTAATTAAAGATTGAGGGTAAATACTGCAACTTCCTTAATTATAGCTAAAGATAAAGTTACTTCAGCACTTCTTAATATCCTCACTCATAATTCCCTTACATTATTTAAATTCATTGATTTTCCGCGCCTCTTGCTTGATTTAATCTATTACTTAGAGGTTATAATTTAGAAACAATTGAATTTAAAATTTCAATTAAGCATTTTCTGGTTTATAGCAAACTACTATTACATGCAAATGATGTTAAACTACCTTCATTAATTAATTACAGTATGCTGACCTATGTTTTAAGGGTCGGGGTATAGTCTGTACGGTGATATCTGTCGGAAAATCGATTCAACGTATTTTCAAGGCTATTTTCACTAAAATCTGTTATCATTTCCACGGTTGTATTTTTAGAACTGAATAAAATATTAACGTGTAAATCAAACGGTTATTTACCCCCTTTTAAACTCGCTTAACATTGAGCAACCTATTGATTTTCAAACACAATTTGAATATCAAAACAAAAATTTACATTAAAAATATCTTTGAAATATTGTCGCCTCGTTTTTGAAGACATTAAGACCTGTATTGTCAGAGATAAATAATTAAATTATTAGGATTGAAGCAATAGAATAATCAGAATCTCGTAAATGATAAATGATTTCAACAATTTATACAATATGATAAAATTCAGACAAAATATTTCATTTCCCCAAAGACAGATGTAAAGTAAAATTTATTTATTAATTATTATAATTATTTTACATAGATGGTAAGCTAACTAACTATTTAGGTCATATGCTGCCTCATGAGTATATGATAGTGAGTTTTATTAACAACACACACAACTATGCTCTTCAATGGGATTTGAATTCACAACTTCTGATATGCTAGACTATTGGCAACATAAATGGCATTATAAAATAGAAACTGAAAAGCGAAAAATAAAATAAACCTTTTTAGTCTGAATAACTAAGCTCATCAACTAATGTAAGTAACCAATTTGGGTCGAAGTCAAACAAACAATCAACGAACGCCGACTCAAAATTAGTTACTTATTTAGGAGCTAAGTTATTGAGACTAAAAAGGATTTTTATTTTTCGCTTTTCAGTTTTTTTCGTCGGTTTAATATTTTATTAAAAAGTATAATTTTTTTATTTTTTTGTGGTTACTTATTTTTCTACCCTTAAGGCTGAAAAAAATCTTCGAAATGGGATAAACTAGTACAACGTTATGCGTGGTAGAATCGGTTAACATGTAAAAATTCATTCCCTATTTTTCTACTCTTAGAGGTGGATTTTTTTTTCAAATTTATTTGAGATTAACTTCAAGGTATACCTTATCCAATAAAAAAAGAAACATTAAAATCGGACTACTCTGTAAAAAGTTATGCGTGGTTATACATAAAGATAAATATTCGCGTAGCTTCCACCAGTTTTCGTGTGTTGAACAGTAACTATAAACACAATACTTATAATTAGTAACCAAACAAAAGTTACATGATACAATTTGAGGTTATATTTTGCCAAGTGTCATCATCAAAATTTTAAGTCGACAGTTAAAATATTAATATAGTTATTACAGTGCATAAATGGTGTAAGAAATTTCAATGTACCTACCTACATATAAATTGCTAAGTAAATTCAATAGTATTGAAATTTCTAAGCATAATACAAACATACGCTCTTGAAAATGTGGTGTATATTCATCCAGACATGAATAATTTTTCAGTTATATTGTGAAAATTCACTGTAGAACTGTTTCGTGGCTACTTCTATTCAGCCATCTTATTCATGTTGCTCACATGAAACGATTCATTTTCTCTTTTAATTTCTCTATGTTTGTGTTACTGTAAGTAATAGAATAAAATATTTACTTGCTTACGTCCGTATTTAATTTAACGAGTTTCTACGTTTTCTTCAGTAGTTTCTGCATTGTGCTACGTGAATAAAGTCTTCATATAACACTGTTTCTCATTGTGCGAAAAGCTACATAAATTCACTAGTGAAATTTTCCCATAAATTTGTTTTAATCAACGCATTCCTTCTAGTGTTATTAAATGCTCTTTTTAAGTTTGCATAAATTGAAAATGCCTTCGTTAAAAATGAACGTTTTTAAAATAGCAACGCGTTGTAATGCATCAGCTCTATATTTGTAAATAATTTGTAGCATAGATACTTTTTTAATAATCTGTTCTGTATTATTTTCGTACAAACGAATTTCTGTGTCTAGAATACGAATCTGTCATTAATTTCAGAAAAGAAAGTATTTGTTTTCATGTCACGATCTACCAGAGTTAACGAAAATCATATTAATTTTATTTATTTACTGAAGCAAACAATACAATGCATTAGCAATGCTGTGGTGAACTGGTTAATGAAAACTATAAAAATACCTAGGTACTCGTTTGAATTACGTATAGAGAACAAATATATAAAATTGCTTTTATTGTTAAGTTACCGTAACGTAGCAAACCTAAACGTAAAACGGTGGACGAAAGATGGCGTGGTTTTTTCGAATGTGAAATTTGTTAAATTGCTCGACGTGTTTTCCTGGTTCCCGATCCTTCGGGCGAATAAATATGTAGTCAGAAGGTTTTCTTGCCTTGTGCGAAGTTTTTTCTCCGTTTTTCCCACGTTTTCCCAAGTAGCCAGTGGTGCCTTGATCCTGTTTTTGCAAGGGAAAAAGGGAAACTTCTAATTTATGAAACAACAGTTTTGCGATCCCAGCTTCCATTTGCATTCTCTTGTTTTTGACCCCGTTTTTATCAATGCCACAGTAATTATTGCTAAATTTATTACTCACAAAAATTCGTTAATTAATTCGTCGCACTCTACAAAGCTAATTTATTTCGCGTTTTGCTCTTTGTAATCACATCCATTTTTTCAATTATTGACAACCACACCTCACTGCTCTCTTCGTTAACTTGCGCTATTTTAAAATTAGAGCCATTTGAATATTTTCTTATATGTTTTCTCCAAAATTGTCAATATTATTTACAAACGGTCTTAAGAAAGAATTAAATGTAAATATCACTCGTGTTTCTATTTCATCAATGTTTTGTCAAAGTACTGTCGACTTATTACCTCCGTTTTCTGCCAATGCTCTGCCGAAGAAAGTTCGGTACAAGGTTTCTCCAGGTCATGTCACCGCATTGGTGAAGAAAAGTCGGCCAAACATTCCTTAGTTTCTCGTCACTCTATTGGCAAAAGAGATTATCACATCCCTCCCTTTCACATCACTGGGTTGACGACGAAATGTACCTCCTTTTCTTATTAATGCATTGACGACGAATGATCGGGCCTATGCTCCTCACTTTGTCGTCACTGTATTAACGAAGAAAGATCGGCTATACGTTCCTAATTTTTCGTCACAGCATCAACCGCGAAAATAATTATTTTTGAATAAATTCTAATCTATGAAGCACAATGAAAAAAATTTGATTTCTTTATAAGTGAAGTGAATAAATGAACATGTTCAACAATATGAAGTTATTGTAGATTACCTTCAGGTATAAAATAATAATTAGCTACATATGCTCGCATCACGACAGAGGGCACTCGCGTGCGTTACTTAAAATGGACAGTTTTCATTAACCATGCTCGTTACTAATGAAATTGTGTGTTGCAATTTCGAAATCGTCCGATAAATTATAATTGCAATAACGATTTGGTTGTAACGGAATATTTGAGATAGACTAAGTGAATTTTGATACAACATGACATTTGTCTATTACAATAATTTATGCATTACATATTAATATAGGTTTGCTTAAATATTTAAATACAAACAAAGCTATGTAGATACGTGCAACATGTATTCCGGAAGTAAATGGATTGAAATTATTGGAAATATGACTATCAGAAACAAAGGATATGTTTGCGAAAGGTTAAGGATATGGAACAAAGAAAAGAATGCATATCATTCCTGCATTTTCTCTCAAACACACGGCTTTAGAAAATGTACACATATCTTCAGATTGTTCAGGGGTGTCCGTACAATATTTCTGCATTTTCATGGCACAACATGCCTCTTGGTTGCCTTATGCAAATAGTATTTTATAGAGCAGTGTACATCATGCTAGAGAATTAGGATTTCGCAATTAGTGCTATTGTACTACCAACAATACAATGCGTACAGCACTGTATTTGAAATTGTTTCAACAATTCATTGAACAATTTAACCAATTTACCCTTACATGTAAACTATTGTTAATTTGGTACCCTTTCTGTATCTATTGATGTTGAAATTCAATTTGTACATATATGTTTCACTGAAAACAATATAAAATTTAGGTTGTACAGAAAAAGTTAAAAATAATATTTTCTGTATGTTATTAACCGTAAATTCTATTTAAAATTTGGTTTTATATGTTCATCAAAAATAATAAAGCAGTGAAAGTTTTGTTAATGTTTAATGTAAAACAAACTTTGTATTATATATTTAAGTTGAAATTGCAGAAATACGTTTAAGTAATTCAAAAAATAATTGCGAAAACATTAATTCTGTAAAGTACAATTGCATTGAAATAACAATAGCCTTATTTAGAATATTTGATTACGTATATTCAATGTCTGTAAGTAACCCATTGTAAATTTGTAGTGAAGTAATTTTTTAGCTCAAGTTCCAGTTGTATTTACTGTTTGCATTACCTTCGTCCGTTAACGTGAAGGTCTATTTATTTTTTTGAATGTAAGCTAGTGCTATAGAGGCAAGAAATACGAGTTGAGAGCATAGGTTCGAAAGGCTGCTTGTGTAACGCCTCACGCCTAACGCCTCTACGGCAACAGTAGTGTAGTGGTGATCTGACCCACGCGGCCTAGGTAACGCGCGAGTAAACGTAGCAACGTAACCCGGAGCACCGGAGCCGGCTTCGCGTTCGCGCCCGGATCCCGCAGTGGCGGTACTAATGCCTTTTTAAGGGCCTTCGATAATGCTTACCAGTACAATACCTACATAGAAATTAATACTACTTTATATATCAATTATTTCCAAAGTAAATACAATTTATTATTTTAGACATATCTGTTAATCAAAATTAATTAATAAAGAATACTAAGAAAATAAAATTCTTTGTAGGTGGCACTGCCAATGGTCTTGAATCACTTTATTTCTCTACGTCAAAATGTAAAATATTTTATACATAACTAAACTTACAAGTTACCAACATACAGAAATATGAAATCAGTGTATAAAGAAAAATAGCTCTGGGCATTAATGGGTTAAGTTATGATTTTGATAAGAATAAAGCTAATATTATTTAACCTCGGCGACGAAAAGTAAAGCCATTCTTTTTCGTACCACTAAATATTAACACAATAATTTTGAATATTATAAAGTTCAAGACTAATAAATGTTGAATGAAATACACAACTATAAATGAATGTAAGTTAAAGGGATATGGTGCCCTTGTAGATGTAAACTTTGCTAGTTGTATACGCTACTGAGATCCCGACTCGCACCTTACGTTGCCCAATCGGCGTTGTTGCGTGACGGTCCACGCAAACAACGCAAACGAAGACGGTATGAGCAGCAGGATATCCACTAAATCAGGAACCCTCAAACTGGTTTATTAAGGACTCATCAATTATTTGTGAAAAACTTCCTGGTGAGAGAAAAGATTTATCTTTTATAAGACGAGGTGGTGAAATTTTTAAACCCCGCGTACTTACTACTGCTACAGGCTACATTCATATATGAATATACTCTTTTTATACAAATTGTTGATTATTTTTACGTCCTATTATTTCTCACAGCTTAATAAAAATATTAATTAGCAATATTTATGGAAAATACATAAATAAATATTATAGGAAAATAGTACGTCAGCTAGAAAATATGTGCTCATCATACATCGCTGCGATTTATTAAAGCACTTCGCTTCGCGTCGTGCTTAAATAGAAAACCTCGAGGCTGTAATTATTACTACCTACAATGTAAAATGTAATAGTACACTATCATTAGTTGAATTGTACAATTTTATCTAAGAATAGACGTGACATTTAAAATTAAATCTAATCAGTTGGAATTACTGAAAATTTATATAACATGTTGAGAAGGGTTGGACCATATTCTTCAACAAATGAATTTTTGTCAATAAATTTTCTGTCAAAAATAACAATTATTAATAACAAGATATCTCTGAGTAGGTCAAAATTTGGTGTGGTTCCGTGAAATGTATAGCGTGTTGAGAATCTCTGATACAAATGAAGGAAACCTTTAGGTGAGCTTGAGCCGTTGGTTTAATCCTTGCTCGCATGGCACCCGACGCACGAGGACACGAGGACCCGGCAAAGGCATGACGCCGACGATTTACCGTGCGACGTGAAACAATCCGCAAACCGCACGATGCCTCCGCCGAATACGAATACCGACGCCGACGCGGGCGCCGGGCTCACACATTTGTTTTTACTAGCGCCGGAAGGAGGAAGGCGGAAGGCGAAAGGCGGAGCCGTACGAGCTCCTGCTTTTTGTTTTCTCGACGACAGTGAACGTTGTTGCTCTTTTATTAATTGAGTATAGAGTACGGGTATGGTCTTTGTGCACTTTAAGTCGCCTTTTTGGCTGGGGCTCGACTGAAAGGCACTTTTTAAAGATCGATTATTGGTTTTGCTTTGCGGCTTGTATGGCTTTGGGTTACTTGTGATTTGCTGTCGCCTGGACACCTCTACCTCTTTACTTCTAGACGAGTAGACTCGCTCGCCAGCAAACGGGAAATGGGAACACCCTTGCTTTCAACATTCATTTATAATTTGTTTAATCACTCAATATTTAAGCTGAAAAATTAATGGCACTCCTACTTCTGACTGAAATCTACTATGAAAATATTGCTATATATATTAACGGCAGACAGAGGTCGAGGGTTCAACTCGGTCAGGTCTAAAAAAATTTTCACGGCATGATTTGGATCGGTACTCACTCCCGTCATTATTCCAAGTTGGGTTACAATAATTTTGGCAAACTACAAAGCTATCGGGCACAGGCTAGTGGTTGTAACAAGGGCTTGCATCGGATTGGTAACATGCAAGGCATCTACGTGCACTGTAAAAAAAGTTTTAGTCAAAATTGACAAACGATCCACCGTTAATTTTTGTTAATTTAACAATTTGATACCAAATAACACATTATTTTTGTGAATTTCGTAACTAAATATATTGTTACAAAGAATACAAACTTTCTTTAACAATTTCAAATTGATATGTTAGCAAAATATACTGTTATTATTGACTAGTCTATTTGTTAAATTTTATAAATGTAGCAAATAAATGAAAACAAGAAAATTTCTTCTTAAAAATTCAGAATTGACAAAATTTTAATTTAACAAATTTTCGTGTTTGTTCAAATTGTTAATTTAACGCAATATATTTATCAATATTAACTAAAAAAACTCAACAATCGCAAAATTAACAAATCGCAAATAATTTTTTTTTACTGTGTAACAAAAAAGTTACAATGCAAGGAAATTAAATAGATGTCAGTGTGTTTGTCCATCCAAATATATACATACATATTATATAATACAAAGCTATCGGGCACCGGCTAGTAATTGTTACAAGGACGTAAATGCAAGGAAATTTAATAGATGCTAATGTATCTGTCTATCCTACGAATACGTTTATAGCCCCAGTAGTTGAAAGTTCCGATATACATACAAACAACATTGCTGTATATAAAATTATTTTTATTTTCTCCTCATATCTTTTTAGTTCTGAAACAAAAATTTAATATCTAATTTAAATTGCAAAATTGCACCATTTCAACTGTTAAAAGTTTATATTTAATTTTTATTTCGTACCTAGAATTATAGTTAATTACAAAATGTATCATTTGTTATTTTTGTCGTTAGCAAAACTAGTGTGTAATCGCATTTAGCACCCAAATAAATAAAAAATCTTCACACGTGTATCTGTGGATCTATCTGCAAAGCTCTCTGCTACCGCTCGTTGGATGTTTTATAATTTATGGTTTTCAACTTTTTCCGCGCTGAAATCCAGATTTATACATTCACTGCGGGTTTTCGTTGGCTCCCTTTGACTGATTTTAACTGTTCAAATGTACCTAACCGCAATGCTAACTGTGTAAAAGAATAAACAATTAATGGAGGCGCTAATGGCTGACGAAGAATTGCGTGCACAGTGTGCTCACTTTGAAACTTCGCCAAAATACGCTCCCTGCTGAATGAAATATTGATTGGACCCTACGTATGTTTTTAGAGGCGAGGTATATACCAGTGATTGTGTATGTTTTACGATATTCTAACCCCTGAGCTTTGGAATAATTATTTTTGTAATTTAAATTTTTATAAACATTGGCGTTTGTTTCGTATTTTTAACAGGCCTTTGATGGCCATTGGCTTCGATCTTCACACATTTTAAGGACAAATTGTGTATATTCTTAGTGTTGCTTGTTACAGTTTATTTTTGTAAAATGAATTTCAATGTGAGTATATTTTCAATTACCTATTTCATTAAATTAGAATTGCTTTTACATTTACAATTTTAAAAAAATGTTTGATGTTAGAATTTTCATTCAATTAAATCGTTTGTATATCGCATAATTGAATCTGAACGAAAATGAATAAAATATGAGATTAGGTAAATTAACTTTTTGGATAAAATAAATTTTTATGAAAATTATTTTTTGTTTGTACAATATCTTATAACAACAATTCATTTTAAATTGAATCTAGGTATCTATCCCTAACGAAACGCTCACATGTACTCCAGCATAGAAGATAATATATTATTAAAGTCCATTTGCTTTCTTTCAGTAAACTTGGCTGTTACAGAATTCGAATGCGAATAATCGTAAACATGGACTAAAAGAACTAAATATGTACATAAACTAAATTACTTCGAATAAATTTCAGTGAAACGTAGTGCGATACGGATCCAGATTCTGTGCTTTAATGGTTATTAAATATTAACTCTTAGCATTACACGCACAATTTTCAAATTTAAAAATTCTCTTTTAGCGTTTAATTGCTATGTTGCTAACATAAAAATATTAAAAAACATATTAATGAAGTCTGCCTCTCATGGGAAATTGTGCTGTGGGCGACCGCCCAATGAATTTTTGATGCGGAATAGACGAAATATAAATCTTGCCTGCTGAAATATTAATTACAGCTCTTCGACTCACCTCCCTGCCCAAGGTACACATTGTCTTTTATAACAAATTCAGTAGAGCATTTCTCATATCGTACTAAAATAATTATAAGCTAAAGTAAGTTTTACGTACAAAACTTATATACCTAGGTATTTTAGTCTGCCATGCCTCAATTAAACGCTCGTCGTCGATAGGTATACAAGAAAACTAGATAGAAGATATGTGTGTGATTATAGTGAAGCAATAATGAAAGTATAGAACATTGCAATTACACGAGTACATGAGGATAAAAAACAAGTTGAATATGAGCTGCTTTAAATACAGGATGTTCGACAAAATAATGATACACTTCAGGTAGAACGATTCTTTGATTAATTTTCAGTTGATAACCCTAATGCAAAAACATTGTACGGCCCTTAGTAAAGGCACATGAGCTACTTAAAAGAAATGTAAATTTGTCAACACCGAATCAAACAGTTGTTATAGCAGTCATCGGGTAATTTAACAAATTATTTTTCATTTATTTTGTTGTATACCGCTTCATTAGTTTAATATTTTTTATGCTTTTTATGTACGCCTATGATGCATGCAGACCCATTTGTATGATATCTATTTATAAGTGTTCGTATATATTTTCCTCATTGAACCCTCTGAAATCCTTTTTAATTCCGTCATGCTTTAATTCCTTTTAACAATAAAGTTTGAACCTTCTCAAAATTCCTAAATAACCTAAAAGATAATAAATGTGTCCTAGTTTAGATTTTGAACAATCCTAGAAATAGTTCCACCCTCGCCATTGGCATTGGCAAATCACTCGAGCAAACTATTTTAGTAACCTATCTAACCTATTTTTCATGACCATGTACATATTAGATATTTAAGATAGATTTAATCAGTTAGTCAGAACGTTTTGCTAGATAAGTTTCATACTCACAGCTTGTTAATATCTATTTTGTTTTTATGTTTATTAATCATTACCGATATACAATTTAATTACTGATGTCAGAAGTGCGATGATATACAATATAATTATTTGTATCAAAATTGGGATGAAATACAACAATTTTTCAAACAAGAAACTTTTTTGTTAAAGGTTACCTTATGCAATTAAATTATAAAAAAAATCCTTCTTGAAAGTAAACAGTAATGATATTCCATAACAAATTCAAAAATTTCGTTTAATTGTAATTGCACATTGATGGCTACAAAATTTTGCATTAGGATTGTCTATTCAGAATTAAGCAAAGAATAGTTCTTATCATTACTTCTCCGAATACTCTGTATAAATGAATTGTTCTATAAAACATGTAACAGGTCATAATTACAGCAATACTGCATCGTTAATGTAGTTGGGAACAATTGGCCGTATTCAGTGGTGACTGAATGAATGGATGGGGAACGGAACGAATCTGGTACCGTGCGTTTGTCGCAGCCGAGAGACTATTAGTCTATGGCCCTATGCTATAAGCAATGCCTTGCGTTCGCAGATGGTCCTATTCCTATTGCTATTCCTATCGATCTGGAGAACATTCATAGTGGCCGTATTGCATGTGAATTACCGATCACTGTAAGTATAGAGCGTTGATGTAAATACGCGACGGTGACTTACGACCGGGGACCCCAGGGTTCGGCGTTCGGGCCGGCGTTAATACAAAACACTGACACGTATATAGCTACGATAAGAAGTCTTTGTTCAGGAACTTAAACAACCCGTAATTACTATATGTGTAATTAGCTCGTTAAGCCATGTATTTATTCAAAAAGAAGTTTTCCCTCGCTCTGGGGATTTCTTTTCTTTGAGGTTCATTTCAATACGTACGTACGTTACGTATGCAGCAGCTACAGCGCTACAGTTTCCTTCAAGTACTCAGTAATTAATCTCAGATTTCATTAAGATTTTAAATAAACAGCCGTATTCATGTGCACGTTGGTCTTTTAAACTTCTCAAATCTTTTTACCCTCTGCCTCTGCGTAACCTTTTAATGTTTTATCTTCGTATAACAGGAAGCTTTAATAAATTAATTACGAAACAAATTTATTATTCTGAACTGTAGAGCAAAATGCAAGTACTTAGGATTTATAATATTCACAAAAAGTAGTATTTAGCTACACGGATATCTGAAGCACAAGAGTTCTGCGCGAAACTTGCATTTATTAAAATGTAGTTAGTTTAATAGCAGTTCGAGCAACTAGTTATAAAATTGCAATAATATGAGTTGTAAAAAGTTACACCATTTAGCGGAACTTGTATCCCAGTTGGAGTATTTTACGGACAGTGCAAAAAATATACATACAGATAAATTCAGATCGCTGGGAATAAATAATGTGGATTTCACAAACAAATCTAAAGCGGAGCGAGCTACTCTAAACTAAAATCCATTCAGCGATTTGTCATCGATACATGTAAATATTTTATATCGACGAGCGAGAGACAGCAGCAGAGAAGCGCATATGCTATAGCGAATAGCGTATACATATCCAGTATACACTATAGCAGCGTACGTTTACGCTACTGATACGGCAGCGGGAAAGTAAATTGCGTTACGTTTTACGTGGCTTATGTCTGAGCGGTCGCATACGTGAACGTGAACGTGAAGGTGAACGTGAACGTGAACGTGTACAGGTCTAGTAATTTTGCATAGCGTTATCAGAAGTGCCACGTTTCTAGGTTAGGCCGTGGCTCTGGCTCCGACTACAGCTATAGCTTCGTATATTTGTAGCGTAACCCTGTCCGGAGTCCGAGTAACTCGTTGAATTATTATTCATCGGAAAAGCAATTTGTGCATAAATTTAACAATTGTCCAATTAAACTCGCATTTTCTTTAAAGCAACTTAATGCTGCGCGACAGTGCGTACTTGCTGATAGTTCTGCTACCCTGCATTTGCATGGAAATTTACAAATTAATTTATTGTAAAATGACAGTTCATATTCAAGTGTTCACTTCAAATCGTAACACATATTTAAACAACTCATTTTAAAGTCATTTATATATTTGTCACAGTTTTTCAACTAATGATTCTAAAAATAAAAACTTTTTAATAAATAACCGACGAAAAAAGGAACTGAAAAGCGAAAAATAAGAACTAAGCTCCTAAACTATTGTAAATAACTAATTTTGAGTCGGCACTTTTTGTTAAAAATATTTTATTTTTAAATTTTTGTGGCTACCTATGTTTCTACCCTTAGGAAAAATAAAATCATCAAGATCGGATAATCAATAAAAAGTCATGCGTGGTAGAATCGGTTAACAATCATTCCTTATTTTCCTATTATTAGGGATGGATTTTTTGAAATTTAAGTAGAATCAACTTATACCATATCTAATAAAAAAAGAATCATCAAAATCGGACTACTCTGTAAAAAGTTATGCGTGGTCATACATAAAAAACCTGCTTCTTTTTTTCGTCGGTTAAAAACAAATTTCATTTATTTTACTGCAGTTATATTATTGTTATTTTAATAAATTAAAACGTAGATAATGACCGGAAAGGTTTTGATTCGATTAAATCCCAGGCACTAAAAGCTTTTCAGCTTATATGTAAAAAATACCCAGAAGCTATGCTTCCCGAAAATTTGCACAAACAAAAATCCTTTATTTTATGTTATTTATTAAATTCAAATTTAATACAAAATTATATTAGAAAATGCTAACCGCAGTGAGAGATCCGAATAAAAATGTTGAGCAAATCTAGAATGAGAGAAATGAGTGATAATATATTATTAAAATGAAATGATACAATTTTTCTAAATTGTTGAAAAAATTAACTGCGCTGTCTGTATATAAAATAACATTTTTCTTTGAGAATTTTATATGAGTGTAAAACGTACATTAATATTCAAGAACAAATTTCTAATATTACTAACGATATAAATTATTAATGGTAATGGCACGACAAACTTCAGTTAAATAAATTTTATTTCTCTTATTTTTAAGCAATATTCAATAACGTACCAAGTTGAAATTATATTTTCAGTTATTTATCATTGTCTTGAAAGAGGATTATAATAACTGATGAATTTTCGCTGAAGATAATCGAAATTATATTTCGATGATTTATTCACTTTGTTCATCTGTGCGTTCTAAACCGATTCTCTTTCAATCTTTTCTCATTATCCGTGCGACCATTCTTCGATTCAATAAAAAAATATGAAAAAATTCGTTCATAAAAACCGTATTACCGATATTGTCAGAAATATAATACGTAATTTTCGATATAAATTATGGAAAGTATTGTTGATATTGAGATGTTTTCAAAATTAAATTTCAGTGTAACACAATTTTAAAATTTAAAGCCATTTGAAACACCTCGAATTTTTTTATCATTATTGGATTGTGCCATTATCATTATAAATAAATATAGGGATAAATGAAAAATTGTTGGTTTAAGTTCTGTAAAATCTTCTGAAAGCTTTTTCAACTTATTGAAATATAGAGATATGTTGCTAAAATTCAAAATAATAATACCTACCAATTTAATATAATGTATTACTTACTAAAGTAAACTTGGAATGTTTCTTTCAATTTAACTGACTATTATTAATAATCCATGTAAATTATCTCTACGCTTACTTACAAAAAAAGCTGTAGTAAATACATTGCTCTCAATTACTTTATAACTATGCTAATGATTTGTACCCTGTATACTGATCAAAGTTAATAATAATTAATTACAAATAATTAAATTACGTAATTAATTACATTTTTCATAAATGTAATTGGTAGTTTAAATTTTCAACTACATTCGTTTTGTAATGGAAAGATCAGTAATTAATTATATTATTTATGCAAGTAATTAGTAATTCTAGCAGGTTTACATTATAATTACAATTACATTGACAATTACTTTGATTTTTTTTTAATGAACAAAATGACTAATTTTATGACTTTTATAAATGAGATGAAATCGAAACTTCAGTTACATTATCAACAGATCGAAATTTATTGGTAATTTGTTGTAATTTAATTAATATTGAGACAGTAATTATAAAAAAAGTAATTAATTACATTTTTCCAGTAATCTGGCCATGTCTGATACTGATAAAGGAAACTGTAAAGTATTTAAGTTTGTTCGGTCATCTTGTAACAAAATGGCGGTGCTCAAATTCAAGAAGTGTTCGATTTTTATATTGGCTCAATTTGCTATACAGATAACCAAATAAAGATTGAGTACCACACTTAAAAATCAATTAAAAAGTTAATTGAATAGAATTGATTTTCATTAAAGTAGAATAATGATAAACAAATACAAAATAGTTATCTATAAAATGACTTTAACTTTGCCCTACTCTGGTATTGGTAGAATGCCAGCAGTCATTTGAAATTAATTAGTAATAGCAATGTTGATTTTGTAATTATACTAAAAAGTACTTGGAACGAGTGAATGAATAATGGAAATTAAAATTGTTTTCACACACTACTGACACAATGTTGAAGGAGAAATAGATATTAATATTTTAGTAGCATATATTAGAACGCATGCAGAGTATGGGCTGTGGGCTGTGGCTTGACTGGCTGGTTACAGCTACGAATGACCGCACTTGATCAATAGAACACGTGTTCTCTGCGTTTCATCACATTTCCCTGCGTTCTGCGTTTACTATTACATTTTGCATTTTAACATGGAATTCTACTTTTATTTTAATGGACTCTAACATATATTCCGTAAATCCGTGCATTTCTTTTAATATATAACATATTTTGTTTTACTTTGGACGAATTTTTAACAAATAATAAATTCTTATCTCAAATATTATTTTATTTTGTGTAAAACTATGTAGTACCTAAAATTCTTTTATATATCATGTTCATATTCTCGGACAAGGCTAAAAATTGCATTTAATATACCAATAAATATTATTACTATTATACAATTGAATATATCAAATGGGGAAAATAGCTCAGTGGTAACGCATCGGACTGTGGATAATAAGTTCCTTAGTTCAAACCAAACAGCTGACAAATTTACAAAATTTACACCATATTATTACCATTGTGGTTCCTCCACCACTACCATCCTTGGAGACCGTGATTAGACGGCTGTTAACCACACTTCACGCGCAAAAATATATCGTAATACAGATCTGCATTGAGCAGAGTGCCACACCAAAAATGGGTAAATCGCGTGATGATATATTATTATATTTATTTGAATTGAAATTTATATGACAGTTTTTAGTAAATATATTATTATTTTAAAATATTTTTATTAAATTCAAGTTTTTTGAAATACAATTAAATGTATTTCGTAATAATATTCTGTTTTAAATAAATAATGAGCAATATTATTTTATTTTAATTATTATAATTGCGAATGTTGAATGTATTTGTAATGAATTTCGTATCTTGTATTGATATGCAATATGCAAATACACAATGTTCAAATTTGCAAATTAAATAATAGCAATAATAGTGGCACCTACATTGAAATTTCAGGATTGGGAATAACGTTTAAATTATTCCTTGTCGTTTGATATTCCAAACGTGTTTTCAATGTGTAATCATGACTATTTAGGTCGCTAATGATCTTGTGTTCTACTAATGAGAATGTCACTTTGTTAATAATGTATATTCTTTCGTAGAATCGAGCTACTTAATTTACTTTCCTACTAAATTGAACTTATAGGGTAAATCAAAGAGAAACGCACTTATATTGATAATTGATTACCTACAATTGTACAGGTATTATAATAATTACTTAGCTTGATTTTACCATATAAATTGTCGGAACTGCCAGTATATTTAATGGCTTTAACACCATCTTGAAAATGAATACCAAAACGAATGAACCCAAATGTTCACTTACTTTGTGTTTCTGTCAGATAATGATTGATTTTTGTATCAGACGTAACAAAATAATATTTTGAATGACAGGCAGCGTTTACATGCGAATTAATGTAGGGAAATGAAACTTTTTTATATTTCGATAATATAGAAAAAAGTTCGTACATTTATCATGCGTTCGACTTTATTCTGAATTTTATACGATACAAGGGATGCAGAGCAACAGTGAAAGATAAAAGTTCGTGAATTTACTTTTTCTTCTGTGTTTCTTTCGGTTGTTGCGTGAATTCAACATCTCATACATATCTTTTACTTTTATTTTTCCTTCTTTGTTTCGTAATTTAAAAAAATAATTTTCACGCTTTTACACTTTCACTCTGGATATTTGAGCGTTTATGAAATTAAAGCTGCATTCACACTTAACTTAGTCATAGTTTTTAATGCAAATGAATTACCTGCTATATTACTGGGTCAGCCGAAAGAGAAATCAATAATTTGACAGCAGAATATGCTATTAAAACTCTTGATGACCATAAAAAACATAAAGAACACCTATTCGTTACATAATTTCAACTTTATATTTCAATAATTTTTAAATAATTTCTGAGCACTATGATTAAGTTAAGATGAAAAGCTAGCTATCGCCATTTTGTATTTATTTATTTATATTTTTTTTAGGTAAGTGCTGACAATTCATAACATTTTGGGAATCATTCCAGAGACAATGTACGTACAAAAACAATTCTAATATTTAATCTTTAATTGTTAATAATATTTCCGCATAACAACATGAATACATTTCTGTCGTGAAAGAACTCTTCTTGTCACTCTTTTTATGCTTTCTTTTTAATATTATTTCGTTGAAATAATATAGTATTTTAGAGAGAAATTTATTTTTCAAATAAAGTAATTTCCGCAAGTTATCAAGTTGTTACGGTAGGAAATATTGATAAACACATAAAAATGGGAAGCGTACAGAAAGTTAAATTGTGGGATTTACGAGTCGGTTGATCAGAGATTCAGAAACACTTTGAACGTTGATATACGCGACAAGAATTTTGAGTTTTGATGTATCATCAGTATTATTTCACATTGCTATGCTAGAATAACTAGAACGTTGACATTTTCTTGATAAGTTTTGAATTAACAATTAAAAATTATTAATGTGAAACTTTTGTCGCACGGCTGAAATGTGGGTGAAACAAACGAAATACTTTTCAACGGTTATAAAAATTATATTTAATAAAAAAATTAAAACAATGAATTGAACAAATATTTCAAATAGCAACAAAGTACGAATATGTTAAATAGTTGCAGTTACCAAAACATTTTTACAACGAATTTACATAAAATTATTACATTTTGACACTCTGCAGACGATCTAAAACCACTCTCACTGTTTTGTGTTGGTCAAGCGCACTTTTCCCAGGGCCAACACAAAGATTGCATAAAAACAAAAAAACAAAAATAAATTTAAATCACGAACTCCTGTCAAGACGATTTTCGATGCATTTAAGTACAATCGGTTTGAAATCATTTTGACAGTAAAACAATAAATCGTATTGACTATTCGCCTTGTTACACAGTTCTCAATTTCACTTTGATCATGTTGGCAATAGATCGTTCCAGATGTATGTTACATAGAACATTGTATAAGCAATTTGATACAGATAATCAATGTAATATGAGTTTCACGTTCATATGGCAAATAATAATAAACTGAACGTAGATAATGAACAATTGCTATTTGCGAATTCATAACTTTTGCTCGGTAAGTCAATAATGAGCTTTGCTAATGTAAAGCAACACGTATTGATGTGCAATGAATATTGAACATTATATAGGATATGTTTAATTAAAATGGTTTTGTTCGCTAATACTTTGACAGCATGACGTTAGGTTCTAACAATACTAGTAAGCAATCTACAGGAAATGTTTTTTTTGTGGAAAAGTTTGCAACGAGAGTGAAGATTAATTAACAAAATGATTAGAGACGTGCAGTGAATGACAGTTCTGAAAAATTCTGTGGCACGTGATTGATTTCCGCTTTGAAAAGTTAGAGGTTAATTCTGGCACATGCGCAACACTTTTCGATTTTAAATTTTTCACTGTTTCGCTGCCATCTATCGTAAGTCCCAACGGGGCCCAGTGCTTGTACACGGGGACCCCGATTTGGGAGTCACTGCTATACAGCGGATACATTCCAGATAAAATTGTTATGAGCCAGCAACAAAACTGAGAAAAGTATCACTGAATCCGAACGTATGACACTAACTTTACGGCTTCCGCGAGCCCGTTACGTGATATAAAGTTAACGTTACGCGCAAAATTCTATAAATCAGGTTTTAACTCTTAACGTTTTCAAATGAATCCGGCATCCAGCGCTCATGAATATATGGATGTGTGTATAGCTACTTTAATCGCTCTTGCCAACTGTCATAGTGACGAAGCACCACCTGCGTAATGGAGAATACACTAGGATTCACCATTCACCTCGTCGAGAGATTTCGCGTATTTACTCACTTGATACTTGCTTCATTACTGTGCACCAGAGATTTATTCCAACCAAACAAATAAAACCCGATCGCAAATTGAAAAGGAAATTTCTGTTTGTGTGTTCAGATGGGCTTACATTTTAAGCCTAATACTTTCGTCGAATTGGTTGCAGTATTACTCTGTGTTACATTGTACGTTTTTACAATAACTGGACTGAACATTTATTTTTATGTTGTGTAAAAAGACTTTTGGGTTACGTTCAGGAGGAAATAGCTCCGAGGTAACGCATCGGACTGCAGATCGTCATAAACACTTTTGGGACTCATGATTGATAACCGCACAAAAATATGTCAATTACCAAGATCTGCGTAAGCGGAGTGCCAAACCACAATGGATATAAGGCGTGATGATATATTTACTTAGTTCATTTTATTTATTCATACCTTTCGGCTTAGAATCTACACAAATTTTTACATATTATTTCTATGGTGATTGCATTATTTAATTTTCTTCTTTCTAAATTTTTTCTCATCCAGTCTTTCCTGTTCCTTGGTCATTTAATAAGTAAATTTCGTCTCTTCTTTTTCTGTCTCTCTGCAATACAGTCTTAAATGTTCTACAAATTCCTCTTCTCTGCCACATAGTCTACATCTTTTTTCTTCTGTTGACAACCAGTTAGATATATTTACTTGCTGTGGAAATGAGATATTTCAGAGAGGAGTGTGTGGGTATACGAGACGTGATCGTATCCGGAATACATTGGTGTATGGTGAGTGTGAGATTGAGAAGGATGTTGTCAAAAAAGTGGGACTGAGTCAGTTGAGGTGGTTTGGACGTCTTGAGCGAATGTCGAATGAAAGGTTGATGAAACTAATATATGCGGGTGAGATTAAAGGTAAACGAATGTGTGGGCGTTCGAGGAATAAGTGGTTAGGTGTGATTGAAGGTTCGTTGCGTGAACGAATGATTCCGAATGTGAAGAATAGACGAGCATGTATGAATCGCATTATGAATGTGGACGAGGCGAATGTGGTGGTATGTTTGGAGGAGATTGATTGATTTTGTTATGGGTCCTGAAAGTTATATTATATTTTATGCGATTGCATTATTGTCCTGCGACTGATTGCGGAAGTGAGAAAGTGTATGAAGTACGGAGGATTTTGAAGCTGAGAGGGTAGAGCTCAGCATGCGTATATCTGGCTGAGTTTATGTAGTCGTTTTCCTGAAAAACATTCGCGCATTGTCCCGAACGCGAATCGCGATAAATTATGAAGCGGTTGTAAGTGTTTGCGGCGGGACAAGGCACCTTGCTCTGCCTAAGAGTGCTTGAGAATTTTTAAGATTTGACCGAAGTTTTAATAAACCTGACCATAGATCACTCAGGATTAGAAGTGTAACTTTTGTTGGAAGCCGAGAGCAACGTTTAAAAAATGAACGTCACTTGTTTTTATGCAAATAAAATTTCTGCTCTTAGGAAGCGATTCCTCAGACGACAGACCAGGGACTGCTTACGAACGTTTTATCGTTGTTTAACACTCAACTGTTTTTACGATCTCGTAAAAGATTTTCACGTATTTAATTGTCTTAAATCTTGCTAGTTGCCGTTAGCAACACACTATTCGCAACAAAGAAACTTTATGATCAAATTTTCGTGAAAGATTGCCGAGAACTTTTGTTTCATTTTCTTTGTTCTTATTTATCACGGTTGCTGCGTACTCTATTAAGGCAAAAGCATCACTTGCCGGAAAATTATATTTGAATTGTTCAAATGCATGCCCTGTATAGAAAATTATTACTTTTATAACTGTCATTGAAATGAAGAAGCATGAACAACGTATTACAAACTGCTGTATTCATGAGATATTTGAGAAGAGTGTGTGGGTATACGACACGTGATCGTATCCGGGATATATTGGTGTATGGTGAGTGTGAGATTGAAAAGAATGTTGTTAAGATAGTGGCAGTGTGAGTCAGTTAAGGTGGTTTGAGGGTGGGAGTCCGAGGAATAAGTAAGTGGCTAATGATTTGTTGTGTAAGCGAATGATTCCGAGTGTGAAGAATAAACGAGCATGTATGAATCGCACTATGAATGTGTACCGGGCGAAAGTGGTGTGTCAGGATAGGAATGTTTGAAGGAGATTGATTGTTGGTTGACTGTGTTTCTGGGTTCCTACTACTTCACTGAGTGCGATATAGCGTGACGTGATATATGTATGTATGTATAACTGACAACTGAATATCATTACTATTGTAATAAAAATCGCATTTTAAATATATTCCTCTATTTTATTATTATCAATCGCAGTTTGATTACTATAAATTTTTCTTTATTTACATATAGGTATAATAAAAAAATAAGTTACAGCCTTGTACTTCTATACATTTCATTTATATTCAATTGTGATTTATCATTTCAATTGTGCGAATTTTAAGTAAATAATTTATCAATTTAAAAACTAATTTCTTAACAGTTATTTTGTGTAATATAGAGTTTATTTCTATAACCGTGTTAATATATTAATATGCTTATATATTCATGTCTGCAATAAAAATGTGGTACTTTATTATCACACAAAGAAATATTCTAGTAAAGTGTTTGATAATGTACATAATTTACATGCGATTGAATACAAATGATTTGGTTTCTATATGTGTATTGCGGTAATGAATTAGCTGCGTAGCATGAAATGCAGTATTGCTCTATCAATGTCGTGCGTCGCGCTGTGCACCAGAATGAAAAATTCGAAAAGTACTAATAAATGCACCATAAGCACCATTATTATAAAACAATGTTTATTATGATTTCCATCCTTGAGTAATTTAAATAGAAGCCGGTTAAAAATTCCGAGATAAAAACGGCGTTTACAAACAATGAAATAAATTTGAAATGTTTCCGAGTGAAATGAAATAATAAGAAAACAATTGTTAGTGTTTTGCAGCGTCAGTATGCAAAGCAAAATTTCCATTTCCATGATTTGATTTAAAAGTCGTTGTTTTGGTTTCTCGCTGCGTACGTCTTTGGCGCGGTTTACACAGTGTGATAGCAAGCGCTGCTTGACTGCAGGTGATCTGGCGAAGGCGAAGGCGAAGGCACACGCGTGTATCATTGTAATTACCTCGAGTGCTGATTAGACGGCGTTAGCTTGCGCGGTACGCAGCCACGCGGCAGCTGCGACGTGACGCTCTCGGAATCGCGAATCGCGAATCGCGGGTAAACCGCGTCAAGTGTCGTTACACTTGAACATCGTTAAAATTTATAACGAGAAACAAAAAGAAGAGAACATCAATTTCTGTTTCGTGTCCGCTACGTGTTTTGTATCGATGATTCGGGCGAAACTTCGGCGTTGGGTTGTTACGGCCAACTTCATAGGTTTCGATACCTTAACAGGAAATTACGAAAGGAAAGCGCGCCATCTCAATAGGCCAAATTGTTAGGGGTCTCTCGAACGCAGCTAATTTCAGAACAGAAAAAGAACAACTCTATTGCGGTACGATTAGTTCGGCTTCGGTTCCACGTCGCGCCGCGTCGCTACCAGCGCTCTCGGCACGCTCGCGCTCCCCTTGCCCCCACATAAACACCACCGTTTACTTTCGGACTGATGCAAATGCTCATGCTTCCAATGGCTTCATTCGTATGATCATATGGAACTTACTACCTCGAGTACAAGTCTGTCGAATCGATTACAATTATAGATACCGATCATTCATTCGTAATTCGAAAGCATTTCGCAACGCTTCTACAGGAAGCGCAAATAAAAAAATTGTACCAGTTTTTGTCACATTGCAGAGAAATATTTATCAATTTACCAACTCTTACCTGCAGTGCCTGCTGTTAAGAAATAGCAGGAGATATATTGAAAATTTCTAATTTTTTATTTGAAGTTTAATATTATTCTCTCGAGATCAAATTCATTTCAACAGTATTTCACTTTTTCACTTTCTTTACGATTCATCAAAAAACTGTTTTATGAATCTTTAATATAAATACGTACATTTGTATATCGTTTGTTGGTTGTCGTACTTAATTTGTTGTTTGATTGTAGTAGGTAAGGTGAAAAACCATTTGAAAAAATGAGTAAATTGCCTATGATTAGCGGGTATAACAGTAGCGCGTTTGAGAGCCGAGTCGCGCTGTCGGCGGGGAAAGGCGAATCAGGAAAACAGGCAGGACCGGATGCAATATTATTGCGGGTACATACCTACATATGAAAATTTCTCATTATTGCACCGAAAATCTGCTTAATTCCCACATAATATGTAAGATGACTTAACCCACCGTTAGGAGTTGTACCCATTTCATCGAAACTTTCTAGATCCTTTTTTTGGAGGAGATCGTTCTTTAAATCTTCGTTGCTATATCTCTTCATTTTCTTATGTTTTAGTTTGTAAGTTTTCAATTTCTAATTCCTACTGATCGTAAATACTCACCTACTTCATTTAACTATGTTGATCTTGGATCCCCTTTCTATCCCCAGAGCTCCATTGTAAAATTTTCGTAATTCTTATAGTCTACGATGGGATTGTTTCCAAATAATTTGTCAAATTCTATTAGATTCAAATCTAATTCCTCCTTTGGTCCATCCTAATACAGTTCTTGAGGTCCTGAATGATTTGTCCCCATTTGGTCGGTCCTGAAGCAGATTCCCGGAACGTTTTCTAGATCCTTTTTTGAAGATCGCCCTTCGTTTCTTCTTTAAATCTGTTTTAATATATTTTCTCAGTTTTCCTATCTCCTATTTTAATTTGCTAGTATTAAATTTCTAACTTGCACTGATCTTAAATCCTCTTCTACTTCATTTAATCATGGTGATCTTGGTCTTGCCCATTTGTTTCTGCTCGTAGGACTCCATTATATAATTGCCACAATTCCTATATACCTCCTAATTTATGTCTGTGGGATTGTTCTCAAAAGATTTGTCAAATTTTATTAGAATTAAATCTCCTTGCTCCTTTGGTCGGTACTGATACTTGTGGTCCTGAATGAATTGTCCCCCTTTGGTCGGTCCTGAAGTAGGTTCACGGAACGTTTTACGTTATTGTTTGCGACTAGACAAACGGCGGCCGGTGCTACGCATTTATTTGTGTCAACTGGTTGATCGATCTCGTACCCAGCTAATTGACAGTTTACACAACAAACAAGCATATTTCATTGATCCTAATTGTTAAATGTTACAAATACTTAACAGAATGCGTTCATAGATATTGCACTATGGAAGAAAATTTCATAATTTTTAGGTATTTATTTAAATATTCCTAGTCGGTTCTAAATTTTGATAGTTCTTCTATCTTTAAAGTATTTACTGGGTACTCTCAAAGTAATATATGTGCGTTCAAACAAAATGTGTCTCCTTCAAGCAAGAAATAATGTTCCATATGGACGGAAGTTTGCTCAAGGAACCACCGGAAGCTTGAGTAATGTTGATTTGAAGAATTTATATTGAGCTTAAGATTATGTCACTAACGTGTAATGTTTGCATTATGTATAAGCTAGTAATCAGTTCTGTTTACCGGAAGAACAAGGTTAATGTTTCTAAGACGTTATATTGACATAATGTTATTTACTTCCGTGATATTTCATTTTGTACGTTAAGTGTACAATGCCATAAATTACTTCTATGTAATGGAAAACACTTCCATTTAATTGTAAATACATGTATTTCACTCCAACAAATTTTGTTCTTGATGAATCTTCAAACGCAAAATGTAGATAATAAAATTATATTCTGAGGATTCTAATCTGTCAGTGTTGGTTTATTAAAATGAATTTCTAAGAAATATTATTATCAAAAGTCAATAAAACCTGTTGGTTAATTTTCGTAATGAATTTTTTATGACTCTAGAAATATTTTATGTCTTATTTTTGGTGAGATCCTACTTCGGTCATTCCCATCTCAACCATTATAAAATGTGTATTTGGTGCAACAAGGTCGTAAAATGTTAGGAAGCATAACATTTCGGACATTTTACGATGGTTAGTCGAAATGTTGAAAACTGTTCATTTAAACTCAAATAAGAGCGGAACTTATCTACGTACTGCGTTCGTTTATCTTTAATGTCTCAGTAAATGAATGATGATGTCTATCTTTCAAACTGATCTTAGTGAAACTTGTAGACTCTGCACACTTTTGATAATGATCATAACTTCACATTGTTTTTTAGTTTGATCATATTTAATAAGACAAAGAAGTGGGAAATTGGGGCCCGACATGGGAGTGGCTGAAGTAGAAAACCCCTAACTTGAAGTATTTTATGCAAGTTATAAACAGGACTATAAAGTACAATAACGAAATTAACAGAACGACCAAAATGCACATAAAAAAGTAACGGCAGGGTGAATAAAATCTGTTTCTCCCATTTGCTTTTACAACTTGATCATCGCCCATCGCTTCGACGTTTCGGGGAAATGGCCGGTGAGTGAATGGTGATGTCGTGATACTTAATGTGTTTTTAACTAAATCAGCATGTGGAATATGTAATCTCGCACATTGGTAGTCCCTTCGTAGCGTATGGTAATTTCGCTTTTTCTCTTTCATTCAAATAACCGATGTCATTTTCCGCCCGTCAATACACTTCCTTTGTTATTTACTTCGATTCACAACCACTCAGACTTCGCCAATTTTATTCTTCTGCTAAATTTGTTTCCTCCTATAATAAGTAACATGTATTTTATTTTCCGAGTAAAATTTCATCGCATTTCTCTGACTGATCTATTATTTGTGCTAAGAATCTGTTTTCTTTGCAAACCCTCAATCAATCAATGTTTCATTACTACTTATTTAAGTTGAACGGAAGAGAAACTTAGCCAAGTTAGTTCGGAATTTATTTAACTTTTGTTCTGATGTTAACCGACGATCGAAGATCTCTGCCAAACTATTTACCCTCCTAATTTTTCCATTCTAAATTTGCTGCTGTTTATTTTCATCCACTGTAACATTTTGCGTTGTTACCTGCGTGAAATATGATTTACTATATTCAACTTCTAATTAAGTAATTAATTGTAAAATAAACCAATAACAGTGGTGGATACGTATTCCGTAAGCTGCGTGCGTCTGTTTCATTGGCTAATCCCTGTATACCCTCAATAGTCTACGTTTCTCTCGGTTTCATAGATAATTTGTAATTTAAAATCGATGCTTTTGCCTCAGCTATTGTCTTGCTGAAACATTTATCTGATCAATAGCTTGCTGTTATCTTCACAATGTTGATCTGAAGTACCTTACTAAAGCCGTTTATGTGGTCACGGTGAAAATCCTGCTAAAGTACAAGTGCGGTTGCATTAAACGCAAGCTAATTGAAATTTTCTAGAGGTCACGTTCACACGTTGTACAATCTATTACTACGAGATTCAAATAGAGAAGATTCTATTTTTATACCTAAAATAATTATTAAGTTGCTGAAAAACAATTACTAGGTTGTTCAATGACGTTATTAGCCGGTTGTTCATATTGTTGTCCAGGCCATTCTCGTCATTGTCTATTGAAATTTTAGGATTTTTCTATAATTTCGTCATTACGCATATTTTTACATTATACTCTTTTTGGCTAAAAACTTTGACACGTTCCATACTATGTTTACTTGTGTAATGTAATTCAAGCAAAAGTCAATCCAAGTTTCGTAATAGAAACATCTATAAAAACTAGATCCAGATCAAATTTTAATTCGGGTTTCATTCTAGACCTACGCATTGAACGCGAACGGGTTTACCAACTTAACCGCAATTGTATTTGCTATCTGATTTTGGTTCACGTTTATATTTAATATATTTTAATGAAACTGTTTTTGTTGTTGGATTGACAGCATTACTTGACGAATGTCCTTTTAACTACTATTATTACAAAAGGTAGTTCAAGTTTCTATCCAAAAAAGTATAATGTAAAAGCAGCTTTGTTCTATGTAAATTGAATGCACAATCAAAAACTCAAGCACCAATTGTCATTTTTGTAACGTGGACAGAACTAGTTCAATTAGACGTAAAGTATTCTTAAATAGTAAATCTGTTGCTGAAAATATCAACTTTGATTATATTTACAATATTGTGAATCGTAATCCATCTTAGACTTTATCATGTGAAAGTTTCTCAATATGTATTTTTATTATTGTTTATGATAGAAAGAAAAAAGTTTTTGCTTAAAAGGAATACGTTTTGTTGTGCCTAATTTTGGGAAATATAAAAAGAACTTTCCTTCCTGCAGATAAGTTCAGTGTTCAGAGAACATAAAAAACGATACATAATAAATAATTCGAAGGTTTATTCGACGCAGCCCTTATAAAATCTTTCCTATGTTCCGTGCCAGTATTTTTATTAGAAAGGTTCAATTCTGCTCGGCTTCTTTCTTTCATGCGCGTCTTTATTATTTACACATATGCAAAGTTGCACTTGCCGTTCACACAGACTACATTAAAATAATTTGTTTCCGATGTTTGAGTGATTGGGCGAAAAGGAATAAGAACAAACTTTATAAAAGTGTTTATCGCGATAAAGTGGATGATTGATTTTAAAGGAAGCGTGGTCGATATTTAAGATTTATGACTTAATAATTGTTATTTATTGATTGAAGGGCAATTATTGTACATGCAAATGCAGGAAGTTAATTTAATACCACTTAATTCTCATTTCATTATAAGTGAAAAATTGGACTAAGTATTGACGAAAAGAAAATTAGTAGATTAGCTTTCCGCATGGGACCAAATTTCAAAAATACATCCAATTGAATTAAGTTGGGTAAAAATGTAATGGTTTTTCTCTGTAACAAGAAAGGCATTATTTTGTTTAAATGTATTTTCATATAGGTTGTCAGAACGAGTTAGCTTAACAGAAATATAAATGTATGAGCGGTCAACAAATATGGAAATAGACATTACCACAGAGTTATGTGTCAAAAAAGCATTTTGGTGCACTCAGGAGACCCGGCATTATGGCGTGATAGCGTGCATGTTTATATATTCACGTACATATTTTGCGCAATCAATAATGAAATTGGCGAAACATGATATCCCTTGACATATTTCATTTTAAACAACTCTAAATGTTTCCGCTTTTTTCAATATATTTGTTGTAGATACATAATTGGAAAAGCTGCAGAATTATGTTCACGCGAAAAAATTCGCTTCTACTGTTCAATTTGAGTTTTGGGTTTTGAAAGTAACAATGTGGGAATGCCTGTGGCTAAGAAGCTTAATGCACTTAGATAATCTCCCCTACAGATATATTAGAATGATGTCTGTTTCCCTTGAAGTATATTCAAAGTAGATATAGTTATTAATTTTGCAACACTTTCTCCGAACTTTTCAATATCCAGGCGTGAGAACATAGTTCGCAATATGATTTTATGCTCCAGGCATCTGCGCGCGTCCAATTTGAAACTTCGTCATGTTGTAAGTAATTATAAAATATGTCAACTATGCAAATGCTCGTCTACGGCAAGAAGCGACGGTACGATGCCAATTTGCAATTTTGATTATTAGTATACATATGTTAATAGTTTATTATGGAAATTGGCGCAACCACCAAAATTCCTTCAACGTATTTTTTGTTTCACTTTGTGAAAAGTTACTGAACAGGTAAATAATATGCATATATTATATAACTATTGATTTTCTTTTTGAAATAACTACAAGAGATCTGCAACTGCGGACCTCAAGAATTGATTTTACATTAATATAGAAAAAAATACTAATTTCTATGGGTAGAATAAATTAAAATAAATAATTATTTAAATATATGTACTTCTATCTATTACCTTTAATTTTCTGCAATATCTTAAATACTAGATAAGATCTGCAACTGCAGACCTCAAAAACCGATTCTACAAAATTTTTATAATTTTTAAAATAAAATTACAACCGTGTTTTGAATTTCAATATTTTGAATTGTAACATTTTTCTATAAATTATATTGCAGATTAATTTAAAAAAATATTGCTCAATTTTTCTACCGTATTGAAATTGTTGATCTCAAATTGTTTAAAGTTTTGGACTGAAAATAACAGATTTTTTACAAATGTATAAATTATTGTGATTAACTTTTAAATTGTATGTGGCAACTCCACCAACTATCGGCAAACTTCTCAGAAACTTTTTTAAGGGTTGAAACATTCAAGCCTGCCACCTGGTGGCGAGTCGTGGTACTATGTTGTGAATCTCTATATTTCACCCCCGGTTTGAAGCTTTGCTAGAAAGGGGTTGAAGCGCAGTGGCGCCACCAAATCAATACGCTTGTAGCGCCATCTCTCGACGACTTGCCACCCTTGTGCAGGGGTAGTAAACCAGGAAATTTCACCCTAGCAAAGACGCAAACCAGAAACTTGTTGAGTTGGTAGAATTGTAAGGGCTGTTTTCATTTTAGAGAGCTTTAATTTTTAGTTTCCAAGCTCACCGTTAAGGTGGCGTTGATGTAGGGTAGTTTTGTCAGATATACATAGATGGAATTTTGAAGAAACTATGCAATCCATATTTGGGTCTTAAACTATATCAGATCTCTAAGATTGCGCATGTCTAAATTTTGATACAAATTAAATATTCAATATAAAAGGCAATTGAGGTTGAAAATATACACTACAAACAATAGTAAAGAAAGTATAAGATATTTATATTCCATTATATTAATATTGTATGCACCTATTATAGAGTTCCATTTTAGGAAAATCGTTACACGAAAACACGATAAAGATAAAAATATTAATAGTCTATAATTCTATGTTTTGTGGCACATGTAAATTGGTGGCAAACACTACGTCATGTGTGTCGTGCTCAAAGAAATCACATGCAAGTTTTGTTTCTTAATAAAACGTTAGCGTAACCAGTTGAGGGCTCGCAGCGTCGCAGCGTCGCAGCTCTACCGTACAAACGAACCCAAGTACGTTATGCATGCTTTGGGAGACAAATGCGTTCTAAAAATAACAACTTTGAAACACGGATCTATAGGTTCGCAGTTATTTATGTGGAATGGCGAAAATCAGAAACCAGCGAAGGACAAAATATTGCTCTCTGTTTTTTAAGTGGGTTTTCAAAATACCCTATATTTTTAAAACTTAATTATTCGTTATTTAGTATTCCGTTTTGTTTAGTACTAATTGATTGATTTTTATTAATAAGGTAAATAGTTCCTTGGTAACTTATTGGACTGTGGCTCATAAGTTCCTCGGTTCAAGTCTCACACCCGACAAATTTTCACCCAATAAAATTACCCCTGTGGCTTCTCCACCACTTTACGCGCAAAAATATATCATAATACCGATATCTGCTTTGAACAGAGTGCCACACCCAAAAATGGGTAAATGGCGTGATGATATATTAATTTATTTTAGATGTTTTTTTTATTAAATATCTTTAATGGTAGTGTCATCAATAAATCTGAAATGATTTTTGTGTGTCAAAATGGTATTTATTACATTTGGAATTTTCAACTTTTATACATAGACTGTCAACTGACGTTTCATACGTCATTACAAAATATTATTTATATATGAAGTTTGAAGAATAATCAATAAATTTAAACAGGAATTTCTATAAATTTAGTATTGCAATCGAACAAAACACAATAATACTCATAAAATATAAACTTGTATTAAAATATTAACTGTTAATACTCATTTATCTAAATGATGTTTTTGAAATTGACAGCAAATAAACCTCATTAATTCAAATTATTTATTAAAAAATCAATAAGTAATCAATATTTTGACGAGTGTAATTCGAAAATGTATTTGTATATTAAGATAAATGAATTATCAATACTTCTGAAGTTTCTAATATGTATTGGAGTGACTTGAATACTTTATGAACGTATGAATGTTGAAAAGCTTCATTCAAAATATATCTTCTGGCGTGGTTAGATACTTATTATAATGAATTATTGACGCAGCCATTTTAAATTTCAGTGTATTTCATATAATAAGTAGTAAGGGAAAGATGTTTTCTTGTTTCATTTTTCCAATTTGTTGAGCGCAAAGAATATTTACGTATTTCTTTACTAATCCGTAGACCCCAGGGAGATGAACTAAGGGAAACCGTCTTTTGTTGTATGCTCCATGTAGTTATAAGTCTTTGTTGTTCTTGAAGGTAAAATAAAATCAAATTGTATATTCGAAATGTTTATTTTGTATTTAACATTCATCACATTTTTCTATAAATGTGTGCAAATATGAATACAGAGGTTCAGTGGGGATTTTTGTCCACCAGTCTCATTTAATTATTTATATTCACTGATGTTTGTTGACAAATGAAATAAAATTCCAGGACATGTAAATAACATTTTTATACAATTCCTAAATATTTCTAATTTTCAAAAGCATTTTCTAACATAAATATTCATTCCGAGTTTATGTATTTAATTAAATAAGGGCATTCTAATGCATTATAAAAATTTGCAATTTTATTCCAGATCGATTAGATATCGTTATTGTGTATTTTTAACGAGAATTAAATTAAAATTGCTGAATTAATTTGTTAAATATAACCTAATTTAAATAACGCGAACGATGAAATGGGTTGAAGTGATATTTAATAACTGAGATAGAGTTATTAATTTTTCTCTTTACATTTGCGAAACCTTACAAATTTTTTTTACATCGCAACCTCAATTAAAAAAGAGCGGGCAATGAAGAGGAATAAAACATTTTTCATGTGAAATAAATACAAAAGTTTAATTCCTTTTTAAAAGTAAGAGCGCGGTGCTTTAAAAATCTGTTTCCCCGAATCTTGTAAAAAGTTTTAATCGACTGAATTCGTGTTGAACAATTGCAGCCTTCTGCTCCTTACGACTTATTCTTACAATCTTAATCAACTCTCCTATTTCTCATTAACTGTTTACAGAGTCGTTGGGCAAATATGATTTCCTACTGCGTGTATTTACCAAATAGACTCGCGCCTCTAGCCTCTGCCTCTAGCGCCGTGTCGTGTGTCATTTGTCGCGTGTCGCGAAAGTAACAGTTAAGCCAAAGTCTTATTTAACGCAAGGAAAGAGCGAGCCGATAATTAAGCATCACCTGAGAACTGCTTGAGCCTCTTAAGCGCTTGGTAATTAATAGTATCCGTACTTTAATTGGTGCTTTCCAATAAGCATCGGGTATTAATTAAATAGCTTGCCTCCGATATCATTCACGGAAAGGAGCACAAACAACAAGAGAGAAATCGAACTCGAATCAAAATACATGAGTATAAATCCGCGTTTTGCTGCCAGTGACGGAGCCAATAGTCACACTTTTTCAAATTTGAATTTAAAAATATCATCACGCCATTTACCTATTTCTACCATCCGTCAAGTCACGGCCTCCAAGGATGCTAATGGGGGAGGAGCCATAGGGGTAATTTAATATGATGATTATTTTCGGAATTTAATTTAGAAAACCTATCAGCTGTGAAGCTCGAACTTAGGATCTTTTGATCCACAGTCCGATACGTTACCACGGAGCTATTTAAAATAAATAAATTCATAAATTAACCATTTGTCCAATAAAGTTAGTGACTATTGGTTAGGTAGTCAATTCCAACATATAGAGATACATTACGTCATGTTAAACCCCACTCAGTGGACCATCAATCAATCTTCCTATCCCGATACACCACTTTCGCCTCGTCCACATTCAGCTCGTCTATTCTTTACACTTGGAATCTTTCGCTCACGCAACAAACCATCAATCATACTTAATCATTTATTCCTCGGACGCCCACCTTCAAACCATCTTAACTCTCAGTCCCACTTCATTAACAACATCACGTGTCGTATGCCCACACACTCCGTTCTCGTTCATCCTCAATATCATCCGCATATATTAGTTTACCAATCTTGCATTCGACATAGATAAATAGATACGAAGTATGATTGCTTATTAAACAAAATGGTGGCAGCGAAACATTTGCCGGGAGTGTTGTAAGGGCTACGCCTCTGTCTGCTGCTTGTTTTACTGTCGAAATGTGTGCGACTGGTCGCCTTGGGTTTTCAGCTTCAGTCTTCCAGGCTTCGACAACGGCAAACGGTAACGGCTGGCTGGCCCTAATGATCCGTAAATCGATACTGGCTGAATGGAAGATGAACTCATTTATAATATATTTATGTATTTTTGAATAATTTATTTGGTCCGATCAATAATGAGTATTACCGAATTCATAAATACATACATGCGTTCCAGGAATTCAAGTCGATTGAATATTTAGACGCGCGTGTCATCGTGCTCTGCTATCTATGCCTGGCGTTCGCGTTTGTGTATCGTTACGGTATGTGTGTAAATAGATAGTGGACTGAGAGTTGGTGAATGGAGCTGAGTCGGGCGACCGGCGCTTCGGTTGCTTTAGTCGCTTCGGTCGCTTCGATGTCCAAGACCGGATAAAGAGAACAAGGCACACACGGTCGAATAGATAATATCATCCTATTCGCTTTCTGCTATTTGCTTACAGAACAGCCACAGCCCATCTTTATAATGCGCTTGTTCCAGCTGATAGTTGCTGCTTTACCTTTTATTTATGAGACAGTTATTGTAATCGAGTTCGAACTCACTTGACACGAAAAAAAATTTACATAAATCAGTCTGTCGATCTGTTCAAATTTCTTCACTCTATCTCCTGGATTACTTAGCTGATCAAGATGAAAATTGAATGAACAATCATGTAGAGTTGGGTATCTCGTTTCACAATTTTAATTACAATCGAATGCCTCCAGGAAGTCTTGAGATTCAGTTCATCGGGTAACTGAAAAAAATCAATTTCCTTGAAATCGAGAAAAATTATAACAAGGAAGATAATACACCTAGAAAAAAATTAGTTTTACAAGTTTCTAAAAGCTGAATATTTTTGAAAAGCGATATCATTGAAGTCAAAAGATATGATAAACATTATGAAGCAGCTTCATATTTCCATAATTCCATTGCAGCACAGAAATCGAGCAGCATAAACTGTGTTGGAGCTGCATGAAAGTAGTGCGAGTGCTGAGCTTACTAAAGAACAATCTTTTCGAGTTACGCTAAGCATCTTTATGGTCACGTAACTCCTCACATATTTTCCTACTTCACGTTTTTGTTCCTCACGCTCTTATCCGATCTGTCCACTTAATGACAAGGGTAAAAATAGTAAAATGTTTTTTTAGGATAAAGAAAGCAAACTTGAATTGCTTTTATGTAAATATAAAAGAGCCAACAAATAAAAAAAGTAATTAAATGTAATTGAAGGAATATCATTAGCTTTAGAGGTTATATTTATCATTAGCGTATTTGTATAAAACCAGTGGCTAATCGATAACCGAATCGTTTGAATAGAGATGACATGAAAGACAATGCTGGGCGGCATTGTATTTTTCATAATGAAGACAATTGGCCGGTGCGGGATCGTGAGTCGTGACGTTGTACGAGTAAGTTGGCTTTTAGGTTACATAAAGCATTTAGAGGGATGAATTCGTGGATTCGTGCGTTCTGTGTTTGTCGTCGATTATGGGATAGAGAGAAAGAAGCCTGCTATCACCGCGGGCGCGTTACAATTGCACCCTTGACATATTGCATGCGATCTGATTCAGACGTTGCCGGCGTCGGTCGTCGGTCGTCGGGCGACGGGCGCCGGGCGCCGGGCGCCGAGCGCCGAGCCCTGAATGCCGGATTACGCCCGGAATTTAAAACAAAGGCGATCGTGTGTCCCGGCGACATCTTTTGTATGAATTTTCTTAAGTGTTTTTGTGTCGTTTGCCGTCCCCTTCATGGTTACCAAACGGCGAACGCTCGAATGGCGAACGGCGAACGGCGAACGGAGAACGGCTAGTGGTTTCAGGCGAGTGGGAGGCTGGGATGGGTAAGGGGCAACAGGGATGATATCTAGTTTCGGCTCAGTCTTGCGACGAGGACGACAGGACGACAGGACACAGAACTGGGCGGGGGCCGACCTACGGGTGTAATGGGAGGGGGCGGCTATATTGTTCTCGATGCTGCTATTATCAAACGAGATATTTCAGCGGCAGTGGAATTTACATTTTCTGATGAATCGATCTGACATTCGGCTCGCTAACAGATTTATCAGGCACGTACTTTGGCTCTTGCGAATATTATATCCCCATTAAACAATCAATTAAATCAAAAGAAAATTGTTATTTCCCAAGGGAATGTAATTTTACGTTTGCTTTTTGTAGCACGGTAAACGTAAAATTCCGCACCGCAACAGAAAAAAGCCAATAGAAAGTTAAAGTTGTTTGGAAATAGTGGCGGAATGTTTACGGATTAGCACGCTTGTTAGCGCAGATGTCGCATTTGTTTGCAGCGTCGTGCCGCATCTTTTAATTCAATTGACCTTACTATTGACGCTTCGAGTTCGAATAAATCGTATTAAAATTATTTGCCTCTCTTGTTTTTATTTCGCGCGAATCAAATACATATTTATAAGATTTCTTCTTTCAATTTGACTGGCAATCGTTATACTCCAATTGCATTTAGCTATGAATATTTTATCGGAGCAATCATTGATTATTTTATGCGTTCTTTTATCCATTAAAAATATTCAATATCAATTTCGTTTGCTCGATAATAAATGCTTTCCGTTACAATTATTATAATTGAATAAATCAACTGCTTAAAATTCCGATAGAAGGTACTTTTTTCGAGTATCAAATATAAAATGTAAATGGCTCGCAAAGGATTTATTCGACTCAATTTACTTAAGAACACGTTTCCAAAGCAACGTTGCTCAACCTGTAATAAAACGCATGCTCAAGTGTTAAATAACTGCGCAACATTCCCTCTAGTTTCGAAACAGCATTGTGCATTATGCACCCGAGCACCCGATCGTACCGAGATATATGCATTACATGCATGAAAGTAGCTAGCGTTTTATGTGCACGAAACGTAAAGGGAAATAACTTGTGAAATTCATATATAATGTACAACTTACTACATATTACTACTCCGCGAAATAAATTTCATGAACTACTCATGGAAATTTCAGTAAATCCTGCGGTTACTGAACAAAAATTCGGAACAACGAACGCGAGACAGCACCAGTGACAAGATTTATATATGTGTAGTCTGTCTCGGGGGACTCAACTTAGACAGGAACATAACTTTGTTATTCTGAGATATATAGATTAAATCTCAACATATGTAGCATAATTCGATAATATCGCAGATTTCTTTTAACCTTCTTCTTTATGTCACATTTCGAGACAAAACACTCACAATCATCTAGAAATTTCTCGGAACTTGCCTATGTCTACACTCGATGTTCTAAGAAAGCTTTTTAGTAAAAAAAAGAAACTATAAAGTCAAAATATGTGAGTACCTAATAAATAAGGCGTGACAAGTTTTATTCTTTGGGGTCGAATTGCCATCAATTTATTACGTGTACCTTTCAGACATTACTATGCAGATCTGCACCCCAAAGCTCATAACTAATTCATGTATTTATTTATTTAGTTATTTATTTATAATTCAGGACAGTAGTCATTAGTTGTTTTCATTGTGTTCCAGGCGCATTTCGATTTGAATACAAATAGAGCTTTGATAGATTTTCATTTTATTCATTATTCCAGTATAATTATTTTTTTTGCCACAAATGATAAAACTTTTTATCCTGTTATATTATTATCGCGCATTAATTATTCACGTAGAGTCAGTCTGGCAGTGTGTGACTGTATGTACACGGGGAGTGCGTTTCAACGCTTTTATAAATATTTAACTTTTATAAGCGCCCCACAGGAAAACAGAGAATGACGGGTGACTGAAAGCAATGAGACGGAAATGTAAAAGTGAAAACAGTTCGCCGATAATGAGTTTACAATAAAATATTTAACTTAGCCGAGCGACCGATATATCGCTATCGGTATCTTCCACATTCGTCCCATGCGTTTTCACCCATGTTCCAAATACTTTCCGGTCTCTCTTTACCTGATCCTCATTCGTAGTGTGAAATAATACACCAATTGCAAATAGCATCAGGTGCGCGGATGAACGAACCGCAATGAATATTATTGAGCTGAATTAAGAATTAGAGCATACGTTGAATATGCAGTATTTATTAGGCGAGTCGCCAGCACCGATGACGTAGCCTTGTAGCTTTATGATGGCGCCAGTCTGTGCTTTCAAGCTTGGAGGTTATGAATCTTACACGTCATGGACTTTTTCATTCATGGCGTCTGACATTTAGGTACTTACAGTTATTCATCCCAATATTTATTATTTATGAAGAATGGGAAAAGAACAGTTGAGACTTAAAATGGTATGATATTTAAGAGAAAGAAAAAAAATGAATGAGAAAAGTGGTGTTGATCAGCTGCATGATGAATATTTATGTTTTATAATTTTCGTTTTTACTGTTTTTAGAGTATTGTAAATGTCATCGTGATAGCGAGCTAAATAATTAAGTTAAAATTTCGTAAAACTCGACAGTAATTAATATAAATGAGGCTAAATTTATCGAGTGTAATTAATTGGTATATAAACTGATTAAAGCCTTATTTCCACACACGCGTTGCGTCGTCTAGTTAACGCGAAAATTAGGCATTATTATTTTACGTTCACTTTGTTGCATACGAGTTGGCGTAAGCCGCAAGTGACGTTTTTCCTGGTAATTTTCAAAGTCTTTTATTTATTCTCCGTGAAACTTTAATGAGTACACTCTCTAGGTTCTCAAACATACAGCTCCCTACTAAAATTAACATCTACTTCGGGGGAAAACGGGCTAAAAATATTCATAACCCGTATCAATTAAAATACGCGGTTAATAATTTGTTTGCTGTCAGGAATAGATTCTTTTTAAAACTTGGAAAGTTTTTGGTAACTCCGTAAAGTATTTACTACTCTTTGACATTATAAACATTTGGAAAGAATCGAAAATCGTATTTAGCAAATAAAAAAGTTATCCGTCCTTGAAAATTTGTTTGAAACAAATTTACGTTTGTCCGCAAAATCGACACTAACTTGTTACAAGTAATTCCGAAGTGTCTTTGGTGTTCTAGTTCAAGAAGGTGCGCTAAAGTAAGTTGTACGACTAACTTACTACTATGACAGTGTAGTTGTAAATAGTTTCCAGCACTTGCAAACTAATATGGAATATTTTTCATCAATATTCGCACATGCATGATAGTACAGACATTGGTGATCAAGATGCTCTCAGGTTTATAATCTGTAATTTGACGGTCGGGGTTCGCGTCCCGCACGATAAGTCTTAAATTATAATATTAATTATAATGCATACCTATAACTAACAGCCACAGATGGGTCGAATGATTTGGAGGTTACTATAAGCCGGCGATTCCTTGTAGTTGTCTTTCAATTTCAACTGACCATCTACAACTTCGGTCAATAAAACCGGAGGAATTCCGGCCCTATGCTCCACAATAGGAGTAACAGGAAATCAGATCATGATCCCCAGTAATGGGTGTTTCCACATTAATGCCATTCAATTGGGGAACGAAAAAGTCAGTAATCATGGCTCTATAGCGGTCTCCATAGATTGTAACGATCTGACATGTATCATTTTTGAAGAAATATGGACCCACACACAACAGTGACTTCTTGGTCATGTAATTCCGTCTCAATAATGGTTTGTGGATTTTCTTCACGCAAGCGTAGTTCGGGCCAATGTGTCCCTTGGTTCTGAATTAAGTCTATTTATTGTGAAATGGTGAACCAAACCGAGTACAAAACAACTGTCAACAGTCAAATTTGACTGTCTCTGGAAAAAATGTTGCCAATTCGAAAAACAAACCTCTAAAAATACACCCGTTATAAATTATATATGTAGATAGATATGCATTTTAGTCCACCACTGCACGAATTTGACATTTCGAATGTGTCTGTGGCGCTACAAGAGAGATACATTTCTGTGTTTTGTAGAAACTTTGTTCTTAGAAATGTATAAAAATCACTCTGTAAAGTTGTTGGACGGAAGAGTAATGATATATTTCGCACGTAGTTAAAGCAAATGAAAAGCGTAATTCCAAGGAGAGTTGAAGAACAGTGATGTCCTCGGGGAGGTGATGTTATGTTGTATACAGAAAGTAGCGCGTAATAGTGCAGTTCCGTGTGTTGGTGTTGCAATAACGCAGCAGAAAGCTAGAGCAGTGAGCAGCGAGCAGCGAGCAGCGTCGCGACGCGCGAGCTGGGCGTAATTAAGTCGCGTCTTAGATTTCTCCGTCATTTCCTTCGTACATGCTGGCGCGCTCATGGTTTCCGCTCGGCGTACACTCATTTGGCGTCTGCCGCTGCCGACTGCTGGGTGCGTTCACAGACTGTTTCGACGACGTTCAGCGCTCAACACTCGACACTCCACGTTCAGCGTTTAGAAGCATCCTCAGATCGAGCAGAACATAAACTCAATGTTATTGGGTTCGCGCGGTACCTGCTAATAAAACCGTTTGACTGTTTCTGTCAAAGTTTACTTCGGAGCGCGAGAGCACGTCATACGCTAATCCGTTCCCCTCTCGTGTTACTCTGCCATCTGCTTGCTGCGTCATAGGCGCACTATATTCTATTTTATCCTCCGTACTCAAACGTCAACTCAAAATTATCCATTGACATAGCATTTTTAAAGAGCTTTGACGTACTACGTTTTTGTTTATTTCTCATACACAGACTTTGACTTTATCAAATAATTTGTATTCTAAAACAAAAATATTATCCTAGCACGCCACAGATGGTGGGTTCAAATCCCACAAAAGCAGTTAGCCCGCTTACCATCTTCATATAAAATGAAAATATTATTCATCAAAATTTATGTACACATCGGACTGTGAATCGTAAGATCCTCAGTTCTAATACTCCAACTGACAGTTGCCATTTTAAATTTACCTCTGTGGTTCCCCATCCACTTAACATCTTCCTTTCCCCAAAATCTCACCGCATGCCCTTGTCTTGTAGTAACCGCACTTCATACGAAAACATATATCACTTACCGAGATTTTCGTAAACAGAGTGCCACACACATGATGGATAAAAGGCGTGATGATATATTTATTTATTTTATTTTGTGAATAATTTATATGTTAATAGTTGAGGAGAATTAAATTCTGCTTGCTTTTAATAAATATTTGGAAACTGAACAACAACCTATATTATTTAAAATTATCATAAATTCATAATTAGATAATATTATCTATAATTTAAACAGCTATTTATAATTTATTCATATTGTAATCTTCATTGTATGATTATTGTATTAATTAAAAATCATTATAAACTGTAACAACTAAAAATGAAATTGTATTTTGAGGAAGAATGTAGTCAGAAAATTAAGTATTTAGGTGTTTTTTATCTCCTAATTTATATCGAGCAATGTGGGGATATAACGTGAAAATTAGAGTAAACGTGAATTCCTTGGAAAGTGTATTAATTTCAAATTTATGTCACAGTTGGGAAAGTTTCTGCTCAAAAGAGACTGATCGAACGTCTGAAGCAAGTTCATAAATATTAAAAAAGAAATTTGAATCTCTTTACAGAATGTTTAAAATATTTATCTTTCACATACTGTAGGTAAACGCATTTTATCTTTAAAATAAACAGTGAAAACTTGCAGACAGATAAACGATCATTGCTGACAGTTATATAAAATTATTGAAGGACGAAAGATTCGAATTTAGCGGCGAGATTTCTCTGCGTCCGCCTCTGCTGTCTCCGTTCGGGCATACTTCACCTGCTCAGCGGAAAGTTGCTCTACCACAGTATTTATTATTAACGCTATGCAGTATGAGAGTACTTTGAAATATTTACGGAAGGAGTGAAACTTCAAGTTCAATATAATAATAATGTCATCTGAAATAAATGAACGGGCAAGGCTAGTTCCACTTTACTTCGTGGAAAGAACAGCCCATTCAAATATTGTTGTATACGAAATACTCAATATCTTAACTTTCTAAAATCCACCCAGGATGTATTTGGGCATTGCAACCCCTTTAGCTGTCTCTCTATCCTGCTTGTTTTTCTATACAATTTCCTACCCTAGTATACTTCCTCTTATTCATTACTGATATTCCATCCGCAACATCTCCAGCGTAAAATCTAACAAAAATACTTCTTGGTATAAAATAAATTAGTTATATTCTATTTGGGAATGTGAGAGAGTAATAAATCAGTCTGTCAAAGACATTCTAGTGGCGCGTCAATAATTGTTTGCCCAGGGATAGACAAAAAGACTTAAATAGATAGAGATCTACCGTTAATTATGAATACTTTTGTTTTATTAAGCGGTCTCAACTACTGAGGTTATATGCAGCCTCGGAACCTCGTTTTCGGTGGTGTGACAACGGCACAGTCTCATTCTCAAATGGAATATTGGTCATGTAAAATTAAAATACGCTAGCTAGTGGTAAAAAGCTGAACTAATCATAAGGTACATAAATTTCATTGTATTTTGAAATTAATTGCTATTTTTTTTATATATTTATAACAATAGTAGTTATGTATCACATTTGTTTTAGTCGTATTATTTAAATAAGATGTAAAAATGAAAGGTATATTGTGTTTGTAGATTTTATTTTAAGATTGATTTTTCTCGAAAAAAAACTATGAAAACAGAAAAATTTGCAATGTACATGGCAACAGTTCTGCTGCCAATAAAAGCAAACTACCAATACTAAAATACGCATTCACCATCATAAGATATCATACAAAATGAATTTGACATGTACCTTTCGTGCATTGTGATCAATTTCAATTCAATTTGAAAGCCCAATAGTCAAAATTATGAACTTTATTTTATTGCTGCTAATGTAAGCAGGGTACAATTTAAAAACAAACTGTGTGCAATATCGTTTTAACTACCACATATTGAAATTAATTCGAAGATGTGTAAACTAAAATGCAGTAAGATTAATGAATTATAGATGTTATATGGTGTTCCTGAAGGATATCAGGAAGGAGGAAGGAGGAAGGAGCTACGAGCTATGCAATTTGCCTGAGAAAATAATTACAAAGTCTTTCAATAGTTCCGCTAACAGCTTGAAATGAATATTCACTATTCAGTTATCATTAGCACAATGCAATTACCTGGAAGCGAAACGAGAATGTTTGATTGGATATATTATTTGCGCGATAGAAGAGACGTCATGCTCGTTCCGTGTGAATTGCGAGAGCTATAACGATGATGCTGCTTTACATTTCCATGCGTTTATCAACTGTTTCGAGTAAATTATCTAGAGTTGAATCAATAAAAGCATATAGAACGCCGTGATAGAAATGTTGTTTAACATTGTTACGCTGTGAACTAACTACGACGTTTTCAACAGCTCGTTGTTTTGTATCCGATGCCAAGGCGCAGCGATTTGTTATTCAATAGAAATCGATCATACACATTTTCATAATTGCATTCAAATAAGAAAAGAATTTCAAATGTTTTGGCAGAGCTGGTTTAAAACAATCAACCCCCTAAGGCCACAACTATAACATAATTTTCCTATTACTGGAAGTAACCTCGGAATAAATAAATAATTTGGTGTTCGACTCGTAAGGCAACAGGCGTTTAACATGGGAAATCAGTTTAACCGCAAACTTTGCTTCCCTCATCGTTTTAGATAAAAAAGGTTACAGACATGCTTTCAAAGAAAGACACGTACTTGTTAATAAAAAAACATTTTACAATACTGCCATAAAAAGCCAAATACTTTGAGTGCCTACATTTTAAAAAGTAATATTATTAAAATGAAATGATTAACTTTTTGCTTATCCTTTTTATCATATTATAGCGAAGTGTTGTTTTATTGCAATAATAAAGGTACATATACACATAAAAGTAACTGCCATAATACTACTTTTTATGAGTTGAAGTAATTTCATAAAGTAGGAGAAACCTTTTTATACAAATTGTATAGTTAAAGAGGAATAAAAATCTTTGGAGGTAAATAATCTTTTTCATTTAAATTTTAAAGAGCTTTTCAGACAATGTCTTTTGAATTATGAAGAACTTATTAATTATAAATGTGATACGTGACATTTATAAATGTTATCATTTATTCAAATTATTTTAGTGATCGAGGTGACAATTGTAGGAATGTACATTTGATAAACGGGTGTACTTATTCGATATCTCACATTCCAACTGAGATTAATTGGATTAAGCGGTCAAAATGTTGATACATGACATTCATTTTTTTGGAAAAAGCAATAATTCGATACCCGTTTTGCAGCACTTTAGATCTGTTATCGTTTTAATTTGTTAGGCAATTTTTTAACTCAAACCAAACATCGTCGTTCAATTCTCTTCCACTGTTTTGTTCTTGTACCAGATATTAATTTTATTATCAGATGTCCAGGTTATACTAACATTTCTTTCTTTTGTTTTAGGTAAGTGACATCGTGTCAAATTCAACACATTGACCTCGGAACAATTTAGGAATGTATGTATATTTTTTATTTGTTGTTCAAAATATTAAACAGTAATAGTGACAAAGAAATAGCGTTCCTCCTTCATATGTTAAAGGTTTTGAGTTAGATTCTCGGTTCGGGTACAATTATTTATCATGGTAATATATTATACCGCGATTACAAAAGGTACTTCATGTCAAAGCTACATTATTTTAAGTAGTGGAGTAAAATTTACGTAACCGTAACGTAACGTATCTCCATTTTTAGCAAATGTATATTGAACCATACTAGAAACGAGCGTGGTATCTTAGTTGCCTAGAAGCTAACGTAATGTTTAACGAAAATTATCTGCGAATTGTTGATTTGCTAATCTGCAGGCGTATTGAATCGGTTTTCAATTGACCCGTGTTGTTCACCATTACCTTTATTTTTTAAAATAACTCGTCCCCTCTTAAAATATTTTATTTTATTTGTAAATCTTTAATTAAATGGTAATCCATTTAAGTATTAATATTAAAATTTAGTAAGAAAACATATTAATTCATTAAAATTCAAATGTCTGAATTATATTCATTCATAAATAATTTAGATACATTTAAGAACGAATAACGTTTCATATATAGATTTTACGCTTTATATGAATCTGCAATAAAAAATAAGTGTTCACGTTGTAGATTTTAAACTTACAATCAAACTTTTGTTTCGCCAATTTTTTTGTTGGTTGCGTATTTCAAGAAATCAAGTTAAATGGACCAGCCGCTATATAATCATGTTTAGAGATGGACAGTAATTAATTACAAGTAATTAAATTACGTAATTAATTACGTTTTACAGACATGTAATTGGTAATTTAAATTTTCAATTACATTCGCTCTCTAATGGAAAGTTCACTAATTAATTATATTATTTATGCAAGTAATTAGTAATTCTAATACTTTTTCATTGTAATTACAATTAGATTGATAATTACTTTATTTTTTTTTTTCATGACCAATTCTATGGTTTTTTACTTTCTTATACTTTCGTATAAGGAAGTATTGGAATCATGAAAAAAATCACTGACGAGATTTTTGCGGAAATACATATTTTGACGTCCACTGAATCCGTTATGACAAATTTTTCAATGATGTCTGTGTGTGAGGATGGATGGATGGATGGATGTCCGTGTGCGCAATATATCATGAACGATACAAGATATGTAAACGGAACTTGGAATTTATAAGTTTCATGAAAAAATGAAGAGCTGAGTTGTACTTCAATTTCACGAAATACCACTAAAAATTGGCATATACTTTTATTGTATTTCTATATAATATAAACACTAAAAAACTCACTGGTGCAGAGCGCATCATCATATCTCTTAAATTTTTCGAGATATGACGGTTTTTGATGTTTTCCGAAGTGCAACTTTGAGGCACTGCAACTCAAAAATTACGCAAGATATCGAAAAATACTCTTTAGTTTTGTGTTATTCGTGCATATTATAGCATAATACCAAATTTTAAAAAAATTGAAAATTTTTGAATTTTTTTTCAAAATTTCGATTAGCGATATCTCAAATAATAAACGAGATACGAACTTGCAGACTAAACCATTGGATTCAGCTCACTGAATTACATAAACCCTAAAAATTTCAGAACATTCGGATTGTGGGTTGAAATTTTAGAGCAAAAAGTCTGAAAATGGCCTTTTTCAGGCCACACGTCAAAAACGTCATTTTCACACCTTTTGCTCTAACTCTATAATGCGTAAAGCAATTTTAATGAAATTTTACATACTTATGTATTATGACGAGCTGAATCGAATGGTCTAGTCCGCGAGTCTGTATCTTTTATATTTTTTGAGTTATTGCCTATCGAAATTTGGGAGAAAAAATCGAAAAATTTCAAAATTTTCAAAATTTGCTAATTTATAATAAAATGCATGAAACGCACAGAACTGAGTCTATTTTTCAATATCTTTAATAGATTTTGAGTTGCAGGCGTTCAAAGTAGCATTTCGTAAAACATCGAAAATTGCCATATCTCTATAAATTTTAGAGATATGACGATGCGCTCTACAGAATTGAGTTTCTTATGGTTTATATTGTATAGAAATACAATAAAAGTATATGCAAATTTTTAGTGATATTTCGTGAAATCTGAAATTGTGCAGAACTTTCTTAACATGTATTTGTTGTCAATGGTAAATGAACTTGTATTAAATTTTCTTATTTGTACAGATATTATAAACATTTTTCAAATTATAACCATAATTCTCGTTTAATAATTGGGCCATATTGTGTTGTTTCAGTTAATGTAACAATCTACAGATATGTTATCCTCAGGAGTAAAGCATCAATATAAAATACAAAGTAATCTTTAAAATGTTCTTAGTTGTCAAAAAAATAATAAAAAGCATGTCAAAATATTTTTTTGACAACTATATGTTAAACATTTTTATTTTCCATTGACGCTTCACTTCTGAGGATGACGAAGAGCTCTTCGATAATACAACAACGAATACAGCGAATATCTCTGCAACAACAAAAAAATCTGGTGTGGACACCACATTACTTTCTTATACAAATAAAACCAACTGAACATGTTCCTTGCATATGACTTTATTTTGAAAATTATTTGATATATAGATGTTAAACATGTTTAATTTTTGTTCTCATTGTAACTATGAATTTATTTTAAAATAGAAATTAATTAATATCTAGTCTTTAAAACTTTCTAACTAATAATACAAATATTACTTTTAAAATATTTCACACGACACATATTTTTGACACTTCATAATTATTTGACACGTTTTATACATCTTGAAATAGATATTAAAAATATTTTAGTTTTTGTTCCCATTGTAACTAAGATTATAGAAATATATTCTTAAATATATTTCTATAATTACATTTTGATCGTAAAGTAATGTAATTTAATTAACATTGAGACAGTAATTATAAAAAGTAATTAATTACATTTTCTCAGTAATTTGCTCATCTCTGGCCATGTCCTCCTATACTCATCGCGTATTTGGTTTTTACTGTTTCTTGGCGTACTCGTCCCATTTGATCTGATCTCTGGATAATTCTTGAGCCTGGCTTGGTGTGGTGTTTCTTTCTTGTAGACTTTCGCTTAAGATATCATGTTTTGCAAGGTTTACCTCTGCTTCTTTTACCTGTAGTTTTAGATTTCCGCATTGTTTTTGCACGCCTGTATTCAGCAAGTCTTATTTTGATGTCCATACTTAAGTTCTTCTATTTTCTTCAACGCATATTTTTCTTCAAGTTTATCTTTAGTATATTTACTTCTAATTTTATCTAGTTTGGTAACTTTCTCTATTCATTACCATTAAATTATTATAAATATTTCTTTCACAATAAAAGAAATACCTTATTGTCTCAATTAATCAATTTAACATTAATTTAATAAAATCAATTCAATTAAACTATAATTATTCCTACTTTCTATTGAATCTGAGTAGGCATATACTGGTTATTGTGAATTATACCAATACGACACATATTCGTACATTTGCTGCAAGTGGGTAAAAGGTAGCGGGTGAATCAGACTGGGGCGAATGAATATTGGCTGGCAATGCACAGCGGTAACGTAACATAACGATGTAGCAGGAAGCCGGTGCAGCGACGGCATGATGTTCTTGTAAAAATTACCCCGGTCACGTAAATTCATTTCGAATCTGGCCCGATTAAGCCCAGTCGCGATGGATCAGGCCGCGAAAATAAAGCAGAACGTAGAACGGCCAGTGGATGAATAACGTGAAAGCGTCCATATGATTAAACGCGTCGAACATGCCCATTTTTCATCAGATACTGGCACAGGCGCACTTTTGGGATTTAATCTTTTAATAAATATCCTGGCGCGTACGGCCGTTTATATCTGGTGAACCGCAACGACTTACAACAATGGCCTGCGTTTATTTAATGAGCGATCGTATGAAAAAGCCACTGCGGCGGCGGCGGCCGTTCCGAACGCTGGCGAAAAACGCGCAACTCTGTGGAGGATAGATCTTTTTCGTTAACTTTTCCTATTACTGCGCCTGTGCTCCCGAGCTCTGTCAACCTGATGGCACATGGCACGCGAATACTTGCGCATATTTTACCACATACCTCTACCATTTTCGTTTGGACACTGTCCCTTCGCCAACCAACTACAATCAACATTCACACAATGAAATAGTGCTGATATTATGTTAGTTTTGATTAGAAAGTCCACTAACAGGTAATTATAAATGAGGTAATTACCTGTAATTCAATATAGCACTACTCCAGTTGACCAAATGATGTTTGGTTTCTAGTATCGGTTACATTTACGACTAACTATACCAGCGATAGCGAACCTTTTCAACTTGAACTGTCATAAAACATCAAATCGGAAATTTTATATCGGCACTGAAATCTTTTAGGTCTGTTGTATATTAAATAAAAATATACTGTTTGAAGTTCTGTCATTTATTTATACATAATTTCTTTTATCTTCGAATAAATTTCAGCAATATTTAATTTCTTCTGACTAACAAAAGGTTCTCAATCACTGCAACCAACAATATAATGATAATATTGAATTTAATATAATGTGTTTATAATTATGAAGCTTACATTGGTACTTTACCGAACTAATATTACATGGAGCATAATGAGATTCAGCACAGAACACAAAATAAGTTTCCTGGCAAATGTTTGGAATAATTTCATCACTCCCAAAAATTCGATATTACTTTCTCGTTTAAGGTTGCGTTGGACGTCTTAACTCAATTAATATTTTAATTATTAATTCGTTAATTAAGTCTCGTGCACTTCACAACGAAATTAATATTACTGTTGCCCTGAAACCAAAAATTTCACAAAAGTTTATCTTAGGCATTGATTCTGTTGTCAGCGTTTACGCGCCATGCTTATAATATTGGATATTTGATTTTTGCAACTCTTCTTTAAATATACGTAAGTATGTCCTTTCGCGATTATGAATCCTTACGGGTTATATCCCTAACACACAACATCTTAATTTTACTTTAAATTGCCACTTACTTTACTGTGTTGCCCACCCGATGCAAGTCCTTGTTACAACTACTTGCGGGTGTCCGATAGCATTGTAGTTGCCAAGTTAATTTTATCCTAACTTGGAATCGTAACGGGAGTAAGCACTCTTACGATCCCGCTGTTTTTAGATCTATAGATCATTTGTGTTCCAAATCAGCTCTTTATGAACAAGCATCTTAATGAATTGATGAATAGCCTTCTTGAAACAAAATGGCGTTCGGAAAACATATTTTTTTACAAGTTCCAAATTAGGCCTTGCATTTTATAGAAGGTAAGAATTTCTGAAGGAACGATTCCGCTGGCGTTTGAAACGATGGGGGTGGTTATTATTGCGGTTCGGGGTTAATAAGAGCTTGGGGGAGAGTAGAGACCGTGTGAAAAGTACGCACGTGAGATCATCACAAGCCTGGGCCTGGCGTAAAGAAGCCCAAAGCCCAAGCAATGCGAACACTCAGGTAATTAAAGCTGAAAATGACGCATTGTGCGATTTCTAGGCTGAGTGAGTGCCCGCGTATTTGTATAGAGGAGGACGGGTGTGTGAGTGAGCGTAGCTCGTTAACGTTCGTCCAACCAATCCATGGCCGTATTCAATTTGACCGTTTTTTGTTTTCTGTTTTTTTTTTGTTTTGTTCAGTTCGCACAAATGGTAAAATCAACACAGACAAGTGTGTTACTAAATGCTGCCACTATTAATCACTGTATTTGGTACTTTTTCATTCGCAGGCTTCAGAATGCATTCTGCTTTGAATCTGTGATTAATTTTGATTAAATAATGATTTAATTGGTTTAAACCAAAAGATGACATTCAATTCAAACTGACTTTGCAATTTTTACTGTTTTGTTTTGAGTAAAATTTTAACTAACTAGGACGTGCCAATTATAAATTTTTTGATATAGATTGAAATATGAATATGGAGACTCACTGATACTGATATTATTTTTAAAAATATCTGTGATTAATGAAATTTAAAATGTGCAAGTAAAATTATATTATATTTTTATTATAATTTCACCCATTTCTGGGTGTGTAGCTTCGCTGAAACAAACGAGATTTTAACTAATTTAATTTAAATTTGAAATATATTATTTATATATCTAATTGCATGCATGCATTAATTTCTGTTATGTTTTATTATGTATTAAATGTTTAAATGTAACCTAGTTTTAGTATTCCATTTCCTCCCTAATCCTAAATTGAATATTGTGTTTATGTATCACTTTATCTAAAAATATTTGCGAAGAACACGGAAAATGTAGGTACAAGCGTTAAACTAAAGTTGATTGATATTTTTGTGCGGTTATTGTTTTATCTTTTATATTTATATTTTTATAAAAGTGAGGAGAAATAAAACGCGCAAACTGAAACAGCTGGTGGTTGGATGAATGTAAGGATTAGAAGAGCAAAAACAATATGGAACAAAAACTTCATATGAAACGAAATAACTTATATATGGAATACATTCTTGTTTTTATAGATTTATTACATAATTATATATAACAAAATTTCACTCACTCCGTTGATAAAGTAGCCTTTAAATTCTTATTATTATTTATAATTTTCTTTCCTTGATATTATGTTACTGTTACTACTCATAATATTTATTTTAGGAACTTAAGCACTGCGCGCTGTAACCCTATACGGTTTCTCTAAAATATTTCTTAGTTCAGAAAATTCTTTTATTCATGAACACAGTTTTACGTGCAAACATGCCGTTATGAAAATAGAAATAATAATATCTATTTCATGACTGTTTTAAAGTATATACTTAAAAAAAATAAAACATACAACAAAACATCTACTTAATTGAAAACTATACGAATTTTATCTCTTTATGTTTTTGAGTTGACAAATACTTTAAATTTAAAATGGAAGAAAAAACTATATTATTACATATTGGATTTTAGGAATCCAAATTGTAGCTAGTCACACATTTATGTTGGTAAATACGCTTGTGGTTGTTAGTTTTAACAAAAAGAAACGATTTGATCGGTTCTTTACTTCTTTAGAGTAGAGTAAGAATGCGAGATTTGTTCGTTGTTCCCCCAAGCCCCAATGAAAGGTAACAATCCGACAAATCGAAGGCGCGAAGCGGAGTCGGACCCGATCCGGTGACCGCGTGGACTGGGGCTGGCTGACGACTGACGACTGGCGACTGGCGTGTACAGTAGTCTGTAGTGAACGTGGGAACGGGCAACGGAGGCCCTGCTGTTTTATTACACCCTATCTGAAGTTTGACCTTTCTGTGGGCGTTCCAAGGACATCGGGTCGCTATGTAAATGACACATTTATAAATTTTTAGTAATCGATGCTAAATGTCATCATGAATATATACATATATTTGTAGCACTAAACTTTCATATGCTATTCAAAAGATCAAATATTAAAAATAATAATGATTATTATTGTTATTTTAATAAGCATACAATATATGTATGACTAAACTTATGAAAGTATATGTAAGCTTAAGTATTAATTAGATTAAAATTTACTGTTGGTAACTTTGTTTAAAATAAACTTTAACAGAAATTGCTTTAGTTTAATATAACGAAATCAGCCGGTTGTATAATTATAAAAACTTTAACCGTTAGGAAAATCTGACAACATATTCATTTGTTAACTTTTTATCTACATCAAAGCATGAAACTTCTTTATGTGTGTATGTAATTAATAATTAATTGCTGCTATCATGATAGTCCGCATAATTACTATTACACTAGAGAGTATTTATATTTAAAATTTATTTCGTAATTTAAGTTTTATGACAATCCGAAGAAATGAGTTTATTCATTTGACATAAAACAATAAATTCAATATATTTCGTGTCAAGTTATATATATATACATTTTTTTTTACTTATGGGGTCACCTGAATGGTTCTTAGCTACAGTTGGACCCGGTAGGTGGCGAATTATCGAGATCCAGATTTATATTTATGACTTATGCATTTGATCATCCAAATACAAAAAAAAATCATCAAAATCGGCTAAACCGTTTAGGAGGAGAAGAATTACGAACACTGGAAATATATTTTGCCAGGCAATAATTTTTAGTATATGAATAAAAAAAAATTATTCTTATTAACGTAGTTTTATATAAATACTCATGTGTATAAGAAAGTCGTGAGGACACCAGATTTTTAAATGTTAAATGAATGAAATGTAAAATACTTTCATCAATATATAAACAGTGTTCGAATCCGTTGGAATACTGAGTGGTTAAATCACGGACAGCGTAAACTGTGAAGGAATCAATTTAAAGGCGAAAGAGCCTTAAGGTCGGGAAGGTAATTAGAAATGTCCGCTTAATTCCACATTTTTGACGCGATAAAAAACTAATTTGTCATGGATTTAATTTTTTTAAATAGAGCGTTAAATATCACAAAGACAAAGTTATTGAAACGGTAACAAATTTAAAGTTCGTATCGTATTAAAGGCGAGAGGTTCTTGTAGGTCGTTTCTGTTCGGTCTACCCTCGACCTTAACCATCTCGTTGTTAAACTTATACAAGCAATTACTTCGTGATCCGAGATAGAATCACACGTGCAGACCGAAAACGTTGTCCGGCGCCCGTGAATGAATAATTTTCTTTGTAGGTTGGCGAGCTCTGAACACCGCATATAAATAAGGAAACACTAAATATAGACTGATGGTGTGTACTTGCCGGTCGAGCTGCTTACGTCCACACATTGATTTTAGCTACGGTCATGGTTCGCGGTACGCTCATATCTTACAGAGTTACATCGTCAGAGTAGAACCCCTCGGACGTCGGACGCATGATTTGTGTAGCTACATGATGCCCCATGCCCCTTCACGCGAAATGCTCTTTTGTTAAGGCAATGAAAAGTCTTTTGACCGTAATTAAGACACGGTTTCGACCACAACCACGTGTTTGTTATTTGCTGCCGTGGAATTTTAATTAGATCGGCCATTTTTGCTTTGAAGTTTGCAGCTCGTGGGCTTCGCGAAGGCGGAGATTTGCATAGGGACTACGCGACTACGAAGCTGAAATGTACGAACACCTTAACGTGGCGCGTCTGCTGCTCCTCACGGTTTTTGTCTGCTGTTGTCAGGGCTTTTGTGCTGCTCCAACAGTGAAACCTTTTGTACTTATTTGACGCTTGCCATTTTGGCCAGCAGTCAATATTCGATCACTTTTGTTTGGGGTACAATGGTTCGTTGTATTTAGAGAAATAAAGCGATGTAAATTACTGGCATATCAATTAATCCCCCGTTACAACAGAACCCGGGATGCTCTCCCCATGCGTAGGCACAACGTTAAGGACTGATCCCCGATCGCCACTGGCACTTAAACGATATTGTTACTGATCCTTTCTACGAGCACTTTCACACATCATTTCATCAATATTCCATTACCTTTAAATAAATAGATTTACTCTCCAATATGTTACTTGCCTTGGACTTGGTTGGAATGTATAGGCCGTGGAAGGAATATATTGCCTGGTGACATAATTTTGGGAAAGGGTTTGGGAGAGTTTGGCCAATTGTGCACACTGGCACATAACTTTATAACTTAGTTAATTTCGTCCAATTTTTCTTCGGTTGCACGGGCAACCCGGCAGCCAGCAGCCAGCAGCCAGCAGCCCATGTATTAGCAGTTATTGCGATACAGTCCCGAGTTTGCCGCGTTGTTTTTTCTTAATTACGAAACGTCTGAAACGACAGGTGATACCGAACAATGGTTTAGTAATTAACGACATGATTTATACGCCCTCCGTGTGTGGTTTATCGATGGCCGATGTGAGTTGGTAGATTACGTGTGCGCGGCCGTCGAACGCCGAACTGACCGCTGCAAACCGCCGCGCGTCTTGCGTCTTCACTCCGCGATCCACGCCAAACGACTTCACGTTCACGCGTTCACGCGCGCCAGATAACCTCGCTCGTAGCTGGTAGCTCGTTACACTCCACCACCCTTCGTGCGCCACAGACGAAGATGAATGGATTCAAATTAACAACCGGTTTATTAAAATTTAATCACCTGTCAAATATTTACTATATAAAATTATAATTTTGCAATTTTTTCACTTTTATCTTTTCTAAGAAGATTGTTTTAAGAATCACGCAATCCATAATGGAGCCTAATAATAAAGTGTAATACACGTAATTTATCTTTGAAACATATTTAGATACAACAAACGTTTTGTATTCATTTAATAGTATAATGGTAGAACCTTTTAAATTTGCACTCTAGATTGTTGTAATAATTTTGTAAATCGTAATATATGAATTTTGACAGTGATGAATATAATTTTGTTAGTGGACTATCAATGCACTTGCAAATTATCATGGAATACTAAATTAAAATTAACGAAGTTTAACGGCTAATAGTATTACAATTCCAGCTGTAGTGGATATTTTGTAGATTTGAAAAATAAACGTGTCAGTTGATTTATGCAGCAAAGTTTTTTCGTCAAACTGTAAAATTTTAGCTATACTCGAGTTTCATACATTTGCATTTCGTATTTGATCTTCATCTATCCATAAAACGTGAAACAATTTAAATGCGCAAGTGGCATGCGTGCGCCGTGCGGGGCTGGTGGTGTGCGATTAAAATAGCATTCCGTGTCGTCTGAAACTCGGTGCTCGTGAGTTGGCCGCGGATTTTAGGGGATTAACCGTTAACGGCAGCGCGGCACACATGTCTGCTGGTGTAACGTGGAACAGACCACAGACCACTGGAGTGGATTGCGATATTCATAACTCGCCCTTCCTGATTCCCATCTCGCAGTTACTGTTCCCGGCTCTCGTGCTCTCGTGCTCTCGGACACCGCCAACCCATTTAGCCAACTTACGCTTCGTGCAACGTTTAAATTCGCAGTCAACTTCTGAACGAGTTATAACCTCAGAAGAATTAATTTTAATAAACTCATCAAAACAGACACTTTATTACGCGGAGCGTTAACAAAAGCGGATCGATTCCTGGCCACTGAGCCGAGCTGAGGCTGGCGCGAGCCCGCCGCTTTTGCTGCTGCTGCAGCAGCTCCTGGTGACGATGACGTTGCCATTGCCATTGCCACTGTTGTGCTATGGAATGGAGGGTGACCGGTATCCAACATGGTGGATTTATAGTGGCGTGAACGACCTCTGACATATATTCAGATATCATTTATTCAAAGGCGGCTTCGATGAATTACAGCGCGCGGACCTGTGGACCGGCGAGCGACGGCGGTGATGGAACCGCGACGCGGGGCAGGGACGTCAGGATGCGCGGCGCGGGAGGCTACGTGAGAGATAGCTCCGTGTATTTTTTATGAATATCGATTTCTGACGCTTATAAAACGTATTCTCATGAATAAGTAAGTCGAGGGCGGAAGGAAAAATGAAAATTATTAGTGTATCTAATACCGGAGACCGTCGTGTGCATGGGGGCATGGGGCGAGGTGTGAGCATAACATCGCGCGTCGCGCCGCTCGCCGGTAATGAAGACAGCGCGTTTTCATTTACGCAAGAAACAAATTGAATAGGTGCCGCCGGAATGTAAATGCTTGAATAATGTAGATGACGTTGTAGTTGTTTAGCGGAGGGATATGGCTTTATGCTCGGAGCATACATATTACTGGAACGAAACGATGGGGATATTTCAGTGATATCCGAGCGACTGCGACTTGAGGACGGAGCTGACGACTAGCCTCGTGTTCGATTTGTCTAGACTCTGAGTCTGAGTCCTGGCTGTAGCCCCATCTAAATAAAAATGCTCTTTAATTCTGCACGTACTTTTAATGATGTGCTTTAATTAAGGCAAGGCTTGTTCACATTCACATTCCATGTTCGCGCCGGCTGCGTTTGTTTTGCGTAACCGCACATTACCGTGTATTGCTGTACGCAGTACTGTGTCACTCAAGTGCGTGTTCGTGAAATGTTCTGTTTCATGCAAAGGACACCTCGATCTCAACATCGCCACGTCAACAGTTTGAACGCGAGCGCAATCGCCCATAACATTAGCTATTTCTCCATCGGCGCTACCGCTATCTGAATTGGAGCTAAGAAAGACAGTAGACGCAGAAAGCCGAACAATTTCCAGGGCTACGGCTACGGAGGAGACTGGGACGGACGCAGGTACTTTTGATTAATGTCCCTTTCTCTCCCACCAGTCTTGCGAGTCTCTCCGGTCCTGTTTCCGCATCCGCGTGGTGGCGTTTCTTTTCTTACATCGAGCGGAGCGGTGAGCACTGAACACTGGATGTGGCCGCACGGTCGCAGCGCGCGACCACTCCGTTCACTTGTACACTTTCTCCACACCTCACCTCGTTCGTTTCCTACGTTTGTTCGTTTGTTTTTCGTTCCTCCCGCGGTGGATTGCTTTACATACGCTTTCTTCTCGCACTTTCCTGTCCCCCACCGGTTCTTTATTCTCTTTTCTCTCCTTGTCTTGCTTTCGTCCGTGTCTGACATCAGAGACGGCATCTATTATTTATTCGTGACGTCACTTCTTGTTTCCGAGAGCTATTAGGTATACATATTAAACGCAAGAAGATTGTGCATTACCATCTCGTCAAGATTAAAGAGCCGTGAAGAAAATTATGATGTAGCGTATGCGGAGGCCTGAATTGTTATTGTTTCAATAGGGTATTATATGTAGGTGGCTACTTTTGCATTTGTATTATATTCAAGTCGTTGACCGCGATGTATTGACGCAGTTATAGAACGAATGAGCCGTGCAATTCTTCACTCGCAGTTGAAACAATTCGGCAGACGTGTCAAGTAAATGAGAATTGATGTTCAGGTTGTGGCCGAAGCGGGCACTTCCAATCTTTAACAACTTCGATCAGACGAGCTGGTGGCTGGTGGCTGGTGGCTGGTTGCTGGTTGCGAAGTTACAAACCGTACGACACACTCCAATGCCGTTTGACGTTTTGTTCTGCTGTCGAGGCGACACGCGTCGATACGGAAAATTGAAATAAATTCTACCGCCTAATTCCCGAGCAAACCATTACAATCGCCAAGTGCCTGACGCCTGACTGAGTTCGCGGTCGCCGCAAACGAGCGCGATAATATTTCAATAATTCCTCCCTGCGTACTTGCCTAATTCAATTAACATTTCAGCGTGTCACGTAATTATAATATTCACGACAGAACGACCAGACGGCACAGTGCACAGCGCACAGCACACAGCACCGGTCACAATATAATATTTTCAACTGGGAGCAGCGAGCGGCTGCCGCCGGGTGTTGGGTTTATATTTCGACGCGGAATATTTGGGTCGCTGTGCCACGTCGCATCGAAATTTAACCGATATGACATGCGACGAGACGTCTGAATCGTTGTGTGTACTATGCATCATTCAGGTGACATCTGCAGAATAATGTACACTCTCGCATATACGACGCGCGACGCTTCACAGATAATATATCGCACAACCTTTATAAAGGCAGGCAGCATGAATCAATTTATTTTATTCACGGTTACTCTTCACACATAATGATGGCATGCATAACGATCCGCGCGGAGCGGCAAGCGATTTCGCGGATTCCGCAGTTCGCGGTGGCGACACCAAACGCTTGAGCTTTACGGTTACATTCACCGGAACACTTCGTCGAGTACACGAGTGCACATTCACACCTCTGCTCCAGTAATTCCGTATTGCGGCTATGTTCAGTCATCATCAAATTGTACACATATATTTACAGCAAATATATTTCAACTTTTGCATAAGATTAATTTTACTTCTCATACTATTTGTAAAGCCTGGTAGTCATGTTTTATATTATGTCTACTTTACTAAAAGAGAAAGAAAAAACTAGCGATTCTTCAAATGGATGGTGTTCATTTTAGATGAGGACACAAAATAATTGTGTAGCCACTGGGGAAATATACAATATGAAATATAAATGTTGTGTAACGACCTTCAAATCTTAAATGGTCGGTATGTCTCTTCCGCTGCGACGAGCGTTGGAGTTGGCTCTATTCTGTATGGGCCACAGGCTGGCGTAATGAAGTGTAATGTAGGTATTGTTAGTCACTATTGACCCCGCGCTACTTTACGACCATCATCTTGCCGCGTGAGGCGTTGCGCTGCTCGGAAACTTAACTCGTGTTCCGCCCCGACGCCCGTACGCCCGACACCCGACACCCGACACCCGACACCCAACGCTACCGAGCGATAAAGCGTACCGGGAAGTGTGAACCGCGAATGGAACTTATACTTTTCATGTTTTATGCCCTGCACCGCAGCGACGCCTGGCAGCAGCAGGAGCGCAAATATAATGTCTGCGAACTGCAAATGGCAAACGGCAAACGCTTAGCGGTTAATTTCACGTTACCTGTACGAGTGTACGTGAATTGTATGCACCGGACCAGATTCTAAACGTTAGCGGTTTTTCGATCGAACGTGAGTGTGTATTAGAAAATTCGTGTGAAAGACAGCGTTCAGTTCTCGTGCATTTTACAATTCCTTTGATCATGGGGGAAAGGCAGAGACGTTAAATACTTAGAGGGATGCGTGTGCCCTCGAGAATTGTAGATAGAGAAGCCGTGTTCGCTCCACCCACCGCTGGAGTGCGGATTGTTTAAAGGTCCGCAGGCCAGGTGTGGAGGCGATGCTGTGGTGCTGTGGTGCTGTGGTGCTGTGGTGCTGCGGTGCCGGTACCGGTCAACCATTAATTACTATTTAGAAATGCCCACTCGCCGAACGCTGCCGCGGGCTGATTCACGCTCACGTGCTGCGATAATTCCATACCCGCCGAGTTCACCAAACACTCTGCGCTGAATTTCACCGCGGTGAACACGGAACACGGAAGCTCAGTACCACGCAGCCCACTTTTACCTCACTGTTGACTTCATTCTATACAGAGTCTACAAAATTACTTCATCGTTCATCGCTTGTAAACTGATTTACAAATGCAATGAATTTTCACTTGGGCATTTTATTTTTTTTAATAAACATGAACAAATGGCCAAGTTGCCATTGGAATGACTTGAAAGTGAGACGCAAAACGTGCTGTGGTGCTATTTTCATTTTTTACGAAGGACAGATTTATGAATTGTTTCATATGTTCTTTCTGTGAGGCGGGAGATGAAAAAACGAGAGTGTGTGTATCGCTTGGTGGGTCGAAAGTCAGACAGTCAGGCAGTCAAGGAACAGAGAGGCAGAGGAACCAGGGATCGGGGACTAGCGAGTAGACGTAGAGAGTAGCGAGTAGCGCGTAGCGCGTAGCGTAGTTTCGCCGAAAGACTTGAAGGGGATCACAGCGTCGATTTTCCGTCTCGTCCCTTGATTTCATATGATTTCTCATCTCGGTATCGATTGAGATAAATGAGGACGCGTGCTCAGAAAAGACTGAGAAATTCGTAGCTAAGATCTCGAACACAGACACAACTCGTGTGTTACGTAGGGCATGGGTTACGAACATAAATTGAAAGTGCACATATTCCCAAGGTGGTCGATGTCCAGCAGTCCAACCTTTGCGTCAGGGTTCGTTTCTCTTTGTGTCTTCTAATCCCTGTAGTCAACTGTGTGTAACGTAAACACGGTCACACGAAAGAAATTTGTGTAACGTAACATAACATATCCTAGTGTATACAAATGCGCAGTCCAAAGCGACTGATCTGCCATCCTGTGTACCGTCTATCTGGAGCGGAAGTGCGAAGACGAGGGATCGCTACGAGCCACAAACAAGAGGTGGACCTGGGTCGCCCCCGCTCTCGGCCACCTGGCCGCCGTGGCAGGCGTTAGACACAGCCAGATATCATTTCCGTTTTCAAATGAACTGTACGGAAATGTTCATCGCGATACGTCTGAGGACTCTGGGCCAGTTGAGCTTCTCTCTTTGCGAATTTAAAATTTATTCCTATATATAAATGGGTTCTTATCCTAACCGCTTTAAAGGGTAGCCTTTTTCGAACATTAACATGCGAATCTTTAGAGATGTCGCTGTAACCGACGCCATGCATGCCTGCATGTGACAGCTGAATTATTTTGCTGGTATTTATATGGCGTTCTTCAGCCGGGAAGCGCGATGCGGGGCAGAGTGTGCAGAGCGCACAGGGCGGCTCGTGCTCGCCTCTTTCATATTTTCATACCGTGATCTCTCGCGCCGCGCCCGACGCCCTACACCCGACTCCCGACGCCCGCCCCTTCCCACGCGTTCCGAACATTATCCGCCGGTTTAATGCACTATCCAGGATACTGTTATATACTTGTTTTCAACTTTCTCTTATTTACATTGAACGGGAAACTTGCCAAAATTGTTAATTTTCCGAATGGAGGACGGCGCGGTTGCGTATTAGACCGGCGTGCAATTTTCTCGGATCTTTCGCTGCCTTCACTGTTCTTCACTTCTATTCCGCGACGACATCAACGTCGCGAATCGGATTGTTTTGCGAGACGGCCAATTGTACGTGATGCGTAGAGCTGTAAATAAATCGGTCGTAGCAGAAGCAGCAAATCCTAGCGTCGACTGCTGGCTGCTCTCCCCGATGCTCTGTTCACTGCTCCATGCTCCATGCTCCATGCTCCATGCTCTTGTTCGTCAGGAACGGAACCGAACTCTTGACGAGCCGCGCTGGGTATTTCCACATATCGCACACATCGCTCTATGTGCACTATGTGTCAACAGTCGACGTTGCAACAATACAACTGCACTGCCAGTGTTGCTGCTGCCGGCGACGATGTCTCATCTATATTTCACGAAACGTTTTAGCGATGACGTAAAATAAAACCGCTCGATGTTATTGCGGTCGTAATTTCGCACGAAATGAATACAACGTGAAGAATTTTACCCGCTGTATCGAAAACATTCGTAAAACGAAGTTAAGTATAAATAAATATATAAGGCTATGTGAACGTTGTCCTCTGGTCGGAGACAAGTGCTGCTCAGCGCTTGACGGACCCAGAATGTAAATAACAATAACAAGCCACGTAGCAGTGACCGAGCAACGATGCTTGGCGTCGCGGCGAGCGGACAAGGATGCTCGCGGACGGAACAGGGAACGAGTATAATATTAGCCGGGGTTACGGTACAATCCCAGCAACTGCTCGAGCCTCTTGAAAATTCCAGCCAGGAAACCCACGTGCCATGTCCTTGTACAATTGTTCGCGGTGATTTTTTGGTCATGCTCCCGAATACATTCCGTGTACCTGTACATGTTGAAGAGCGACGGCGGCTGCAGTGACGTCGCTCTCACAGTGCGCCATACGCGGCTGACATTGCTGGTTAATGCCTTTTAACAGAGTTCCGAAACTTGGCTCTTTAATCCTATACCGAAACTCTCCTGCCGTCTCGCTGCCACCATAGATGGGTAGTGTGTAATGTGTGCGGACTTAAAACTTCAGGTCTGCGTTATACCACTAAGAAGTTAATATTTTTAATGATTTTATGCAAATTTTAGCATCGACGTTTCTTTGGCGGCGACAACGACAACGACAACCATAAAATGTGTCAAGTCACTATTAGCAAGTTGCGCACGTGCACGATTTCTGGCGGAGGCGCGAGATGAGGACTTGGCGAACTGTACCGGTACCAGTGTACCAGTGAGTGGTACCGTACGTTGTATGCCGTACGACGTATGGCGTACGCCAACCTGCTATGCCCGAGATTTAATCAATGACGTTCATTTGTCAGATTACCGGTCCGGCGGCCCCGTAGGTTGCCCATTCGTTTCGTCCGGCCGTTACCGACGTCACCTCTGCTGACCCCGTCAGCCCGCTCGCCTTCGCCCCGCCGTGCCCCGACGGTCGACGGCTAGTGCTCGTAGCCGACAGGTAACCAGCGTGTGCAGCCGACACTGCTGTTACGCTGCATGTTACCTTTCCAATGAAATTTATCGATTCTGGCTCTTTTGTTCCGATACCTGGCCGAGGCCACATAGCCAATCAGAACCGCAGTGCGACCCTCTTCTGGCGTCGTCGTCGGTGACGTCGGATTGCCTTCTCCTTCGCTTCTTGCCAAGATAACGGATAAGTGGCCGGAGCTGGCTGCCGGCAGCACCGGAAACGAGGTTCGCCGGTGTAAACTGCTAAATACCCGCCAGCCGCCAGCCGCCAGCCGCCACCGCCAACACCGTCGCTGCTGTACCGCGATGCCACCACACTACCGCGCTCGCCTCTTTTCTCTTCTATTCTTTCTTTCACTCGAGAGCATCTTGGTTTTTTCGTCTCGTATCTTGACATGAGGCCATCAGAATAGAGTAAAGGTGGGGTAGAAATGGGTCTCGGCTGATATAACACATCCGCATTAAGATGTCTCACCCATAATATACTTACTATTTAATATTAGTTTTTTGAAGTGTACCTCCTGTATTTCTGTATTGTAATAACAAAATTTATAATTGTTGTCATAATTACAGTTTTTTCAATTATTTCTACATTTGATTTATTTGTTTTCTTCCATGGCAAACTTTGTATATGCATATTTAAATAAAAATGATACATTTTTAATTTTGCATTTTTCTCAAATATTTTATATTATTTGGTCATTACATGTGAATATCATTGAATTCAGAAAAAAATACTGAATCGAATAAGCAAATAAAAACAAATAAGTTTCCATTTAAAATAAGAAAGTTGTACCCCGAATTTTGAGAACCACTGGTCTAAAAAAAATCTTGTTTCGCTCATTTTAATTGTCTTATAATATAGAAATTGTTTGCTAATTTAACCGACCTCGTAGCTCTTATAGTTCTCGAAATAGCAATAGTGTACCACTTAAAATGAACACCCTGTATAATAAAGATAATAGGGAAATACGCACGACTGCAATGTACACGTCTTTCAATGACGACAATATGAAATTTCTCATCATCTCTCATTTTTTTAATTCTGTAGTAAATGGAATACTGGTAAGACGATACTTTCTATGCTTTATACTATTGCAAATTTAAATTTATAGAAAGCCTCGAGTCGTTCTACCCTTTTCCGAAGCTCGTGACAAGAATTTTTTTTAAGTTTCCGGAAATTCCTGGCTTAGATGCGTGTTCCGCTGGCCGCCAGTATCCGTGCACATCTTATTATAACACACACATACACAGTCACACACAGACGTAATCTGACACGAGTCCAGCGGAGAGACGACAACAAACTCTAGTTTTATTACAGATCGATGTAGGCGCATAAGACGAGCTAGGGTCGCGAATCGTGGGTTCTTCATAGTCTGCTTGAACGAAAAACACACGTTTGGTATTATAGTGCACAACATTCAGCTTTCTGCTCTTCGTCTGACTAGCAGTCAACGTAACTAGCGTACGAGGTTGAGTGCACGCGGGTCGACCCGGAAACGTGCCCGAGGTTGCGGCAGGCCTGTATTCACTTTAAATCCAAATCTAAATCAGATACCTTCTTGTATATTTTATAATATAAAATATGCGAGAAATGGGGAGCAGTATTTTACAGATTATATTATGTGTGGCCAACATACTTGCTTGTTTTGTGTGACTAGGAGCGTTGTTGCAATAATTTAGATCTTTAAGAAAATAATATGAAACTCGTTGTGTATAATAAAGTTAGCCAGAAAGGGCGGCAAAATAATAAATCCGGTTCTGGATAGCTCGCAGTGAGTAGCGAGTAGCGAGTAGCTCGTAGCCTGGGTTGAGGGTTAGCGAGGGTTAGCGGGGGTGTCGGCGGCGGTGGCGGTGGCGCCGCGACGGCCGGCCTCGTGGCGCGGCGCGTCACTCCGCACTGCTCGGTCGCGCACGGTCGCGTTCGGTGTGCGCGCTGCTCCGTCACACCGTCACATCGCCGGCCGACGTCGACACAACAAGCTCCTGAGCGGAGCACATGTGCCTCGGGTCGCGTTCGCGGACCCGCCACCGGGTGCAGGTTCTAGTGCTAGTGCTACGTCTTCGCCTCCACCTACCTCCTCAACGTCTGTTGACAGTCGCAAGTGTCCGTCACCGGTCTGCCAGTGGTGCTGGTTACTCTTGTTGCCGCGTGCACCGTGTGTGCATTATGCGTGCGTGCAGGGCCGGTCGCTGACCGAGCCGGCGCGGGCTGCGTGCTTCGTGCAGCTCCGATGATGATGATATAGGTTAAGTGGTACATTTGCGTTGCTATTGTATACGCTTACGGGGTTTTTGTTGGCGCGCGTGACAGACGGTGACGGACTCTGTGCGATCGGCTGGATGCCGTCACGTGGTGTTATGAGGCTAAATGTGACGTCACTGCTTGGCGTCGCGGTGACGGTGACGGCGGCATGCTTGACGTTGTGGCAGGCTGCGGTCAGGGCCAGTGAATTTCCGGAACGGGAGTGCTGCGACCCGGTGTATCCGCCGCCCGTGCCCACCGCGCCGTCCTCCTCGGCTGCCACACCGACCGGACGCTCAGGTGAGAACCTTTCCTTCCAGTTCCAGTTCCAGTTCCAGTTCCAGTTCCACCATAGCAGCAAGCCGCGCTTACCATCTCAATACCGCTGTCTTTTCTCTAATTCCTTAGAGCCGCCGAGCAATCCTACGCCATAAGGCCATACACATACATTCTCCACTTGCCACGAGGGACAGATTTACTGATAGGCTCTAGAGATTCAGCCTTTCAAATATTATTTCATCTCTTACTTTTAAGCTGTGTAAGCTTCAGGGTTTTATTTTCTTCAATTACTAGTAACAATTTGATATTTTCGAGATAGGTAAAATTTGCATGCAAGTTTGACTTGTCATCATTATCATCTACTTGTCCTTGGCGCATTTTCGTTTTACACTGTCTTCCGTCGTTCCATCGGCGTGTCACGTGACCGATCTGGCCCATTTGTCGGTTGCCCCGGTCTCGATTTAAGCACGGACGCTATCAGCGTGCCCCCGGCATCGAGCGTACGTGAGGAAGAGTCCCCTCCAACTTGTCATCCATCACAATTACGTAGTCGAACGTCGCATTTTTGACTGCGACCGATAGCGCTGGAGCCAATCAGTTCCACGCGCTAGACGCGGAAGGAAGAAGGAGGTAGAAGCCAGGAGGAAGGAGGACGCATATTTTATATTTTAAAATGACCGCGTGCACTATACCGTTCACCTGCGAATATTGACAGGCTGCGGTCGATTTTCTCCTGTGCGAATCGCAACACCTGGAACATATTGGCATATGATGCGACAGCGTTAGACTAGCACACGCACATGGACATATCGTACAGTACACACTGCCACATGTCAACGTCTCTGCTAGTGTCGCAAAGAGCATCGTTGATTTACGTCAACTTGAACGTTCTCCGATAGTGGATATCATCGTCTAATGCCTGGCTGCATTCCCGTAATGGTGTATGTACGAGTGTTCGGTGATTGTAAGTGGAAACTTGAATACCTACACCGTGTTCAAGTTGCGTGCAAAGCCGTTCACACTCGGTATGGTGGCGGCTGGCGGCTGGCGGCTGGACGAGAGTTGATCGTCCCGTGCTTATGTTTCATCCAATATGCATTGGCTCTCCACTTTGAACTACGTCGACCCTTCTGTCGCAGTTTATCAACGCTCCACGTTGTCTTTCTCGCGTTATTTTTACCCGCGAATGCCAGTGCTGGACGTTAATAATTGAATTGTTTCTGGCATTTGGTTGCCGAGTTTGGGTTTACCCTTGCTCACTCACTCTTCTCGCTTTGCAGTTCCAGTTGTTGTGCGTTCGTCCTCTCTCAAGTTGACACCTGAGGTACAAGAAAGGTACAATCAATCGTCACCGAGAGCTTCACGCGACTCGATGATACGACAACGGAGACGGAGACGGAGACCGAGACGTAGACGGAGACGGAGACGGAGACGAAGACGATAGTGGCGCAAATTCGTTCAACCACGGTTCTAGAGACGAACGAGATACAACAAACAAAAAATCTATAAATCCCATGTCCTCATACGTCCGCCACGTCCGGTCTTTTGCTCTCTGCTGGTTGTTCCCTTCCGGAACTCGTTCGACACTCGGAATTCGGTGGCGCTATTCAACTCTAGAAACGTAATTGACAGACGACACACGCGAGCACGCGGCTGCTTCAGGCGCGAACAACGAATCTCTACCAAGTTCTTCTTACCATGCTGTTATGGCCCATGATCCGTTGTCATACTAATCTCTCAATATGGTTCGACGACAAGATTACCGTGTTTTCGTACATGTGTCATATATAAATAGAACATTTTGTCTTTTGTGTAAAATGAAGTTAGCTTTTGGAAGGAAAACCGAATCAGTGGCACGCGCGAATGGTTGTTGCATGCGCCCTCGCACACACTCACTCAAGCAAGTCGTAAAACGGTGCTCGGGCGTGGAGAGATTCGCTAGTCCTACATTGTGAATTTAGCCGCGTGGCCCGGCCAAGGTAGGGAAATGCACTCAGAGTCCGCTTTTTATGTCTCACTATTCAGGGCTAAAAGTTGAACATAACTTTAAACAAAAATATCCAGTTCATTTCACATGCAGTTTTAAAACCAAGCGTTCTTCTGCAAATCTCCCTTTTATTCAAATACACAAAACAAAAGCCTGCTACTTCATCTCGCACTTTGCAAACAAACAATGAAAGTTTCGACTGACGCCACGCGCGTACAAAATGCAAGAGCAGCACTGCTAAATATCTAGATGAAGATACGCGTTGCGCGTCGCTACTCAAAGTCTTTTCTTACGCTCCCCTCTTTTAGTTACGATTAAAAATCTACCACCGGCCACCTAACGGCTTCCCTTTTGCCAAGGCTGCCACTGCTGCCTGCTGCCTACTGCCTGCTGTCGTGCTGTCTCTTCAGTATCTCTGTAGTCCGTACCGCCTTATCCGCTCAATTTAAATTACTGGATCAATAAAACCATTTACATATTTATCCATTAGTCTTCAATTTTATTGTCTCAATTGTGAATATATTTTCGCAAATCGTAAATTGATTCAAACGAAAACAATTCCTTTTTACCTGATAAAAATTAGAACAAACAGTAAAATATTCCAAAAGATTTCTGAAAAGCTTTTTTCGTCAAGTGATACCTTATTAAAATAATTTAACTGGAATGCAGATAAAATTCTCGTTCATTTGGGTTTAAATCAAATTTTACGGTCAAATTACATGAAATTATATTACATTACATGAATGGAATCACGCTGTAATTCAGTAGAGGATCTTAGCTAAGCTAATTATAAATAACAGTAACAGTGTTATTGTTAACAATAATCTGGCGGTATTTATGGGCGCATCTAAAAAGTGTCAGTTGGAGTAATAACTTTCTGTTTTTCGCTATTTGTCTTCCTTTGTTCGTCCGTTTGGGCGTTTGGGCGTCATCGCCGACGGCCGCCGGCCGACAGCGGCCGCTTCTTGCGCGTCCTGGTAATTACGTAGCAAGCGATCGAATGCGGTATCCTTCATTGGGTCTGATCAGCACTTTGTCACATCTGACAGCCGTTGGTCGTGTGTGCTGTGTGCTGTGTGAGGCCGCTGCCGCTGCCACCGCCACTGCCATCATTAATTATCACATTCGGAACCGGAATTATCATTATTTCAGATAATTATTTTAACTTTGAAGGATTGAACAACTGAATGCAGAATAATGAAATATCTGTCGAAAATTAACATAATAGATTATATCTATTTATTTGTTTATATACAATTAAAAATTGTAACTCAATTAGGCACATTCATTAAAATTTTTATTGAATATAGTTTTAGTTTTGAAATGACAGAAATTATTTTTAGTACATTTTCATTGTGTACAGTATTTATATTTATGTTATAAATCCTATTCAAAACAATTATTTGATTTAAATTACAATATTGAACAGCATGCATTATCAAATATTAATCGTAAAGAGAAAATAATTTTAAAATTAAAAATAAGGAACAAAATCAAATGAACATTTCACTTAGAATAAAATGTTTCAAATGTGTAAAGAGAAGTGAAATTATTTAAAATATTAAAAAAATATTTTTACTAAATGTGAAAACAAGTAATGTAAAAAAAAATATACCTACTAAAATTTAATTTCAGTCACATGTTTTTTCCCCATTCCAAAATGTAATTATTCTACTGTATTAATAAAAAATGCAAACGAAATGCAATTACGTTAAAAAAATTACAGTTAAAATTACCAATTAGATTTCTTTCACACGGGCGACGCTTTGCCTTGTCCAAATGATACAAATACATTATTACAAACGCAATAACATTGAGAGATATTACGCCATAACGTAGGGAAAATCAGACACGGCGATGAAATTTTCATCACAGCATGTTACCTTTTTCGTGTCATGTGCCGCATTCGCCTACTTTACATTTATATTGTTATAAATAGCGGTTATTTTTACAACAATTGAACAATGCTGTGTGTGCCGGAGATTCCGAATGAACTCATAATTATGTTTTCCGACACGGAATTTATTTTAAGCTTTTGTTGTCCGCAAAGCACATAACAAGCCCTACATGCTGCTTCATCACAAATGCTACTTCCTCGTTTTTCATGAACAACTAACATGGACGTTAATATAATATACAATTACGTCTGATTTGCTATTATTTATTGATATGATATTTACAGAAAACTAAAACACATACAGGTGTGTGGATTAAATTTTATCTCATCAATTTTATTAGCTATTATAATCGATTGTTTAAAATAGTTTGAGACGAGACTACAGTTCGTCTCTGGCGCCACTAATTAATGGCTGAGAACTAACCACCAGTATCGTATAAATACAAATCTTCCCAGCCTACAAAATCCATCAAATAATGCCAAAACTAAACTAATTGATTGACCGTGATATTGGTTTCGCGCCTGCGCGCATGTACCATGGTAACCATTACGATCACGACGTTTTTTTCCAACTGGTTATCAAATTTCTAGTACAGATCGACTGTACTGTGCGATTGTGGAGATACCCACACAACAAATGTATTTTCGGTGTAACTTAATATTGAACCGTTGTGCAATAAGCAAATGAATATAATTAGATGAATTTGGCTTTAGTTATAGTTGTGCTGATACTGTGATATTGCAGCAAGTCAGATAGAAATGTTGATGGTAAACGTATGTTATTACTGCATGAACATGGCCATTAAGCAATTCAGATTATATATAGATATATACTTATGCAAAGATTTATGGTATTTTGCATAGGTAATACATTTAAAATAATAAAGTTATAATCAAATAATACAATGACCACGTTTACAGGTAGGACAAAAATGTACTTTTCCGACGACCACTACGAAAAGTATATAAATTCACATGCTAAAATATTACTGAAAGTTGGTCATTGCCAGTGTAAGATCTTTGAACTCATCTAGATCGTTTCATATTTTCTGATCTTGATCTAGATCAAAAGGAATAAGATCTATGATCTTAAAAAAGATCAGATATTTTCCTCTAAAATTTCATTCTCAGTAGGTACTAAATTAAATTAATATAATTTAATATAACAAATTCAATATATCTTTTGAAAAAAAATTAATATGAATTAACTTTTTTGATTTTATTTTGTAAAAAGTAATTTGTATTTTATTTGTTGTTATTAAAATTTTCACCTTTCTATTTTCTTAATAAGAATAAAAAAAATGAGAAAAAAAATTACTGATCTTTTTCATGATCTAAAAAAAAATCTTTTATTCTTGATCTGATATAAAAAAATTAGATTCGATCATAAAAATTGATCTGTGATCATATTAAATATGAAGATCTTGGATCTTGTTCTAGATTATTTTTAAAATGATATGTCACAGCACTGGTCATTGCATATCACTAGCAATTCTGTGTGATTTGAAAGCTCGTTATCCAATCAGATGCATCCACAACTGTGTGATATCATTTTATCACACGGTGCGATAACTGAGCGAACTAATCTAAAAATTTGTATTTAAAAGTGACAGTTTGAGATAATTTGCTGAATTTACAGGGATAAAAAGATTGGACCCTGATTTTTCAGATTTTAACATAATTTGTGGTGAATTCTTGTTGCAATGATGTTAACATAATCTGTTTTAATATTTTTATGAAAATTTTATATTGTTTTTTACTTAATTGTGGTTGTTGGAAAAGTATCGTGTACAACACGTTCTGAAAGGATATTTCACACTCCAGTAATTTAACCACTCCAATCCAACTTTCAGCACTAGTAATATGATATACTATTGACTTGACTTGACTTTGAAAAGGCGACTTTTGCCATTGTGTAAATACTCTTAACTAATTTTATTCATAAAGTCAAGATTATAGAAATATATTTAAGAATATATTTCTATAATCTTAATTACAATGAGAACAAAAACTAAAATATTTTTAATATCTATGTCAAGATGTATCAAACGTGTCAAGTAATTATGAAGTGTCAAAAATATGTGTCGCGTGAAATATTTAAAAGTAATATTTGTGTTATTAGTTAGAAAGTTTAGAAGACTAGATATTAATTAATTTCTATTTTAAAATAAATTCATAGTTACAATGAGAACAAAAATTAAACATGTTTAACATCTATATATCAAATAATTTTCAAAATAATAATTATACGCAAGGAACAAGTCATACGTGTTCAGTTGGTTTTATTTGTATAAGAAAGTAATGTGGTGCCCACACCAGATTTTTTTTTGTTGCAGAGATATTCGCTGTATTCGTTGTTGTTTTATCGAAGAGCTCTTCGATGATCTCTGATGCTCTTCGACCAGTGTGCATTACATAGGTCATCCTCAGAAGTGAAGCGTCAATGGAAAATAAAAAGTAATGTTTAACATATAGTTGTCAACAAAATATTTCGACATGCTTTTTATTATTTTTTTACAACTAATAACATTTTAAAGATTACTTTGTATTTTATATTGATGCTTCACTACTGAGGATAATATATCTGTAGATCAGTAAATTGTTACATTATCTGAAACTACACAATATGGCCCCATTATTTAAACGAGGATTGTGGTTATAATTTGAAACATGTTTATAATATCTGTACAAATAAGAAAATTTAATACAAGTTCATTTACCATTGACAACAAATACATGTTAAGAAAGTTCTGCAAAATTTCAGATTTCACGAAATATCACTAAAAATTGGCATATACTTTTATTGTATTTCTATATAATATAAACCCTAAGAAACTCATGCTGTAGAGCGCATCGTCGTATCTCTTAAATTTATAGAGATATGGCAATTTTCGATGTTTTTCGAAATGCTACTTTGAGTGGCTGCAACTCAAAATCTCTAAAGATATTGAAAAATAGACTCAGTTCTGTGCGTTTCATGCATTTTATTATAAATTAGCAAATTTTGAAAATTTTGAAATTTTTCGATTTTTTCCCCCAAATTTCGATAGGCGATAACTCGAAAAATATAAAAGATACAGACTCGCAGACAAGACCATTCGATTCAGTTCATTAAAATACATAAGTATGCAAAATTTCATTAAAATTGCTGTACGCGTAATAGAGTTAGAGCAAAAAGTGTGAAAATGACGTTTTTTGCGAAAAACGGCAAAGGGTACCCCTTGACGTTTGGCCTGAAAAAGGCCATTTTCAGACTTTTTGCTCTAAAATTTCAACCCACAATACGAATGTTCTGAAATTTTTAGGGTTTATGTATTTCGATGAGCTGAATCCAATGGTTTAGTTTGCAAGTTCGTATCTCGTTTATTATTTGAGATATTGCTGATCGAAATTTTAAAAAAAATTCAAAAATTTTCAATTTTTGAAAAATTTGTTATTATGCTATAATATGCACGAATAACACAAAACTGAAGAGTATTTTTCGATATCTTGCGTAATTTTTGAGTTGCAGGTCCTCAAAGTTGCACTTCGAAAAACATAAAAAACCGTCATATCTCGAAAAATTTAAGAGATATGATGATGCGCTCTGCAGCAGTGAGTTTCTTAGTGTTTATATTATATAGAAATATAATAAAAATATATGCCAATTTTTAGTGATATTTCGTGAAATTGAAGTACAACTGTTTAAATGAGTAAGAATGTTTTTAGTAGTTTATGAAACAAGTACATAATTTAGGTCTTTATTGGACGAGCCGAATTTTATGGAGGAGCGAGCGCAGTAAGCGAGGCTAATAAATAAGGCGAGTATCTAAAGTCCGATTACATACAACTGCATGGAAAATATTTTCTCTTAAAATATGATTATGTCATTACCTATATTTAAAACATTTAATTGCATCTCAAAGTTTGCTTCGTTGTTATGCATTTGTTGCTTTTATTTAAAAAAAGTTATTTATCAAATTCTCAAAGTGAAAAAAGTGTTGAGATGGATGAAGACATTGAAGACGTTCCAAAAGAAATAAAAGATCTTGCATGTAATGCAAGAGAATGTCGTATGACTTGTTCCTTGCGTATGCAACTAAGATTATAGAAATATATTCTTAAATATATAATTTAGTTTTTCTCAAAATTAGAAGCATGTACAAGAAAAGTGCAATTAACATTTTATATTCCAAATATTTTTGCTAACATCTTTCATTTGAAACTTTTTCTCACAACTGATTCTATTTTTGAAATAAATGGATTTTATTGTTTTGTGTCAACTCAGTTCTTCATTTTTTCATGAAACTTATAAATTCGAAGTTCCGTTTACATATCATAATCTCTAAAGTCCGATTATGTACAACTGCATGGAAAATGGATGACTTGTCCACAAATTTTAACATTTACTGGTTGTCAACAAGCGGATAAAAGAAGGACAAGTCAATAAATTAAAATAAAATAGATTTATTCTTAATGTGTAAACGTACCTACTAGAAATTGTACTCTTCAAAAGTCGCCTTTTCAAAGCCAAGTCAAAGTATACTGGAATACGTGTAAACGTAGTAATGATCATTGGATAGTACTGCCTAGATGTAGATGCCAGAGCCACTAGAAAAATGAGGTAATGTTTGACACATATATTCTTTCAATTATTGTCGACCCGCAATGCGAATGAATGCTATTTTGGTTTAGTAGTCCGTTTGCTTGTGCTGTTAACAGTGTTGTTTGCACTAATACTGCTTACAGAACACACTGTGATTCCTGCGGTTAGCCGGATTACTTGCTAATATAGTTCGCTTCTAATATAGCTTCGGTGAACGGTGAGCTAAGTCTAAGTTTGTCTGCTCTTCCTTCCTTCCTGTTCGTGTCTTACATTGTACATACAGCATACAGCATACGTAAATATAAACATTTACCACTACTTGTGAAAACTCCAGAGTATTTATGTTTTTCAGCAGATTTTCCAGAAACGCAACAGAAAACTTTATTCGAATAATTATTCTGTTCTCGTCTCTTTTTTAAAATTACGAGAAGATAAATATAGAAATTTCGTTTCCACAACTTTTTTCCTTATCGTTTATTACTTCCAGGGTATTTGGTAATCGGAATTTGTTTAATTAATTATATTGTAGAATGACTTCTTTGTTGTAACTATTTTCTTTCTAACCTGTTTAAGTTTAATGTAATTAATAAGAAAAGTGTATGCATTATTTATGCAATAAGTTCATTCTTTGTATGAAAGTTTTAAGTTTATAATTATTAAAGAGAGTTATTCAAGTATACATTATTGTTCAACGATTAGATTGCATATGAATCCGACCTCCTTTCAAGCATAAAAGCAGTGCTGCTTAGATAAGTGTTGTTATTTATTTCCAGGAAATTTTTTACTAACAAAAGTTGTAATTACACGAATGTAATTGATTACAATTTTTACTGAAATATTCCTGAATAAAATTAAAAGTCAAGAATAGCCACAGCTAGAGTTTTTTAACCAAATAAATCAATATTGAACGAAGTTAATTGATAAATAAAAAATATCTTGAAATTGAAATAACAGTAAACACTTATTGGTTTTAATGTTTATTGTACATAATATAGGTATATACATTGCATGCGCGCTGCACTTTCATAAATATTGACTTTCAGTTGAGTACACGTTTGAATGTGGTTTTATTTATTTTTTGTCGTCTCGATTGCTCACTTGTAGTCAAAGTGTCGCCTAACTGCTTGAAAAAAATAATGGATTTAGGCAAAGTGTGTCGTGATATTGCGTGAGCGAAGTTTCCCGGACTACGCTACGTGCTACGTGGCGGAAACAAAGCTCACGCAGCCCACACTGTAAAACTGCCGTTCAATGTAAAGTTTGATGATCATATTAGAAGCTCTGGATTCGAGCCGGCCACGCGGAGAATGTAAATTCTTCGATTTTTCAAGTTGGCAACAGTTAAGGCTTTATTTTTAATTCCACGCTCAGTTTCATACCGGTGCCGGTAGGCGGTAACGCTAACAGTACCGGTACCCGTTCATAGCGAGCCCCGTTTACTGTAATTAGCCCAGTGCACTGATTGCCAAGTTAATCTGGTCTGCTGAGCGAAGAACGATCTTCTGCTTCGCTGTTTATGGCGCCTGTTCAAGTGGATGACGGCAAATCTGACCAACAGGTCAACCGCACTTCAAAACCACTTCGTCCCAACTAACCAAACTCCATGCTCCACCATATACTATATCAGCTGCTGCTACGCCATTCCATACGAATACATCACATTGTAAACTAATTCACTAGCGAACATTGCCACAGTTTTCATTTTATCCATAGCCCAACTCAACACACTTATCGTTTTATAGATCAAACGGCGAACGCGAACGATAAAAGAAATTTGGAAAAGGCAATGAAACAATGAGGAACTTAATATACATACAAAGCTGAATTTGGCACAAAGAAAGTGCCTCATAATTGCTTCATTCATTCCTTCAGATTAAAGTAAGATGAAATTCGCTAAAATAACAAAAATTTTCACATAATAAATTTGACCCTATTATCACTGCTGGAAGAATTAAGGATTACACCAGATAAAAATATTTTTGTTATTGAAGGAGTTGCGAAGAATTGAATAGAAGTGAAGTGGGTACGTAATGGAAATGTGTTAGTTATACGATTAAAGCTTTGCGAGAAGAAGTGCCTGTCGGGCCATTAAAGAGGGTAAACACACGGAGATGATTGTCAGCTCATGCTTTCAGGTAAAGTTCGACACGTTACGTGACATGTGATTACAGTTTGTGATTCGAGCAAGTAACTGAATCGGCTTATAGTTGAAACTTAAAGTCGCCGTCCCACATGCGTGATGCGTGTCAGCGTGTGTGTGATTGGACGCGATGCCGTTCGTCCCACGACAATTGAAAGTCGCGCGGTCGAGTAGTTGGGTGGACGGGCGGTGATAGCCGAGACGATGGGGCTCGGTGAGTGGTGTCGAACACCGGAATCCGGAACGCGAAAGAGTTCCTCCGTTTTTGACACGTGCCGCGAAGTTCGGCGCACGGTGACTAATGCACGTGTCAGTGTCGCGCGAATGTGTCCAAGTTTGTTCATGAATATCTTCAAGATTTGGTCATGAATAATTTGGAACTCGTGTCGGAAAGTTTAACGCGACAAAGTCAATAGGGTCCGTGTGAAGTCATCCGCATAATGAAATGCTTTCTTGCAGCAATGTGCGAAGTGTGACCGCTACAACTGTCGTGTAGTCGCTGCGATCTCGCAGTTAGAACCTTTGCTCCCTATCACTTATTTAGGAAAGCGATAAATTCGAGTAGACAGCATGAGGACGCACTCACGCGGCTGAATAATTAACTAACGAGAGAAGCGCGACTCCAGACCGTAGCAATGGTAAAGGCAACGGCAACGGCAACGGCAACGGGAGCGGGAGCGGTGGCTTCTTCAAATCAGTTCGATGCGCGGAACAACTACTTCACTCCCCTCTAACTTCGCACTCCAGATCCAGACTCCAGTTCGCCGGTCGTTCGCAGATAATAAATAAGAATAATGACATCTGCAAGTATTGTTTCCTCTTCTTTAAAGATATGAATTTATTAGCGGTTGCGAGAATCCCGGCTTAAGCAATTCAAATATAAACGAGATTTTTGTGAAGCACATAACCTTTATAAGTCTTTGATTAAACCAGAACTTAATGCAAACAAGCTACCGTTTCTTAATTATCCTTCTTTAAAATTCACGGGGATAAAACTTAATTTCATGAATAACTTGGCGTTTAAAATTGAATCGTGTAACTCAGTCTTAAGCAATAGTATTTTGAGGTCAGAATTGTGAAGTCAGAGCGTACGCATGCAGGAGTACTGCACGACAAACAGTCAGCGATGCCCCGGACGGCGACGGGAGCGGTTGACGGCTTAACGTAAGCGCGATATGAAACTTTGCCCTTCTCTTGCTGGTAACGCGATTAACGCGCGCGATAATTCAGCCGCGATCGTTTCCCGCGTCGTCGGCCGCTACTGGTCGCATCTAGGCGTAATCCGGGATTGTTGTTGTGTTGTTGTTTGTTGCACGAGATGGCCTTGACGCTGGATCCGGGCTTCGGCACATGCCTTCAGCTTCTACATCTTCGTCTGTACGTCTAGGAATTCCACACAACGATGGTTATTATATCTGGCATGTCTCAAGCCCTATTTGAATTCCAAGAATGGTGTCGTAAACTTCTTGACAATGATCCAATTTGATATTTGACTAGTCACGTGACGTGATATTATGGCAGATGTGCCGTAGCAACATCCTTATATTAAATATATGCAAATTTTTCATCGGTTCTGGATCGAATCGTAACCAGATATATATGTGCGACGAGCGCCGAGATGACAGCCGGAGCTTCGGTGCTGGCTGCTGGCTGCTGGCTGCTGGGATGCACCTCAGCACCTTTCAGTCTCCGTTCTTCCGCCGTACAAAGGTACAATCAGTATTTCCATTTTCACCAACCTGCGTCCTGCGTGCCACTGTCGCTATATCATTCCGAAAATTCTATACAAACAGTTTCGTGTCTTCCCTCTTCTATCTTCCCACATAAACACGTTTTTCATCAAATGACCGTCTCCTGAAAGATGTTTCCAAATTCTTATTTTCACATCGGAAGATTTAAATTGAGAGCAGCTGACTTATTTTTGTAGGCAACGGCCTCGAAACATTCAGATAACCCGAAAATCTTTTCTGTTTTCCAACATAAATACGTTTTGTATGGAAAGAATAAAACACTCGAGATAATACTCTAATTTTGACCGAGTGTTATACTAATCACTTGATTCCATAATGGGTGAGAATTAATAATAAAAAGTGACACCTCCATTGTTACGTGATCGTCAAGAACTAAAACGACGCATCGCGTGTTGAGCAACAGAATTGGTTTATATATTTATATAGCTGTAGCTGTACGTTGTATGAAGTTTTTCTATTTGCCGATTTCCGTATTAATAAACGGTTTGTGTTATTCAGAGTTCACATTTGTTCATTTCAAGTCAAATATTATGTTCCTTTGGAATAAAATGTAGATCAAGGTTATAAAATTATAGAAAACAATATATTGTTCGCATAATTTTTACATTGTTCGTGTTCTGTATGTAGGTTGCCAGAAACCTAGAAGTATCGCATTTTAACTGTCAGGCGCTTCATAAAACCATTTCCTGCCATATTTTCAAATATATCTGTTGTTATAATTTTCTCATTTTTCGGAGGGATGTTAATTGTGCAATTTCAAATCACTCAACTATTTACACGCAAAAATACGAGAAGCACACACTGGGGTGATTGAGAATTTTAGGTAAACGAACTGGCTATAGAATTTAAAGTAATTAATGTTTATTTATTTAGCATTCATTAAAAATAGGTTTGGTGTTTGCTGTTTTGAAAACTGGTGAAGAAGCTTAACGATATGTTTATTCAGAAAATTTGATTTGTACGTCCTAGTGAAAGATTTTTAGTACAAAACAAAAGAATAGTGAACACGTGTTTGCAGATGATACGCTTCGAACGAATTGAAAAACAAATAAAGCCAGCCATTCTCATAAACGTGAACGTAAACAATTATACGTATGCAACACTCGTCGCTGCAACTGGTACTTTTTAATTGGCATTTTTCTGTACTCGGTTGATTAAAGTTTCACTAGGTTACTTTGACTTTGTTTGCGACTCAATGTCGGGGAAATCATAAAGCATGTTTGTATTTTTTTTTGCGATTTTTTGCCAGAGGAATGACAAGTCGTACCTCCAGGTGCAATAACGTATTTCGCGAAGCGTATCCGATGTAAGCCAGACTGTGCACAAGAAAACTTTTTATTAGCGCAGAGCAGACATTATTTTTCGCTTTCTTCTTCTTCCGCAGTTATGGTTTTCAATACAACATCCGGAAAATTTTATTCACCTTCACAGTCATTTCGATGATTTTTATTTCGTATTTCAACTACTACGCTTTTTTAATGCTCACTCTGCCTCATTCACAATACGAAATTAGCAGTTATGGTTAGTAGATATAGTTAAGTTCCTCAATTAATCAAAGAACAAATGATTTCATTTCGTACTCAAGATTTCTCAATCTTCTTGATTTTCTTTAACTTTATTTAATGGGCATATTCATCATCTTATATTTTTAAGTTGTCATCTTACGTACTGAATAAGAAATAAAATTAATTATGTTTTTAATACGAGACGATTTAGTTCTATTTATTTTGTCCGTATACTAACCAAAAGTTTGGAGTTTGTAAACTTCTGCGCTAACCACGATTAGCGCAGTGTGTTTCTCTAATTTCGTTGTTGTGAACGCTACATAGACAAATGTCAAGCTTGTAACACTAACTATAACTACTAATTTCGTATTGTGAATGAGGCTTTAGTGCTCTAGTATGGTTAGTGGTTAGTGATTATATTGTCTGTACACTTTTCAGTGCCTCTTCCTATGTTGTGAAAGTTTTTAACTAAAATGTAGATACCGAAATATCATTTTGAACAATGGAAGCATGAAAAACTCAAACATGTTTGATGTTTGTTAATAATGTTATATTTCTGAGCTCGATATTGCTCATAACAAAACACAACTCCTCGCGGAGAATTTAAAACATTTCTGACGTGAAGTTCGATTATTTGAACTGGAAAATAAGCTACTCACTAATTTTTATGTAGAAAAGATGTACAAATATAGAGCTTATTTGCATTTATCGTGATTCTCGAAACAGAAAATTCTTTGTTACTTGGTATAGAGCTTGAAGCATGGAATAAAAGCCGAGATTAAGTCAAAATCCTGCATATTTAATAATAATGATATTCGATATAATATGAGAAGGGTTTCAAACTTTTTGTTTTATCGTGGGCCGTCTGGAATATTGAATAATAAAATTCAATATTTCCAGTTGAAATGTGCGTCCGATTTTCTGGACGTATCCTATTTACGATCGGGCCTAGCGATAAAAAAATGCGTCTAAAATTTTTCTTTTCCGAAAAATGAAATTGGTCAAATATTTTTAGTTCACGAATCAGGGTCTGCTTTATATTATCCCAAACAACTGTTTGCTGCCATTTTCGTGTTTTGTATTCGAGGCTGCGGTTCGCGTACTTCCTTATTTTGTAACGAATTTCAGCCGAAACGGAATAGAAACCAGTAGCAATGACTTACTTTACAAGCATTTAAAACTTCTAAACATTCTTGTTTTGGTTTTGTAAGTTTTCTTCTACAAACTATTTTGTAGTCAACACTGCCGATTGCTGGAGGAATCACTATATAAATACCAGCAAATTATCTTTATTTTGTCGGGGACTTTTGCAGTGATTTGTGTCGTGTGCTATGTGTTCCAATTTCTGTAGTAGAATTGTCAAAATGTAAGTTCAAATTGATTATATAGTACTTTAAGTACACAGTGAATACGCAATTAACACATTTTCTATGGATACTTTCTTATACAGTTTTGTTTTTAACCTAGAAAAGATTTAGAAATGCACTGTCATCATTTAGGTGATGCGAAGTGCAGTTTCGCCTTATAATATAACATTGACAATAGGTTGTGTATCCATTTCTTTATGTCTGTCTGTATAATTATTTTTATACCAATATTGTTTTCTTTTGGAAAAAATAAATATGGCTCGACTGTTTTCTATGCCAAGTCGTTATTCTAACGATTGTTATTGAATCAATCACAATTTCATGAAGTTGAATGTTCAGTTGACAATACAATGCGGGAAAATGCAAAATTATACCGAAAATATAGTAGGTAAAAGTGGATTTCCTGATACTAACATATTTAATGTACCGTATTAAATATCTACGATCAATATATAATTTGGACACTTAGACCTTAACATTAGTATATCTAATAACCTAATTATTTATTCATTTGAATTTATGACACGTAGTGAAAGGCAAAATGAAAGATACTATCGTGCTTATATTTTATTCGATACTTAAAAAAATCTAATTTTCAACCAAAGTAACTTTTATAAATAGTAATATGTTTGTAAATTTATATTTCTAAATTTAGAGATATTGAAATATCTTTCAGAACTCATGTTGTCATGTTATTAAAAATTAAAACAATTTTTGACGAAGGTACACATATATGTCGACACATCGACTTTAAAAATAAAATTGTGTCTTAAACCCTAAAATATTTTAATTTTTTATTTTTCATGCGACTTTCCAGATCACCTCTTTTTAGGATGGTCTAGTGATGTAGGTCATTTACCATGATCGGTCAGGTCACTTATTTGATCAGGTAAAATAAATAAATGACCGGTCATTTTTAAAACTGACCTCGCAAGCTTAACTCTTAAAAACCAGGTTTAACTGTTGATGGTTAAAATTATTATTATATTATTCAATTATTGTTAATAATTTTGTCAGTGTGTCGTAAGCCCAATATGAGAAAAACGAAAACGTTAATATGGAATTATTATAAAAAGGTCAAGATTAATGATTAACTAACTGTAACGAAAATATATGTAAAAGTATGTGTGCTTGTAAGTTATTTGTATTTAACTATTTTGTGACTGCATACAGGGTACAATATCTCATTTTAATCGTAGAGTAGTCAGGAGTGTGATTCTAAATGAATTTTAAATTTTTTCATTTATAACGGTCACTTACCGAAAAATAAATGTCCGGTCATTGAACATCACTAGTTGAACTAAAATTTGTTTATTTTGACAGAATAAATACTTATCGGATGTAAATTTTCTGCCTGTGCTCTTTTAATTTGCCTCGGGATATTTAATATCGAATATCCGTAATAAAATTATGTTATAAATCACTTTAATCAATATGATTAATTTCGCGTGTTTGTTTATCTAAATGTTTTGAAATAGGAATAAGTTCGTCCAAGTTATTTAGCTCTAATTCCTGAAATGAAATGTTGGTATTAATGTGAAAAATTGTAGTTCGTAATTTTTGAAGGGTAGTAGGTAGTGTTATTATCTGTAATTATCCTATCAAGTATATCCAGTTTCGCTAATCCTTTCGTTTAACGCTCGAGTAATGTTCTTAATGAATTTGTAACTTGTGTGACGACATAATATAACCGCGGGGTCTCAAGCAGTTTGCAATCCGTTGTATGTTAACATCTACCCGCCGGTATTCGCGAATACTTGTTTCAATTAAAATCGAACAAAGCCATACTTACTGATCTAAATCTTGCGGAGTTTCATTTCATTTAAAGTCATATAAAACAAAGCTTAAAATTGCATTTGCATTTCTTTTATTCTTGTATGCGAACGAAATGACTAGAAATACAGAAATAGTAGTTCTTTTAAGTTTAACGCGCTCTTAAATGAAACTGGGTAGTTTGTCGAGAAAAAATGTGCCTTTCATTTTATTAGTGAATATGAGAAAGTAATAAAAAAGGAATGTAATTTCATTTAACCGGCGAGTTAAGGATTCCGTGCGAGGCACATGTTTCATTTGTGACACTGGATGCTGGATGCTGGATGCTGGATGTCAGCACTCAGCACTTTCTTACTTCACGCTGATGCTGATTCAATGCTTTCGGGAAACAGAATCACTCGTTCAATTGTTTGAGGTTTTGTGTAACTGTTTGTATTCATCATAAGTCGGTACCATAACAATTAATTTCATTCCTAGGCTGTTTACACTAGTGTTAACGTCTGAACAATTATTTAGTTTTAGACACTAATGCCTGGTATTATCAGCGCAATTTATATGGCATTCAAATTAAACGTCACTCAAATTAACATACACCCATTTAGTTTGCATACTTATTAAAAATATTGCTAGTTTCAAACATATCCTAATATATTGTAACAATTGTGGAATAATGTTAATTAAATTACAATCGTCAAATTACATTACTTTACGATCAAAATGTAATTAATTAATTAGCTCAATTACATGCAAAAAATTTAATTAAATTACACTCAATAATTACTAATTACAATTACTTTTTATTTTTTATAAAAATAAGAAAAAACCTTTTTTAATTTTACAACTTTATACTATAAAAAAAGTAAAATATTTTACAACTTTATACTATAAAAAAAGTAAAATATTAAACAAAGGCAAAATGTAGAAGTCTAAAACAAAAAACGCAATACAAATATTGTGGATTGTGGTTATTTCAACTGATGTTTTACAATTAGTAATTTCTCAAAGACATAATCTGATAATTTACAGCGTCTTTTAAATTAAGGCCTGTAAATGAAAATAATCTTTCACCAAAATGAGGAAGGCAAAATGATGTTCTGCTTCAGAAAAATTACGGATCTCCATTTCAATTTGATTAGAAATTGATTTCATCTCAATCATCAAAAAGTCATAAAATTGGTTATTTTGTTCATGAAAAAAACAAAGTAATTGGCAATGTAATTGTAATTACAATGAAAAAGTTCTAGAATTACTTGCATAAATAATGTAATTAATTACTAAACTTTCAATTACAAAGCGAGTGTAATTGAAAATTTAAATAAACAATTACATTTCAGAAAAATGTTACGTAATTTAATTACTTGTAATTAATTACTGCTCATCTCTGCGCGTCGGACGATGGATCATAAGATCCTCGGTTTGAGCCTCGCAATCCAAAATTTTCACCACATAAAATTATCCGGGTGGCTCCTCCACAACTACCATGCTTGCCGTGATTTGACGGCTGGTAACTGCACTTCACGCGCAAAAATATATCGTAATAACCGACATCTGCTTTGAGCAGAATGCCACATCCTGTAATAGGTAAAAGCGTGATGACATATTTATTTTATTTTATTTTGGAAATACCTGAAAGCATAATTTCAGAGAGATAATATCTTTAGATTAAATTTAAAGTACGCATTTATTAAAAATTGCGTGCATAAAACAAACCTAATTCTTTTTTGTTAAAATTTGTTTATATCACGAAAAAATAAAATTGTCATGAATCAAAATAATAATCTACTAATAAATAGCAAGCGATACAATCATTATACTTTTATCTTAAATAAAAATAAAACTGCATAAAATTCTGAAATATGTTTTCGGTATGAAAACAAAATACTGTTATTGTTAACATTTTAAATTGATCTTGTAAATAATAAAATAAGAATAAAAATTTCATGTAAGGCATGGCATTACGAATGTTCGTTGAGAGTTTCTGAAGTGCACATGATTGAAATACATAACATTACACGAGGAACGCTTTTTTAAAATAAAGTTAGACATATCTGAATAGAGTGGAAGCTAGCGTAAAAGACACGCACTCAAGTTTACTAAGGCACGGCACACAGAACGGTTGTTTATATTCCATATATAAATCCTTTCCAATCATTATTGAATATAAATCGAATAATCTGAAACTACAGTCGCAGTCGTGGCAGTCGTGGCAGTCGGTCGCAGTCGCCGTAGTCGACTAGATTGAATTCAGCGAAGATTTTCGCAAACCGCGTGATGGCTTCACACATAGAATACAAGAGAAACAAGCGTTTGTGTCAGATCAATAGAGCTTGGATGCTTGGAAGTTCGACTAATAGGCGACGACACGGCGTACGCCGTACAGCGTACGGCAGCGTTCCATTCGTGTCGCATTCTTTGCCGTTGAGTCCCCGACTCGTCGCGAAATCGCTAGCGGTTTACCGTTGATGACTTGCCGGCAATATATCCTCATTTCCTCGAGTGAGTATGTTCAGTGTTCTACGCTCAACACGCCGACACGCGTGAAATACATCGGCAGGCCCACGCTCCACGCTGCCACGCTGCCACGCTTCCTTCGGGACTTACATTGTTAACTCGAATGCTGTTTTAATATTGAATTTGCTATTTGCACGCTAGTCAAATGAATTTCATCGCCGAGATTTTTGTGACCGGTTAATTCCTCCTCCCTTGACGACGTTTTGTTGTGTTAGGTTTCATTTTTCAATTAAATCCTGATTTAAATTCAACATAAAACGATTTTACCATTGATTCTCATTTAGATTAAATATTTTGCGTAATTAATTTTTCACTTCTTATAAACACAAATCATTTTCCGATTTTAAATGGCCAAATGAAAACTATCAGGCAACGGTCGTGGTAAGGTGCGTTGACGGTTCACTTGATAACGCAAGTAAATGATTCCGCAAACGGTATTAGAAGCGGTCATGTCTTCCCAAAACACGCGATCACTTTGACTGTGGCGGTTAGCGATTAGCAACAGTTTTCAGTGTATCATGGTGTAGGTTTTTTTGAGAATTTTATAATATTAAAAGTAAGTAACAAAAAAAACCTTCATTTTTGCATTTTTGAAGATCACGATCGCCGCCGCAAACGCGTTGGTTTGCGGAATCCTTTAAGCAACACTACTCGCGGTCAGTACTGCGTACTGATGTCATATCACCGAAAACGAGGAACCGAGGCGGCATATAACTTAAGCAGACTGCTTTAACAAAAAAAAATCTAAAATATACATATTTTGAAAAGGCTATTCCACGATATTTTTTTATAATTTTTTTACATAAGAGTGCAGTATGTAACAAACGGTGGTTCAGACTTTCGAAAAAAAAAAAAATTGGGAAAATTAGAAAATAATATATATTTAAATTATAATATTATATTTTATTATTAGAAAAATAAAATAAATTAATGCACTTAATTTGTTTCACTTTTTGGTCCTATTTTACAAAAACATTTTGACATTCTCACCCGAGTAAAATCCGAACAGATCCGACACGTCCGAATTTTCTTAGTTAAGGAGGAGTGGGAGTAAATACTTGTATCCCATTTGCTACAAATGTCCTACGTCATCAAAAACCATACATGGCGTATTTATTAAAAGGAATAATATAGAATTAAAAATGTGAAATTTTCCGCATCCTTTAACTCTTATCTTTCATATTTTCAATAAACTTGAACCATTTTTGATTATGGTGGAATAGCCTATTGAACAATGGATAGTTTTTGGTGGAGTTGCGGGGCTCACGTGTCATTTCGTTCTTTAATTTTTTTATGTAGTGGTTATGTAACAGCAACAGCACCATTATTACAAGTTCTTTATCAAGTTAATCAATACCTAATGGACTAATAGAAGTACCCTGTACAACATTTTTATGAACAGATAATAGAGCTATTTCATCCTAATTTCAAATGTAATTAGTTAAACAGGACTCGGTGGTTATTAGAACATAACATTAAAATAAAGCGCATGCTATATAATTTAATCACAGATATTTAGGTGTGGCTAATTGCTTGACCTTGTCGTTCCCATTTCTTTTGTTTACTTTCCACGTTTGAAAATGTGCTGCACTCATTAATATCGTTAGTAATCTACCGTGGCCCGGGGCACAAAGGAAAGGGGTCACGTTACAAATATTTTATTTCAACTCTTACCCTTCTAAGGTTTCATAGGAATCACTAGTCTCTCTGCTTCAAAAATTTGTTAAAGATACAAATGATAACAGACCAGAAGGTATGACTAGAAGCAGGATGGGGCTGTACATTCACAATTTATGAATTCGAACATCCATCAGTTTAGAGGTGGATCGTGAACCGCCCCGTAGTTCGACCATTCGACCATTCGCTGTTGGGTGTTTGTAAGGCTGGGTTCACACTGATTTCTTGAAATTGCTTCAAACGAAACATTAACTACGTTTACACGTACTGCGAAAATTTACATTGACTTGACTTTAAAAAGGCGACTTTCCAAAAAAAAAAATTACTAGTACGTTTACACATTAAGTACAAATCTACTTTACTTTAGATTATTAACTTGTCCTTCACTTATCCGATTGTTGACAGTCAATAATTTGTATGGTCATGTTAAAATTTGTACACAAGTTATCACATGGAAAAATGGATTGTTACAATAGCAAAACTTTATCTTACGTATAGTGATAGCAATTTAGATATTTACTATAACAATATTTATATGTATATTAGAAATTTAAATATTGTTATTGTAAATATCTAAATTACTTTTACTATACGTAAGATAAATTTTTGCTATTGTAACAATCCATTTTTTTCGTGCAGGTAAATAATTTATTTAACTATGTAAAAAATTCCAATTCATAGCATTTTTATTATTTGTAGAAAAACCATGGACAATAATTTGAAATTAAACATATAAAATGACAAAGTAAAGTCGATCTTAAAAAAAAAACTTATATGAGTCAAGTCGATAGTGTTTACACAGAGGCAAAAGTCGCCTTTTCAAAGTCAAAGTACATTTTTGCTTTACATATAAACGTAGTCAATATGTTTCAATATAAAACGGTTTCACTTTAAGTAGTTTTGATTTGATGAAACCTAAGTATGAAGAATTAATCCTCGCCTCTGCTAGGCTCCACTGAATTACTTTCAAAACCTCAATTCTATCTCGTTTATTTGCTGCGCTTGTATATTTATTAACAGAAATGATATTAATGTATTTCTAATCTCCTTTCAAGAAAAATTGTTGATTTTTGGCGTTTTAATAATTTGAATAATTGTGATTTATTCTTTTATTGTGTATCGAAGCGTTTTTATTTTTTTGTTAAACCAGTGTGTATCAGACCCGCTGAATGTGTATTGAAAAAATCATTATCAATCAAAAACGCATCGGACTGTGGAAAAGAGAACCGGAATTGGAATTTCGCAGCCGACAACTGAAATTTTCATCACATAAAAACCATCCGTTTGGCTTCAGTTCCATTAATTTCTTGGGGTGGCGTCATTTGACAGCTGGTAGCGTCGCTTCGCATTGTGCAGAATTTGCTCAAATATATTTATTTAATTAAAAAGTAACATTACAACAACAATGCTCGAAAGCAAAATGGCCGAATCGTTAGTTTGCCAGACGGCCACTGCCACTGCACTAATTACTAATCCACAGAAGCAGAAACAAACTCACGCATCACGCATGTTCGTGTCCTGCCGCCGCACTTTTTAAGACCGTCACGTAAATTATAGTTTTCCATAACGAGGAAAGCATAATTTATTCCGAGAGCACTAATGGCATGTTAAATATTTGTACTCCATTTAAAACTACCGTATAATTATTTTCTACCAGCATAATCTTTGTTTGAAACCAATCTATACAATAAATTGTAGGTTTATAAGTTTATTCAATATTTACAAAACATTGTGATTTGATCCTAGTTTCGTGCACAACATACTTGATATTGTTTCGTTTCCTGCGTTGTATTTTATCGATTTGAGTTCAAGTTAAATAATGTTTCACAAACTTCATATTTTGTTGGCATTCCGATGATAAATATTTCACTTTGAACTCTTTTTTTTAAATAAATAATATTTAATGTTTTCATTCACATTATCTATTGATATTTAATTCCAAATTTACTCTGTACATATACTAATATTATTAGTTAATAATAAACGTATTGTAACAATCAATATTGGTTTTGTTAATATCGAAATATCTTCAGTAGGTAGTTTAAATATATGATACATAGTGGAACTCCGAGTACAGATATAATTTGAAAGCCACAAAGTCCACATTTTGTCAGCATGCAAATGTTAAATATTTCTCTTTGCACCCTTTTATTTATATAAATAATGTTTAATGTTTTCATACATTTTAGTAATATTGACATATAGTCCTAAATAAGCATTGAAATACACTGAAATATTGAGTTATTAATGGATGCATTCGAAGTTTTGAACATGCATGCGGAATTTCCTTGATGTTTTTAAATAATGTGTCCTGACAAATAGAATAGTGTTTTAGGAAGACGTGCAGTAATGAAGCGTCAGTAAAGACGAGGGCAATTTTAATGGGTGTCTCAATGAAATCTAAATGAAATGTGTGAACCCGGCCGAAGCACAAAACCATCCGTCGCGTCGCACTCAAGTATATAATTCCCTCGTTTGCATCATAGATGTCTCGACGCTCGTTCCATTTGCGAGACTGGCAAATGGATGGCTGCGGATTTGCGAAACAGTAGACTGCTTGTTTTTGGAAAACACCGCGCTATTTGGCGGCAAAAACCGATTTACGGATGTGAAAATGAGTTTGTTATGGTTGTTAGTCAGTTATCCTCTTACACGAATAAATAATTGACTTTGGGGATTTTTTGGTCCCATGCGCACGCGTGTGTAATCCATTTAATTAATGAAGTCCGCACTCCCAACGAATTATGAGCAGGTTTTTTCCCTTTTTAATCGATACAGACGACTTGAGTTTTGGTCAAGTGCAAGGAATTATGTTGGCTTCAAAAGGATTTGCTAGAGAACCATCAATTGCGGTGTGCGCGGTTAATTGCCCCCGTCGCAGCGTCGTAGCGTCGTAGCGTCCCGGCGCCGTGCTACGCCTACCGCCGCCGTTGCCCTTGCCGTTGCCGTTGCCGTTGCCCACCCCTTTGCTGTGACACTCGACACTCTGACATCGTTACACTTACCTCTGTACACCCCTGATTCCGCCTCCCCCGGTCGACCCTGAACCCAACCACTTTCCGCTTTGTTCCGATTTAATCACTGTTTCACCACGTTTTCAAACATCCCACAATTATTTTACTACATTCTTTTAAAACTTTTTCTATTTATATCAACTTTTTTATCTTACTTTAACATCATTTTTTAAATATCATTGAATAAACTTGAACTTCCTACAACCAAATTAATTTGTGATTAAAATGGTTCTAGTGATTACATAAGGAGAAAAATTAAAGCAGAATTATTTTTTAAATACATTGTAAACTAACTCTTAATTAATTAATTTATATAAACGTAAATTTCTGAGGAGTAGTAAAATATATATGAGAAGAATAAAACGAAATTGAAAAATAAGAACGCAACAAATCTAGTAAAACTGAGAAGTAAAAAAATACGTCTTCAGGTTGAAATGGATGAAAAATAAAACATTATGGTTTTGTACAAACCATTGAGTTTTATCGCTGAGCTAAACGCCATTTAATTATGGGATGCTCATCATTGATAAATCAATCGAATGAAGCAGCACGGAGACCGACAGCCCGCTTGCCGTTGCCCGTTGCCCGCTGCCCGCTGTGAACATAAAACACGGCAATTGCGAATCGTTACTTTTACGAATTGGAGTTCAGTTTTAATGCAGTTTTGTTTTATCTTCGTTGCGACATGATAGCGGTCAACATCGACGGTGGTTGAGTCCGGGGCTGATTGGCTGCGGGAACGCGGGACTTCCAGGCCGGAGTCGGGAGTCAGGAGTCAGGAGCTGGGACGTCGTTTGTCGCTCGTCGCTGCACGGTCCACGTTTACAGCTGTATGCCCCGATGAGTAATCGTATATGATATCTTTCTCTTGTCTCGGTTGGGGCCGGGGTCGGGGCCAGAGCCGCAGCCGGAGCCGGGGTCGTCCCAACGAATTCGCTCGACCGGGAACCGTGCCCGTTATTTTCTGCTACTGAACTCGTTATGGATCGTCGCATTGTGGTTTAATACCAGGGCATACGCGCCGATGCTTCGCTCTCTCATCGCCATCAAATAAGTTTGCTATTGATGCGGTTTCCGTCTCCATGTTCCGTGTTCGCATCTAGAGGCGCTCGTCTCGTCGTCTCTGGGTTCTCAGTGCTCGGTGTTCGGTGCTCGGTGCTCACTACTCGGTGCTCGCTACTCGGTGCTCACTACACGGTGCTCACCACTCGGTGCTCACTGCTCGATGTTCAGACGTTCAGAGCCTGGCCGCCGAGCAATTTCGCAATGGTACAAAGATGCACCTGGCTGCACAGAACATCACTGCTTATTTGTTTGTTTACTGAAAATTCCTCCTCCCGTACTCTTCTCTATACTCCGACTGCTGCTATTGCTGTATCGGAAAGACGTACTAAGCGAAAAAGTTAATAGGTTATGTAATGCGCCAGCATCCTATTCCATTCCATTTAATTGGGACTTTTGTTAGATTCTAAACGAATGAATTTGTATTTGTTCAATCAATAATTCGTTTCGAAACCATTTAACTTCCTTTCATATGAAAAATAAAGCAGGGAGTTTGAAAATATTAGATACATTTTTCACTATTACTGATGGTATTTGGATCGATATAAAACGCGGCTCTCGGTTTCTTCTTCCTTACGGAACGTGACAAAACGAAACGAAATCTTCCTGACGATTTTATAGCAAAGCCTTTAAGTGATGCGATAACGTCAATAACGAGATATGCGCAAATAAAGATGTATAGCGAAAAAGGATAATTAGAAAATTCAGATTAGCGAGTGTGTGACGTCGAAACTGCTCAACTGTTGGAATGCTAAACGAGGGAATTATACTTTCTAATATAAAGGAGAGGTAGAAACAAAAAGTCCTGTGCCCGAATGTGTGTGCATACGTTTGTCGAAGTGCGAGTTCGCATGCATATTTATACAAAAATAGCGCGTGAAATTTGCACATGACGCGGTCGTTGCTCGTGGCTGAGTTCGCCTGGTCACCGTTCACCGTTCACCGTTCACCGTTCACCCTCCGCCAAACCGAACCATGGCTCATGCTCATGCCATGGCATTGCGTTACGTAGAAACCCTTGTGCTTGTGCTTGTGCCGTGTGCCGCTAATGTAACACAGCGCTTTCATTTTTTTAACGTCAGCTGAAATATTAATTTCTTAAGCAGATTTGAGTTTCTGATTTGAACAGTCGCGCACGAAACTCTACTTTGACTTGATGTTCGTCGTTCGGCTACACTGATTAGATATTTGCGGTCAATATTCCACCTCAGTTTAAGGACAAACAGAATTTAACTCCGTGGCATTCCACTGGCTAACGCTATAAAACGTGCATGCATGCCTTGAAAAATTGCAGGACGTATATTCACTGAAATTATGTCGCGCTCGCACACAAATTTCTTCCGAATTCACTTGATATAATATTCCTGCTTCATGAAACCTACTGCAACAGAATAGAAATATGCGGTTTTAATACCTGCAGATATTTACTTAACTGAAATGAAGTTGTACATATTTATTCCTTCTGTTTGTGCAGCCCTAAGATATACTTAAAATAACCCTTGAGCTTTCCATTAAATTTGACAGTATACAAATTTCCCTGGTACATGTCAAACTTGAAACTTCTATTTCAAACAAGCTTCTTTCAGAAAACTATTAGTATATACGTTCAAGTAAGTAACTTTGCGTCGTCACAACAAAATGTAAGTAAACATGAGGTATGCTTCAACATCAAATTGTGAGATGAAGGAAAATCGACGCTAACATGTGTACACACAGGGGTTACAATACGGCCTGGAAAAATTATGCTCGTTATGTTCGTCTCGTAGCTCGGTAGCTCGCTTTTCGTTGTGTTCAGTTATCGTTGCAGGGGCGCTGGGGTGGTGGCGCTCGCACTGCTGGGAACCTGCGAACTGATTGCGTACGTGATGATGGTTTGATGAGCAGATACCACACTCCGTTTCATCCGTTATCAACAACTGTATCCAAACTTATAGGACGTTTTTAATTAAGTGTCGTTTGCAGAAACAGCGATATTTCTCAGTTGTCACGGATTTTTTATGACTGAACTAAATACAGTTGGAATTTAATAAAATTTAGGCAATAAATTTATCAGCCTGTCCTACAGCCTGCTTATACAAAATAAGGCTACGCCTGTGATTAACGCAGCGCATCTGCAACAATTATTACCGAATATATTTACTTTCATCTTCCCATTTTTTGTAATATGAACTTATCGTGTAATATTCAAAAACTGAATTAAAATAAATATAATTTTAATAATGATAAATATAGCTCTAAAGCACAAACCAAATTGCGAAAAGCCAAAGGTATATTTACAGCATTGTTTTCTTTGTTTTGTTTTGAACACCACGTGCTACATTTCTGCAGAGAAACAATACGATGACAAATATTAGTATAGTCTCTTACTTTTGTAATATTTCCAGTTGTCTTGAATATTTAAAATTGTTATTCACAGCTAACGCTCTTATTTTGGAACTGGTAATTACGGAACGACTAAGTAATTATTTCCGGTGGTAGGTAAATATTTTGAAAAATTTAGAATGAAGTATTCTCGCGACGGAAGCGATCTCCGACAAAATGTAATACGCAGGAAACTGGTTATAAATATTTGAGTCCGCGGTTACTGCAATTTGATGCGTAAGAAGACTTGTGCTTCCTTCTGTATTTATCTGTTAGTGGTCATGTTATTATGCCATTTGCAGTTTAGATAATGTGATGGCAATATCTGAAATACTAGAAAGTGTAAGTCGTCCCCGGCATTCTTGGGGCGATCGAGCGGTGTTGGGCCCCGGTGGAAATACGTGGTCATGTTCATGCATATTCTTGGGTGACCGCGGTATTGCGGTGCGTGGTACTAGTGCGTGGGTACATCGACAACGACAACGACAACGGGAATGCGTCTGATTAGGGTCGCTTAGAGGCGCAGAGCGGTGAACGACAGAAAGCCAGAAAGGCAACGGATCAGCGCTCACTGCTCGGTCGACGCTAATCTATGATTGCGCGGCATGCTGGCGTCGCGTGACGAGGCGTGTGTGCGTGTAAGTGGTCACGACATACGCGCCTAACCCCACAACACCGCCTACAACCGCCGCTAGCGGCGCCGTCAACCCGTCACCCGACCGCAGCTTTCTTCAAATTCGACCTTCTAACGACTGATGGACTGATTCTGATTCTGATTCTGATTCTCATTCTAGCCAAATTCACCTGCTCGAATAACGATTTGTTCAACTAGATGCCATTTGTATTGAATTTGTAAATATAAGTAGGCTTACTGCAAAATTAAATCTCAATTAAAATTAATTATATTTAATGGAGATTATTCAACTAAAACCAGTGAAATAATTATTTCAGTAATAAAGATGTAAATTAATGATTTTGTTATTTAAGTATAGTTATGTAAAATTATATAATTTTCGGGATTACAAATTTTTTGTGCAATTTGAGATTTAAGTAATTTAAAATTACTTTTATATAATTTAAATAAAACACATATCAGTTCCCGAGATGTAAGATTTGCTGAGTGGATAAATGGTATTACTTATTTTATGTACAGTGAGGGCAGTATTTTTTATGTTGAATAATTTTGAGAACAGAATAACAGAAATATGAATTTACTTTCCGTTGTTTCATTAAAATAAATAAACAATTTAATAATGTAGGTGTGGTGTGAGAAAGAGAAACTGAAGGTAATTCTTTCGCTTTAGCTGCGGCGTGGACGGAGTAGGGGTGGGCGGGTGTAAAAGCAAAAGGTGTAGCGCTGCGACGTCGTGCAGCTTGCGTGCGCTTGAGTCGCCGCTCAAGTCGCGTTGCCCAGCGGCCATCGTTTTAATGGCAAGGGGCAACGGTTAACTCCAGAGATCAACGGCGCGATACGGTTGCCTGCACGGCGCACACTTTAATATGTAATATTGTCGTAATCATGCGGGGGCCAGGCGACACTCGCTCACGTAAGCCATATCATGCCACCTGAACAGGAGGGCTGCTGAGACGAAGGCGGTCGTCGGGGAGGTGGTCGAGTGGTGACCGCGCAATCACGAATCACGACTCACGACCGCGCACCGTTCGCCGTTCAACGTTCAACGTTCACCCACTCGCTCTCGTATTTCATTTCGCTCGACTCCGACCTTTCTTTATCGCGCTTTATACGCGGCCTAATCGAAGATGTAAGCATTGAATTTAATGAGCGCAATTTTAATGAGGCCACTGGCTGCACTAGAGCGGCGGAGTGGCCTATCGTGATCCGGCGGCCGCGTACCGCGTACCGCGTACCGTAGCCGTCGGCAGTCGCACATTCAATATGCGCCAAGCATTCTGTCTATTCAGCTGCTATGTTTCTTTATAAATTTGTCGGCTATAGAAATAGCAGCCACTTATCAAAATTATTGTAATTTGATGTAATTTACTGTGGGATATGAAATATTTCCTAAATTGAGAGAGAACTGGTCAGATTTCCCGACGCTTATGATTACAAATTCAGTCCAGATAAATATTTCCCACGATTTGTCTCGATTTTTATTGGAGTAGGTGACAATTACTAAGTTTACATGCAGTTTTGAAAAAGATTTCAGTTTTCAGTCAAAACAGGTGTAAAAATAGATTTGAAAAGTTTCGGCGCATGCGCATTTAGTTGATTTGAGTGACACCGGAATGTAAAACATAACCTCTCAGTATCGCTTGTGTATAAAATATGTACCTATAATAATCTTTTAATAATGTAATATTTATTAGAATGTGTTTTCTGAAGCTGCGTTGCTAATGCTATTCTGATTATTTTCTGTATAATAGTGGTGTTCCAAAGTTCGCAAGCGTAATCTCGAAACTGCATTTTACGTGTTTAAATGAATTGTTTTCAAACCAATTTTCAGAGATGGGCAGTAATTAATTACAAGTAATTAAATAACGTAATTAATTACATTTTTCAGAAATGTAATTGTTAATTTAAATTTTCAATTACATTTGCTCTGTAATTGAAAGTTCAGTAATTTATTATATTATTTATGTAAGTAATTAGTTATTCTAGCACTTTTTCATTGTAATTATAATTACATTGCCAATTACTTTGTTTTGTTTTTTCATGAAGAAAATAACCAATTTTATAACTTTTTAATGATTCAGATGAAATCAAATTCTAATCAAATAGAAATGGAGAAGGATAATTTTTATTTACAGGCCTTACTTTAAAAGACAATGTAGATTATCAGATTATGTCTTTGAGAAATTAATAATTGTAAAACATCAGTTTGAATAACCACAATCCACAATATTTGTCAAAACGTTTTGTTTTATATATTTTAATAATAACAATTTTATGTTCCTACAATTTGCCTTTGATTAATATTTTACTTATTTGTTGTGAAATAAAAAATGAATTAAAAATGTGTTTTTTCTTATTTTCATAAAAAATCAAAAGTAATTGTAATTAGTAATTATTTAATGTAATTTAATTACATTTTTTGCATGTAATTGAGTTAATTAATTAATTACATTTTAATCGTAAAGTAATGTAATTTGACGATTGTAATTTAATTAACATTGAGTCAGTAATTATTAAAAAGTAATTAATTATTATTTTTTCAGTAATTTGCCCATCTTTACCAATTTTAAAGTCAACCCCATGAATTTTAGTTTTGGTTTGAGTTAATTCAAAACGGTTTTGACATTGTATACATGGAGATTTCAAAAATTAAAAGATTTGAAAACGGTTTCCAAACTGCGTGTATGTATAAATTTATGTTGTCGTAAAGTGAATAAGTAATCGCTTTTAATTTTTTGAATTACTTACCTAAAAGAAAAATACTGTAATCCATTACAAGAACTGAATGTCGTGACTACTCAGATATGAAAATTTCATTCAAAAAAATAAATATAAATCGTAAGTCTTAATGATCTGATATTCAAATCTTAATAATATATCTACAACTATATGCTGTACGTCAAAATTATAGTTAAAAATCAAAGTGCATGTCGAATTCTTTCCGGTTCTAACGTCTATCGTTCGTTGGTTAGATACCTACATTGTAGAGTAGGGTCAATTTCGTCTTGAGATGGTTTGACAAGTAACCACTTCACATAGGTTGATCATATCCGTTTTGTTTTCCGTTTGTCGGTGAACATTACACGTTTGACAAGCGAAGCCAGAACGGCGAAGCTGGTACCGGTGTCGTTCGCTGGCCGGGCGCCGTTCACGTATGGTATGAAATCGGGCAGCAGGCCATCGGGGTTTGTGCAGTCGGCATTCGGGTGTTCCTCGTATCTAGTGCAACGCGAGCAGAGAACAGCGAGCGGCTTGCCGCGACGCTGCCGCCGTTCAGATAAGAGGACGAGCTAAATGGCCGCCAGATTACGACGCTTGGAAGTTCTCGTGATCCGGCTGGATAGTTCCTTCCTGTCATTACCGGTAGCGAGAGGTCTCGGCCGTCCGGGATCCGCTGGCGCTGCCGGTTCCGAAGTCGTGGCCCAGCCCTCGTCGCCGAGTGATGAACACATTCCGTGGCTCATTGCTCCATTAGCCGGTCATTCCTCGACATCGAGACATGTCGACGTCCAGTCATCGCCAACAGGATCACACTAACTGCCCATTTTTCCTGAGCGGCCTGATCATGTTAAACTGTTTCAAAACATGAGTTTATCTCTCACAATTTTCTGCAACATGAATTATAATTAATTTGCATGATATTGGATGTTACGCCATCAGGCGTCAGCGCGGCAGCGCTTGTATATTCAGCGTGGAGCGATAGTGCCGCTATGCCGCTACCGAGCCCCCGAGCGTCGTCTCACACTCGCGGCTCGCAGCCTGTGCCACTGCCATGGTGCCATGCCGCTATGCCGCTATGCCGCCATGCCGCTCTGCCGTGGCCAGACGCACAGCTCACTGATTTGGATTGCATAATTGTTAAGACTGCTGTGCCGACAGCCGACTGTCGACAGCGAACGCCAACTCGCCCCACGTCCCGCGTCACTTACCGCTTGCCGCTTGACGACAGAACGCCGTCTCGTCGTTTTCTCGTCCCTCAAAAGAACATCATTTGAATATCTTCATAATCTCCTTTGCAGTTCGTTCCGTAATTAAAACAAACTGCGTGTGTTTGTTTTCATTTTGTAAAGTCAAATTTTCCCACAGGTTTCTTTTATTTTTTAATGAACACAATTATAAGTTTCGTGGCATTTCGTCTTCATTTCATGTTAACGAACACCGAAACTACGGCGACAACGACAACGACAACGCCGTGTAATTAGCACGAGCGCGGTACCGCGATGCTCATTTGATTACTGGTGCTTTGGTACGTGATGTCGGGCGGCGCAGAGGATTGCGTGCCTGTGCACCGTGTCCGGATCTGGGTCTGGGTCTGGAAGTCAGAGTCCGGAGGGCACCACAGTTTTGGAACGGTGAACCGAGCCATAACTAGGAAAGTGTGCTTTGGTACTGTGGTGTCGTGGTGAAGTGCTACCGCCGCCACGACGTTCTCCCGCGGGACTGAAATTCTATCCTCAGTCAGACACACAAACACAAATCACGGCCAACACCAACAGCATATACAACGATTCACTATCACTACTTGACACTAGTGACTAGTGCTAGTAGTACACGACTGCTGTAGCTGTCCTACTCGTCTCGCTGTCTCCTAATTATAAAGACGGGTCTTAATAATTTCATTTACACGGGCCCAAAGGCTCGTATAAAATAGGTAACGTGCCGCTATTGAGAGTGCTGTTCTGCTGTTTCAGGGCCGAACATAAAAACCGCCATCGCCATCCTGAACTGCTTGCTGGCCCGGCAACTCTGCTTCGAGGATGCCTCTTGCTCCGCCATCCTCGAGATCATCCCGCGCGTCTGCGGACCCGAACTAGGTGAGTACCGCTGCCACTACCTCTGCTAGCAAGTAAGGAACGGGAATTCATTACGGAGGATGTGGGATGAACCACGACCCTCCTGAACCCATCGTTTTTTAGTCTGCTACGAACCTATTAGGCCAGATTGTTTCTGTTTCGTTCGCTTTTTACAACTATTTTTCAATCATATTACAAAACAGTCTTGTGTGCATCTGGATATTCAGTAGTTTTGCAGCATTTTATGCACGAGACTGAAATTTATGTTTGCGAAACAATGTAAACTAGAAATAAAAGTCACACGTACATACGTGGAAAGATTGTTGTGCTGACATTTTTGTTTGCTGACAAAAAGAGTAAATAAATATTGCTGCTATTGTTGACGTATAATAAAAGAAATAATTAGTTTAGAAAGAACTAGACAGAAATTCCAAAGCTGATCTGGGGACCGTATGCGATTTCCAGTTGGACCAATGTATTGCGGTAATTTAATTGTTTTGTCCACAAAACTTGAGTCCAGTTGGGAAAACTTCATGTAGTCAAGGAAATTTCATTATCTCCAAGCGATATACCTCTCGCGTGGCGACTGAGATATCTTCCGAGATGACATGAATATGTATTTAACCACAAACTAGGTTCGTAATCAAAATTAATCACAAGTTTTCAACTAAATTTCACGCACAATTTCTCTAAATTTTTAGCGTAATCATTATACATTTTCATTAAATTCGTTCAGCCCGAATCATCAATATTAAATGAACAATTTGACAATGATATCGTGAAAACAGTATTCTAATTTTATATTAACGAGTTCGGAACATGACATCTGTTCTCTCTGAGTATACAAACCTTTTTGAGGTGGAAATGCATGTTTGTCACAAAATTTTTATTAAATATTTAGAGAAGCCTTGTAGGGACAATTGTAGAACCTTTGTCAAATAAAAAATGTAATAACACAAACATTATACTTGATTTCTTCTGGCAAAAGTACATTTTGATTTAAAAATTATTATGGAAGGACGGAGAATTTTCTTTTTTAATAATAAAAATGTATTACAGCAATTGTCTGAGCAGTTATCCGCACCATCTTTCGTTTAAGCTCTCAAAGCATTAGTCATGAATAAAATTTTCTGCGTTTTACCCGGAACGACATTTCAAATAAAACGACATATTTTATCTGCGAATTTATATAAAAATAAAAGTGACCGCATTAGGATCGTGCAAGCTGGAGGCCCGGAGACGGAGACTGGATGCTTGAGCCACTGGACTGGTTACTGGTTACTGGTTACTAGTCACGTTCCGGGTGTAATTCAGGCTGTTTTTAAGAAGAGTGCACAGAAGCACAGCAGCACAGCACACGCACGCAGAAGCCACTCATATTTGTGTGGCAGTTAAAATGCTCCAGTCGCAGTGAAATGTGGCCGTTGCCCAACGTCGAGCGTAACGTTGGAGCTCAGCGTCGCCCCATATTCGACACTCCGCGCGTTATCGGGAATCGGTTCACCGTTCACCGTTCACCTGCCTTCCTTTCTCCCCGACTACCCCAGCGTCGCCGGCTGCAGTTTTATATTCCGTTTCTGGTAAATGAAGGGCGCAACGTGTCGTGTATTGTCGCTTCGTAAATCAGTCCTCGCTTCATTGCTCTCGTTTCCACTGCACAAAAATAAACGTAATTTTAGCTCAATCTTCCAAATTATTTCACCTGTAATTAAGCACCAGACATTTGTTTCAAACACGGTCCACGACTCCAAATAAATCACTTGTTATATTATGTATCTTTACTTTTCATTTTCGGTTCAGTTCGTTTGTTTTCTTTCAATTCATTTGATTTGTTCCAATTACTCTTAAGATACATAGATCTTATCAGCTAGAATAAAAATATTAAGAACATTTGTTATTACTGTAAAATTTGAACTTTGACTTTGAGCGTAGCAAGAAAAGCTTGTATAATTCTATGGTTTCTTCCGCGTAACAAACTTACGAAGCAGGAATTTTGAGAATTGTTACTTTAGTGAAAATTTACAGCTGCTTGAAGCTTAACTGAACCGGCTTCGCTTCTCGTTCACCTGCTCCTTCAATATTATCCAGTGTTTCAAAATCGACCCCTTTACAACTTCTTCTTCTTCTTGTTTATCCTGATTTTCAACTTTTCCAATCCACCCTTCTCCCATATAAATCGGATAATCGAGGTGGGATTTACACATGCGTATGGTATAAATATTTTTAAAACAGTCTGGAATACATTTGAGTACTTCGTAAAGAAATTTGTCGGTTTTTAGGACAAGTCGCTTTTTATCGTTTGTTCGAATGAAAACTTCAATGGGTTCTACTGAAGCTAGTGCGGAAAGTTGAAGGAAAACTAGTCAAAGTTTTAGGCGAAACAAGCTGGCTATAGAGCGGCTTGCAACTTGCAGTTTCAATGCACTCACTTAGCTTTGTGGCGACAGTTATGTGACTGACTATTATATTCATACATTCGGGTTCACATCACTATCGTCAATTAGAATCCCATAGGTAATTACAAAATAGTAAGATTTATTACTCAAATGAGCTATTTGTGTGCCATTTGTACATATCGCTAGAAAAAATGGGCAAAAGTTTTTCGGCAGACTTTTTGTGCTATTGCTGTCAGAATCCAGATTATAAGATGGATATGATTAGAATTAATGGGTAAAGATTAAAACACTTGGTGCTGTCCACGAAAAATTGATATAATTAATATGAATGAAAAGTACAATTTCGTTAAATAACACTTGTTCCACCAAATAACGACAACATCCTCAATTAACACTATTAAAATCCAAATGAAGCAGAATTAGTTGTCTTTTACCAAAAAGTGCTATTTAACAAAAATGTACTTTCATTCCTGATGACATGTAGCCGAAACTAGTTGAATACCTATAGATATCTATTTTTCGTGGACATCACCAAGTGTTCGAATTTTACCTTTTTGAAAAATGTTCCACCAAGTGCCGACAACATCCTCAATGAATACTATGATTAGAATTATGTGCTCTCAGTTTGTATAGCAATGAGATCATCATTAAGTGACGGTGAAGGTGAAGAAGTGGTGCTGTGGATCATATAGTAGTCTTTTCCGTTCTATTAGAGTTTGGCAGGAATGATCACACAACTGGGCCCTCCTGTTCACGCTTATTGACATCGCACAATGCGATGATGCCTGCATCCGGTTGTAATGTGTCAATGATATTGAATAGCGCTGGATCAATTGCAATTTAGTGGTCAATAATTAACTATTCAATTCGCCGTAAATTGATGGGGTGCAGGACTGATTCCGCGTTATGATTGAATACATATTTGATATGTGTATTTATTATACATTTTTCAATGGCTTTTTCAAATAACGAAATTAATTATCATATTTTTGCTGTAATGCTGTCAGAGCACTATTTAAATCTAGTAATTAATAATGTATTTATATTTTATTTGCAGTTAATCATTTGAGTAATGATTATTTTGATACTTTCAGTGCAATATGTTTCTATACCGGTAATTCCGATCCCACTGTGTTTCAGATTAACCATTCATATTTATAATCCCATTTAAATGAAGTGATAATGACGCGTCATTCATTCGTACTATTAAAAAAACTTCCAAATTATACCTCATTTATAATAAGCTTACCTACTTTCCTTTCTTAATATAAAAAAATTGATTGCGTCTGGTATAAATTGTCAGTACTTTACCTACATCAATAATATTTAATATTATTAAGGTAGTTGTTATTCACGACGACACATTTACTTTTTGCTGGCTGCAGTTAAACAATCATTAGCGAGGAAATCAAATAAAAGGTATAGCAATCCTGTGCTTTAAAAAGTAAAAAAATCAATGGCCCGATTTCTTTGAAATGAATATTTGAAAGATTATTATACCCTCGGGTACACTAAGTACATATATGATCATTTCATTATTGATCGCTAAACATTCCATGTAATTATGTGTAAATATCACTTTATTTTTTTTATTTCCCTTAAATTTTTTATTTTAACGACAAAACCTATAATGCTGATATATGATTTTAGGAGTTAACGTTCCTATATTTGTAGTAATCATTATACTCTATATAAAGAACTGTTTTCATCTTATTGCTTTTATTAGCATTTATGACATTTAATAATATTACAGATGGGGTGGGACTTCTGTGTACTACTATCAATAAATATAAATATTGAATTATATAGTAAAGTTTGTAAAAAAAATATGACATAAATGAATGAAAAAATAATTTGCAGGAATTTGTAGCGTACAAAGTTTTTATTTTGTTCCACCGCCATGTTTCATTACACAGCAACACATATAACAGCTTAAACATGTTAGAGTGGTACACATCCACACATACGCACACGGCACACGCAACGCACACTAACGCCAACGCAGACACAACTAACTAATGTTATGTTTATTGTGCCGGGGCGGCTTCGAGCCCGCTCTTTAAGCCGAACCATTTGCCGAGCTCGCACAAGGATTAGCCGAGTGCAGGCGACGAGGTTTACCGCTCCGGACCCCGTTCTATGCTCCGGTGTCGGTATGTACCGCCACCGCTACCGGTTCGGCGGAATCGTCGGCAGGCGGAATGCTTGATGTGCTTCTGCGGCCCGTGCGCTTTCGTCCGGAGCTTTACTTGCCTGCTGCTCGACATAATTCATAAGCATAAATAACAAAAATCTGATTGTCTGTATGGCAATTGCTTATATCAGCACTAATAATAATTTGTAAAACGCGACGAACGTGGAAGACTCCAGCGGAATGGCAAGAACAGATTGTTACCACATCTCTTCTACCGTGCTCCAAACTTGTACTTGACTTATTCTATTCTCGTTTGACTCACTAATATTTCGTTTAACAAATTACTTCGATTGTAGCTGTAAATGTGTTAGCAGAAACACTGCAACTGTCAACGTAAGCGTAGCGAGAACTCGTTTTTGTTGCTTGAAATTTCATATTAATAATGTACCGACCTACATTTCCTTCAGCTGAGAGAGGAAACAAAGTTGCAAGCAAGCAATTTAAATTTTTGTAGCGCACTTAATTATTTCTTCTTTCTAGATATTTCTTTATTTCTTTAACTGAGCACAACTGTACATTCTGCTGTTTAGTAAAGCCTTAACTCTCTCTCAATTAAGAAAATGTATCAACCTAATGTCCGTGTACGGCTGCTTCATACAGAATAATTTAACTAATTACAGAATGTACAAACCCTCATCTTCATATGTCAAATTTTTCAACTTAAAAATAAATTTATCATCTCGCCATTTTCCCATTTCTGAATGTGAGACTCTGATTGAAGCAGACTTCAGTGTATAATATTGAAATTTTTGACCCGTCACAATACCTCTGATATATACATATATGAAGGATTTCATCTTTCATGGTCCACGGTCCGGAGGTATTGAATACCTGCAAGGTGATTTAAGTTTATAGTTGTTTAATATGAAGGAGATAGTCGGGTGAAACGAAGAATATAAGTAACAGTTTGGAGAAGATATCAAAAAGTTGAAGTAGTTTGTTGACAGATCGCTAACAGAGACAAGTTGAATTGCCTGTAGCCTAATTGAAGAAAATAGATGAAGACTAAACATACAAAATGTTCAGAGCTCAGAATGACAAGTGCAGTTCATGAACTTTGCAATTAGCGTACTTTAGACAAAGATAATTATAGAGTCGTTTGTTTTTACTTGTACAGCTCAAGACATAAAATATTCATTGCGTGTCTTCATTTCCTAAACGTACGTTATGTGTTGCTGTGTGAGTATATCTCTGCATGTTAGTGTTTATTTTGTCACATTCCCTAATGTCAAATGCATGATTTTATTCTGTGTAAAGCAAAGCCCCAACAAAATGAGACTATAGATTTTGAAATGAGGTTATTACTCAATAGGCAAAATGTTTTGATAAGCAAACAAACTTTCCTTTCCAGAATAATTTCTTTGCGAGAGATACAAAGATACAGACTTGCTAGAAACACAGCGCTGAAGATTCTAAAAATATCTCACCTTAAGTGTAAAGTTACTGGTGGTGCTGGTTGGTATAAAGAATTGAAAACTGAAAACTAGTTCTAATTTGGATAAGTAGAACGGGACAGCGCGATGGCAGCAAGCAGGATCGTAGTTGCTGATAAATTCTGAGCAAGTTTGTAGCTGTGAACCGAGAGTTGACGGATTTGTTACCAGCTGTAAAACTGGCTTTCCGCGTGACGCAGTCACGGCATTTGGGAAGTGCCCAAATACAAAAAATTCACTGCCTCACTCAAACTGTTTATTCAAAACACGGGGATTCGTTTTTGATTGGATTACCTGCGTACTTTTTCGTTCGGTTTTAGCAAACCTAATATCTAAAATAGCTTTTAGGTTTAGGATTTTTAACAAAAGTGGGTCTGAAAAGTAAACAGTATAAAAGTAAACTAAATTTTCTGAGTCTCGGAGTTATATCAAACTAAATTTGTTGAGAATAGGAGACGAGGAAGTGCTAGATAATGCCATTTACTTGCTACGTACTGTATATCGACCACTCGACTCTCAATTGTTCTCGTAATGACGTGAGTTCGAATTGCCTGTCCGGCGTCGGCGGCGTTGCGTCGCGACGCTGACCACGCGGCGTCCTTTGGCCTTCATCCTCGCTAACGGGAACGGCTAATGATAATGAGAAAGCACTGACTCCACTTTTCAATCCATATCCATCCTTCCTGTTTATACGCCAGTTTTCAATATTTAATTAATACAGCCCTTTAATCTGACATTAACTATCCTTTTATTAATGTGATGGGGTAAATAGCTTCGAGGTAATGCATTGGACTGTGATCTTTGGTAGCTATAATTTAACGTCTACTAACCGCACTTCATACACAAAATGTATCATATCCATTTTGGCTAAAAGGCATAATGATATATTTATTGTGATCAAAAAGTCTCTCCTTTTGATACCACTTTTTCTTGTAATTCATGCTGTACTGAGTACAGTAAAAAAAGTTAACTGCAATATAAACAATCTAACTAAGCGACGTACTCGAATAGTCCAATTATTTTAGAGCAAAATGTTTCAAATGAAAGTTTAAAAAAATTCCATTTTCTGCAACTTTTGCTTGAAATATCTAAAATAATTTAGGAAAGTTTGCCAGGGTAATGAAATCTAAACATAGCTTATTCTTAAACATTATTTTGATGATTGATAAAAGCTTTTCCAACTAAATAAATTTAGTACGTCCTTTTTATTGATAACAATCTTAATTTGGAGTACTTTTAAACGCTGTTGTATTTCATTAAGATATGAATGCATAAATGGAGGTAAAAACTTTGAATAATATGGAAGTTATTATACATGACATGAATCGGTGCAAATTATCATTATATTTTAATGACGTAGATAATATGAGTGTGGTTTAAATTATGTGCAGGTATGCTTAATTCAGAATGCTTTTATTGTAAGAGAGCCAATATTCGTACTCGTAACAATTAGTATTGATTTTCTTTTGTTCCACTTACCTACAACGAGTATGCATTTAATATACCTGTGTTATATATCACATAGGTGGAAATATAAAAACATAAAAGCGTATAGTAGATACTTATCTCCAATGACTACCCATTTTAGGTATTCTCGTTTCGGTCACTAATCAAATTTATTTCCATTTCAATAAGCTGACAAAACATGAAAATATAAGTACGTATAATTTTTAAAATATAGTAATGACAGCGCATACGTTTAGATAATCATATATTAGATTTGTGTTAGCCAAAATTTTAAAGAAATTCTACAGCTTGTAGACTGGCACAAAGACTTGTTTTAAATTTGATTTTAAATGGAGTAGAAAATTAAATAAAACTTGAAGTTTAGCAGTAAAACATTGTAAATGTATTTTGAAACCAGTCAGGAGCCATAAATCGTATAATTAGGTCGTGACAGTAACTTGAAGCCAACAAATAGTTTGACAGATGATGCTAGTGTTAAGTCCTCGTACGGCGACAACGACAACCGTAAAATGTCGGCAAGTCGGGTCCGTCCTCCGTCGGTAGCCGCTAGCGCTAGCACGGCTTGCGGGTTTTTATTAACTTGTCTTATCGACAGGACGAATCGCTTAATTCGACGCACCTAATTTCGTCTGGCTTTAATAAAAGTAAAAGTCTCTAGCGTCGGGTGTCCCTGTAATGAAAACGCTATTTACAACACTTCAGTGTTCAGTGGTGGCCGAGGCCCAGCGAACTAGCAAACCAGCGGCGTCCATACGAGTTGAGTTTCCTTGTTGTTCTAAGGCAACTGAATCATGTGTGATATATTTTGCGGAAAGAATGCGTTTCTTATAACGGTACGCCATTTACATATTTATAAATAAATGTTTGAATAAAACAATAGACTTTTTAAAGATTAAATGAACAATCGTATTCTGAATATATGGACTGTAATCACGAAACAGTCTGCATTTATACACGTACGTAATATTGTCAATAATTTCTATGTGAACATTCTACACATTTATTCGAATAATTTAACAATGTAAACGATATAATTGAGTCATCATTGCCAATATACTCATGGAAATAAAGTAATTATGTTTGAATGGTTTCCATACAGGTCGCATCATTGATAAAATTTCAAATTGCATATAAAATTGTCACGCAGGTCACAGTAATTTATTCATAATTGGAAACTGACACTAGCTAAACAAAAATATTTATGAAGTACGTGACAAAACTGAGGTACTCGTAACTCGTATAAATCCATTGAATTTACACTCTTAAAACACACTCATAACTATCACTTGCTATCATTGATTTACGAGGGCATTTATGACTGAACCCAGTTCGACATAAATCAAATGCGATATGACATTAAGTCCACCCTTAAATTTAACAGCAGCGCGAACAAAGTTTTTTCAAGATTTGAACCTACAATCTTCGCGACGATGTCGGGCCTCGACGAAAATGGCATACAACATAATAGAGATAATTATGTAGGGTGCTGGGTGCGTAATCTAAATGGCCAGAGGACTTACTCATATTCAAATTAAATACAATTATTTTTGATTCTGTTCGTAAAATGAAAGGGCGAATTTATTTAAGCCCAGTTTATGACCGAGCATACATGAACTTCAATATTTAATGTTAACGAAGTACTTTTAGTTTATTATATATTTAACAAACCTAGATAGTCTATTGTCCGTAAAAATTTTATGAATCATAAAGTTGAAGTAAAAAATTTGAAAATCGTTAGACGTCATATTACCATCGTATATATAGAAATCTGCAGACATAACGATCGCTGTTCACATTCATCAATTTTTTTAAGATGCGATGTTGAAGCAGCACTTAAACAGGCAGGGATCTCGGACTGCGGACTACTCGGATTTCAGATTCGGTTATCTGGCGACTGGCGTTTGCCCCACTGCCACTGTTTGAGTAACGGATGATACTCGAGGAGTGACGGCGGTTCGGCGGTTCGGTGGTTCGGAGGTTCGGAGCTGTGCGCGTGGAACCGCTTTTTGAGCGATCGTTATTGCTGAATACTGCAGTGCTTATATATTAATCCGTCGTAACGTGATGTTGGAGGTAATGATAGAAGCGTGTGGGTAGACATCAGACAGTCGAATAAATAATGCAGTGATGTGCTCCGCCATTACGACACGACGCCACGACGGAGAGGGAGCGGCTGGTGGATGGTGGATAGCGGCTGGCGGATGGCGGCACTATGTCTGGCCGATGTCGTACTTGCGACGGAAGCGTCGAGTCGCCGAGCGTTCCGTGTCATATGGGCCTCATACCACATGAAGTATATGACTCGTTACGTCACTATCGCTAGAGTACCGACTGCAGCACTCAAACAATTCCGCGCATTTCTTTCTCTTTTTGCCATTCCATCCGGTCAAATCAATAGCTATTATAAAACTATGAATTTAACTGTCATAAATAATTCTTTTGATTTTAATGGCCAGTGTGTATCGCAACCAATCGAAAGAAAGTAGGACATGAACTTGACCCCAACTATAAATAGGAGAAATCCTCGCTTTATTAAGATTTCTGTAATAATTTATATACGTTTTTGTCAATGGAAAGGAGTAGTTATTCAGCAAATGCTGGACGTCTGAATGGATTTGGGAATAGTTTTTTTTACGTTGTTGGTCTAAATCCGGGGAACGCGTTGTCAGGTACAAAGTGGGGAGCGAACCCGTCTCGCCGTCTCTGTGTTGTCGAGGACCCATTCATTGGATTTTCATCGCTTAACCTCCGCATTGTCCGAGACGTTTCGCTGCTGGTTCTGTGCACTTGTCAACCGAATGATATATTATCGTTCTCCCTTTTGCTTTATTGATAAAAGATGACACGCGAAGTTGATAATAAGGATCGCTCTAATAATTTGTCACACTGGTTTATTAATACTTACAGTGAAGTTGTGTGACGAACAATGCAACGCGCCAAACTTAGTGTTTGAAAAACGTCAACGCAATGTTGAAGGGCGCGAGGGTCTCGAAGAGAGCCTGCTAGCCTGCTAGCCCGCTACGATAACGAGTCAAGTTGCGAGGTGCGCCGGCGCCGACGCTCGTCAGATGAACTTTGCCTCATCATTCCGAATGAAGCGATACACACGAACGACCTGCTGAACGTTGAAACAATGTGTCTTATTTAGATTGCCTCGCTATGAACACGCCACGCAACCACCTACAATAAAGAGGCCTTAATCCCTGAATCCGCAAATGTTGATATTCTGAGTTGAGTTGCTGACGCAACGCTTGTGCTTATTTCTCTCCTCATTTTAACAATTGCCGTAAAGAATTGCTACCTTCACAAACAGATACTTTTCAAATGAACTGTTCATAACTGCAAAAAGTCGCCTCAATTTTCATATACAAATTTCTTCTACTTTTGTCTTCTTTGTTTTCCTAAAATCAGTTCTTGAGTCTTTGGACTATGATTGATAGTAATGGATTATTATGTAATATATAAAATATGGTACATCCTGAGATTGAAATTTTAAATTTACATTAAATTAGATAATGATTTCAATTGAAAAATTACGTTAAGGGCAATAAAGGTAGTTACATATGAGAGTGCTGTGCTCCGTGCATGTTATGAGATGTTTAGGGTGAGAAAAGTCCATAGAGACCAATTGTGCGGTGCTGACGTAGTGTCGTGGTGGCGTAGTTGCGTGCCTTATCGAGGAACGAATAACGTAAAGTTGTTGGATGTTCGACGGAGCGTCGTTGTGTTGTCCATTTGTCGTCGCCGCTCACTGCTCTTCATAGAGTCATTATCAGCCATGTTCCCGATGCTTTGTAATCATTAGAGCGTGCAATCGATATCAGTTCGCGGGTGTATGGTGTACGGTTACCGCACGCAGCCAAACATGAGCTGTGGACTGTGGAGTCGTAGTGGTGCCACCGTGCGTACGCCAACTTACCCATGACGGGTTTCACTACCCCCGAGTCCGCATAATTCACTTAACTGTAGTCTGTAGTAGCAAACGAACTGTTACCATGCCAATTCTGTTACGAGTTATCCAACTGTCGACATTATCTCTGTATTCTGTATACTCCATATTGCAGTTTCGTCTTTGAAGAACTCCACTTCAGTAAGAATTTATATTCTCGGCTAATTGAATAAAACAGATTAAAAACGTGAGACTCCATGCGTTAGCTAATTGCGTTTCGCAATTTCTACGTTTCCAGCTGCGTACTGGCAACTGCGTAGAGTTAGAGTACCATGGCCCATGGCTTAATTGTTCTGTTCTTTTCTCGCCGCTCGTTGCCGCTGTCACCTGGCTGGTGTGACTAACGACTAGTGGTGGAGATACAGATCCGGTACCCGATGCCCGGTGTCAGAAACGTCCGTCGAAAGCCCGAAAGATTGGAGGGAAACGAAATCCGTCAGGTTTTAAGTAATTGAAACGAAATTGCATGTCACACATGAGCGCCGAGAATGCCTGTTTGACCTGACTCCTGACCCAGAACGGGGCTACGGTACATCGGTACTACGGTGCAGGTGAGAAAACCATGTCACATGCGAAATGACTGTTTGTTCGTCTTTAATTACTTTCGGCGGCTTAGGTGGCCGTTCTGTTTCCGGACACGAGTGTTTTTGCTGAGGTTATCGATCGTCGCATCCTACCATCCTACGACGGAGACGTCGTCTTACGCGGAGATGTTATTACATAAAAAAGGAAAATGTTGTTTCAGAACGAATTGAAATTTTAATGCCATTGTTTACAAAATGACAGCTCAGATTCTGAGGAGTTTTAGTTCCGGAAAGGGGAATACGACGAGCAGCTATTTAGTTGAATGCGGCGCGCACTGGCCTATTAGTAACGTGCAATTTATCATTCTGAAAAGAGAGCTCGGTGTGGCAGTACGGCGTTAGGGGGCGCAGCGAAATGGTGCGGAGCGGCATGGAGCTAGCGCGGGTCTCATTGGATGCGTCTCTTATTAATATAGAGCCGTTACCCTTGGCGGCCAAAAACTCGGCTCTCGGCTGGTGCTCTGGTGAGCTGGTGTTGGTGTCGGGGTATGAGTCTCGCTGAAGCGAGGGCACGAGGGCGCGACGGCGCGAGGGTGGCATGGGACGCCAATACGCGGACGTTCTCCATTCGAAGCGGCGCGGCGGTTTGTAAAATTAATTATCTCCACTAATTAATCGTTTAAAGTTTGCCATTGCATCTGCGATGGGTCTAACGTGAACTTGTGCCGCGCCGTGACGAGGAGGTGGACTCTGACATATCGAGTGACGTTCGTATCGTATCGACATCGACTTGTCGACTTGCCAGCTCGAATCTTCTCAGTCGCAGTGTTCTCACTTCTCACTGTTGGTTGGGGGCTTCAGAGGCTTTCGATTGAGTCGAGTGTTTGTCCGATTTAATCGGCAAATTGCGGCGGCAGGCGCTCTCGCCTAGCCGGCTCACTTGCGCTCGACGCTCGACTTTCCTGCGTGTAATACAATAGGCTTGATACCAGCACCAGCACCAGCTCTGCCGCCTTACAGAAAAGCTCGTATCGAACCCGCCACATCACATTAGGTTACATAATGCACGATAAGACCTGTACTATATGGGCCGCGATTGTTATCGTTCTCAACGCGGTTGCACGGCGACTCCGCCCCTGGGGCAGCATGTCACGGACCCTGGCAACCGTCCGATTCGGCCAGCGGCGCCGGTCGCAGGTTTATCTAACCAGTAGCGGTACTGTTACTATTATTGGCTCTAGAATCGTAATCCGTCATCTTAATAATAAATTTGTATTTGTATGTGTTCATTATTCGGCTGTGTTTGTTATTCTCCTATTATTTGGATGTCCATATCTTTAGTTAAGCCCTAGTAAATCATGGTCTAGTGACAGATTGCCCTCGGTCCCTTACTCTATCTCCGTCCTTCAGAATGAGTGTTTGCTCCACTCAGTCGAGGCTCATGTAAACATCATGAGATGTGATCGATTCTTCTAAACGCTGACATTTTCAGAGTCTGTACCAGCCTTTTATATTTGTGCAATGGATGAATTTGTCTAGTGCACGGTTAATTTGAAACTGACGAATCGAATTCGCCGTTTAATTAGAGTAAAGCGTGAGTCTCGCTGTTTAATTCATACAAAACGCCAGCACCTATGACGAAGCAAAACTGATCGACGGTAGCGGCGGCGTTGACGGCGGCGCGATTTTAATTAGATCCAGTCCGGCTCCGGCTCCGGCTCGGGCTCGGGCTCAGGCTTCACTTCATTTGCATGGACTTGTTGTCCGCATCGCCACGTGGCCAGACGTGGGATAATGCGCGACGCACGTGTTGTCCCCTACGCCTGCGATGTCCTGTTGTCCATGTTGTCTATGTTCATCTACAGCGGATTACTGTGGTTTGTCGGTTGAGCTCCAGGTCCAGAGCCTTCCAGAACGCTACCTGCCGAATGTTTGTTTTTACCGTGAGTAATCACACAGCAAACAAGCCGTGAATTCATCACCCCGGCGCTTCCCTCCTGCGCCCCGACTCCCCACTGTGTATCGAATCCTTATCTCGACGTGACCGTGGCCAAACATCAAGACGACGCCAACTCGCTCTCCGTTCTCGTTCCAGCGTTCGAGTAAGAAACGGTTGCGATATTGAACAGTGCTCTATGTAGGTAATGCATTTCTCTGCGCGTAGAGTACAGGAGTACACGTTTACCTTTGCACTCAGCAGTCGATGGCGCGACCTGTTTTCTATTTCGGTTACATCACCTTCACAGTGTCAATGTGTAATTAACTCTCTGTCATTCTGCTGTTAATGGCATGTTTCATGTTCCAAGACTATACGAATGGTTTGAAATATTCATAGGAGTTTGCTTTCCTTTTGTTAGTTGAGTGGCTGCAGTCTGACCGGTGGCGGTCGACAATCGTATATTTATCATCTATTCCGACGTTCGGCGTCCGGTGTTTATTTTGTCGCAGACGCGGCCGACCCGATCCCAGTTGTGGTCGGTCGCATTGCACATCGCATGTTTTGTGGCCTTTGTGTTGAGGCTCGATGCCGATAGCCCTTTGCTACCGATACCTGATGCCTTGTCGAAGCCGTCGTACGGTATACACCACGCGCTCGCGTAAATCTGACAGGCAAATCGCGCACTGTGCACAGAAACCTTCGGCCCGTAAAGATTAAGTTTTTACGGCTCGCGCTAAGTTTATGACATTACGATCGATTATTTTATGTTGTCGGGTCGTGGCCGTTGGGCGTATACGTACGTACTGCGAACGTGAAGGTATGTACTGGCACTAGCACTAGCACTGTGTTTACGTGTGACAGGCCGTTATGTGTGTGCGAACGAACGAGTGGAGCGTGGGTGCTAGGACGCTGATACAGATCGCGTTTACGGCACGGTTGGTTGTTAATGCGTTAAATTAAAGTGGGCACTTTTTGCGAGGCAATTCCAGCAACATTTAGACGTAAACGTCGCATTATTAATAACACTGTGGCTGCAAAGCGTGCAACGGCGATGAGCGACGAAGAAAACTAGGTAGCGGTGCGGTGGGAGACAAGGGACGCGAGTGTCGAGCGTCAAGCCGCCGAGCAGCCGAGCAGCCGAGCAACCGTGGCTACTGCTCCATTGTGACCCAGGATCGCAATTTGTCCTTTATGCCATTGTTTCAACCAAAACGCCCTCTTCTTAAAGAGAATGCCTAATTGAGACTGAAATTAAATAATTACGTTTTCACAATTAATGTCCTCGGTCGCACGGCTCGACTGTGGATTGCCGTGGATTTGCTAGTCAATATGGGGCCATGTGCTCAACTTGAAAGCAGAAAGATACGTGTGTTCGATGTTCGATGCGCAATGTTGGTTTTGTTAACGGCACGCGAATCTACTGATGGATGAACTTGCCGGCTGGATGACCTGGTATGTTTATTACGCTTCTGGTTCTGTGTGTTGTTGCTCTGTTGTGCTGGCGCGGTAATAAAAGCGCACTCGTAAGTGGAGAGTTGTAGTGCGGCGGCACGAGAGGCGAGAGCATGGAGAAAACGATCAAAGTCACTTTTTGTTTTACTGTATTGCCATTTGTGAGCGCACACAAGGAAATTATTATAAAATACAATGGCCACAAATACGCGTACCTGTGAATTTCACTCTAGAACGTCTATGTATTTAAATGTTTTATAATTGATGTTGATCCACTAAACACTAAATGATAAACGATATTTTTCACAGCGTCAGTATTTATTACGGTCCAATCCCTGAAGCGAAATAATTCCAATTAGAAAGCATTGTGTACTGTATGCATTTATTCTCATTTCAAGTTATACGCGTGCGCCGTGCGCCAACAACTACAAACTACCTTACCATTATTTAATAACAAATTTCATGAGATATTTATTACTTGCACGTACGTATATTTGATTCTTTTAATATCAGAGAATGAAACCATTAGTTAATTTAGTTAGTTGCACTGATGAAATTTTAACCTGTTTTGTAAGTGAACTAAAAATACATGTTCATTACCAGTGATATGGATAGCGCTTCGCCGTATAGATATTGGTAGACCGCATCTTTTAGTAGAACACATTTTATAATTGAATGTAAAATGAGTTATAATTTGGGAAAATATTTTATTTTTAAATTAAATGTCTTGTAGATAAATCAGTGTTTTCATTGAATACGAGGCGAGGAGCGTAGCGATAAATTGATAAATTCTTAATCTTTTTAATTTCCATTGTAACCAAAATATTTCATATCTATGGATACATTGTAAGAATATAGGTTTCTGTGGTAATGTTACAGGTATAAGTTCGTTGTTATAGAAAAAACAGAAAAATTTTATGAGAATATAATTATTTGAAATAATTATATTTTTCTGGATTACAAACTTTGCGATTATATGAGTTGGATACGCCACGCATACTTTTATTTCGTATTGATAAACTCCTTATCTTTTTAACTTCCATAATAACCAAAATAATTCTTATCTATAAATATATTGTAAGACCATATGTTACTATGGTAGTGTAATAGATATAAGTTTGTATCCATTGGAATATAGAAATTTTTAATGAAATATTATTTAAAACAGATATTGATTTTTTAATAATAAATTTTGCGAATATATGGTTTGGATTTGAGGTTCGTCGCTATGCTCCTCACCTCGTCAATTTATTATTTTACTTTTATTTCGTATTGATAAACTTGTATCTTTTTAATTTTCATGGAAACTAAATTAATTAGTATTTATGAATACATTGTAAAAACATACGTATCTATGGTAATATAATAGGTATAAGTTTGTTTCCATGGAAAAAAGTATAACTAATTTAGAAATATTTTCTTGTACAATAAACTTTGTTTATATTATGGGTTATTGATAAATATCTTATTTTTGAATTTCTATAGTAACCAATCTTCCTTTGGTAATGTCATATGTATAAGTTTGTTACTAAGAAATATGTTTTACCAATATATTTACTCACTACGCTCCTCACCGAGCAAGTATGTTTGATGAATATTCGGTTCGTCGCTATGCTCACCGAGTAGTTATGTTTGTTGGTTACTTGGTTCGTCGCTACGCTTCTTACCGAGCAAATTATATTTGATGGATACTTGATTCGTCGCTACGCTCCTCACCGATTAAGTAAGTTTGTTGGATACTCGGTTCGTCGCTACGCTCTTCACCTAGCAAATATATTTGTGTACTTGTATACTTTTTAAATTAATTTCATTATTTATAAATAAAGAATTACCTTCTTGAAGTAATAAATATACAGGTTTTAAAATAAGAACACATAACCTTAAATGTCAATGTTTTCAGTTCATTAACTTTATACATTGTCTATAGATTATATGATACATGACATGTGGAATATATAATGTTTTATTTAATTCAATGTAATTATATTGATTACATATGCTTTAAACTTTTAAGAAAGGAAATCATTCATTTTACACCCTCACGAAAAGCCATTAATTTGAAGTCTTCTACTTCAAAAGTAACGATAAGCCGTAAAGTGTCAAAATTTTTCGCAAAGTCATAAATACTTGTTAGCATTTTGATAGTTCTAATTCATCCAATACAATAAGTTTCATTGATATTTATTTATTTCGTGCTTAATTTTGTAGTATTTCCAAATAGAAATATATTTATTTTATTCCATGTAAATATAACCAAATTTCAACTTGACAGTTTTGATAAAATTCTTCTTAACCATTTTCTTGCAATAAAATTCATTAAATTGATATTGTACAGTTAAATAATACTTAATTATTCACCATGAATTTTATTCAATTTAAATGTTTTCTAAATGTAAAAATCTGCATCTGTCACTTGAAATTTTTGTCACATTTTTAACGCATTTAAAATATATTTGAACGTCCATAAAACATGTAAAACTAATTAATGTTGTGTAATTTAGTAAAATTGTACTCTTGCACATTCCAAAAAACACTTTTATTGTAAATTAATATTTTCAATGACATTTCATACATTTCTTTAGTTTTGTGTAAAAATTTTATGTAAATTTGAAAATTTTAATATTCACAATTGCTAGACAGTATTTTCACCTTTATATTTTCTCTATATTTTTACCTAGAGCATCTAAAAGTATAAGTTTTAATACCATGCCTGAACTTTTCGTAAATATATAAAATAGAATATAGATAAGTTAAAGGTTTCACAAGGAACGTCATCTTTATTGTAAGATACACTTCTTGATTACTCAGAGAATGGAATTAACAACACTAGAAATAGCTCGGCTATTAATATGTAGAAGATTGGTCGCACTTCTGGAGTAATCTTGCGTGTATGTCGGCAATAATTGTTAGCGTTCTTATGAATAAAACTCATTTATCCTTTGTAAGGATTACACAGCGAGCACCTTTTTGAAGATCAGTGTGGCAGAACATTGGCTAACGGCAAGTATCAGTCACGTATACCGTGTTAAATATTCAGTCTAAGGCTTGACACTCATAGGGATCGATTAAGTAGTCCCGTGCCGAGCTCGGGCCCGAGCCCGAGCCCGAGCCCATGTACGCGTACCGGAGCCAGTGCGTGTGCTAAGTCCGCGACACACACCGCGTTAAGTCTGTATCGATATCGACCGACGGCGGGCCAGGAGGGTGCGGAAGGTACGCCGGTACGGCGACGGGGAACAGGCGTTCGCGCCCGCCACTAGCCACTTTATCACCGACTTATCTAGCTTCAATATTTCTTTTGTCAGAGCCAATAAGTACGCAGCCTAAGACGGGACTTGGTAATTTTTTATAAGTCGCATGATTACCGGTGCCGTAGTGGCTGATAAAACTATAGTCTCTGTGGAAATCTAAAAGTCAAAGCGACCGCGAAGTTAGCGTCGCAGCATCAGAGCGCATCCTTTGTGGTCGACCCGTCGACCGTCGGCTGTTTGTTCCGCTGGCAAATCGCAAGTCGGCTGCCACACTTCGCGCTACCATCGTCCACTCGGCTACCGATGCGCTTCGCTGCACTTGCTTATAGTTTCGAAAGCATTTTAAATGTATTCATTTTTTATAACTTAAGTCTTATTTCACATGAAAGTTTCTGGCTGCTGAAACGAGAAACACTTTCGAAGGAAAAACCTACTCCGTTTTTGCCTGCGACGAAAAACGTTCCACTCCATTCTGAGGACTTCATTTGACAAGCCAGTTAAAAAAAAAACGAAAAACAGCTAAACAAATTTGTATTCACGCGGGCTCGTCTCGGTTTCTTGTAGTATCATTTTAAATAAAGAATAAAACGACAGTGGACGAACGAAGAGCTGGAACGTACGGCTGAAGAGGCACGTACGTCAACAGTAATGTCGCTGAAAGTTGTTACGTTGGGAGTTCAGCCGACGGAAGAGGCAAACAGGGGCCGTAACATTTTGTTACACGCCGTCACGAGTGCCTGTGCATGTTCATAACCATCGGCCAGAGACGTGCCCAGAGCCGGAACCGGGTCAGAACTCAACCCCGTACTCGTACTCTATCCAATCCCAATCTGATGCGGCCTTAAATAGTTGACGTTCAAAGACAAAAGCGGAGCAAGCGATAAACTCGACGACAAACAGCGTACAAACCGCTCTGTGTTCGGTATTTAGTGTTGGGTGTTCAGTGTTCAGCTGTACTGAATTGTGATTGTGACGTGGCATGCGGCAGCGGTAAGCGGCGGTAGGCGGCACGCGGCACGCGGGAACAGTTAACTCGTGTGCACTCTTACTAACGTAGCGTAGATAGGTCAGGCTCAGCTGAGAGCGAGAAGCACGCGCTCAAACACAGCAGCGTCGTAACGCCAGCCGCATTTACACTTTACCTACCGCGACCGCCGGTGCAACTTGCGGCGTCGACTGCCGCAAGGCTAAGAGAATCTAGAGTCGCGAGCGGAAGAAAGAGAAATAAGCGAGACAGCAAACAGCTTCTAGCGCATACGAACAACAGAGACAGAGAACTAACTTTGGATCAATACAGCACCTTGAATAATTTATAAAAGCATGGCATCCCCTTTGCCGTCCAGCCCGCGGCTCGTTGCCCGCCTTTCTGCTCTTTCTCTTTCGCGCGTCCCATCTCTGTCAGGCTCAATGGAGCTTGCGCGCCGTCGCCATCTCCACGTGCTCTGCCACTCCATGCTGCACGGACAACATCGTGCGCTTGCACACTCCAGTACTCCACATCCACATTCACATCTACACTCATGCTTGCGCCTCGGACTCCGCGGGTTATTTACATCTCGTTGTGCTGTTGTCATTGTCATTGCCGTTGTGTAATTATCGGTATAATTATTAACCTATTTGATTCTGCTGTACGATTTAGATTAGAACGGACGAATGGGGTAACGGAGTGGTAGCGATGTTTATTTTACTGATCCATCCCCACGCGAACATAATTAGGTAGCGCGCACCGTCAATCGGTTTGTTTGTAAATCCCTATCGAAAATTCACGGTGACCCACACGCGCTTCGCCCCTCGTCCTTGAACTATGCACGAATGACATTTCCGCGAAGTGCTGTCAGCTTGTTGTACTGAACTATGCATGTCTTTAACATGTACTTGTGCGAGTGGCTCCAATTCTGCCTCTCATCAATATAACGAACGTCTTAATTATGTATTGCTGCAACGCATTTTCAATTCCTTCAATTACTACGGCGACCTAATAAAGGAGCTAGCGTTGGATACAGCCTACACTGTCTACGAGCACAATCTACAGCTACCGACAAACGACGCGACTCTTGCTTATTTGAGCTGTAGCTGTGTACAACGTCGTTGCTGCTGCTGCTGCTGGTGCTGGTGGTTATTTATGTAGGGCTCTTTGTCACCTGCATAATAGCGTTGTCGTAATAACTGAAATGCAAAACGGATTGCCCGCGCCGGTATACGTAACTTTAGCTTGTTTCTTTTTAAATAAAATGTATTTATGGAAATCCTGTTATGTATTTATTCATCTCGCAAATGAGTGCAAGTTTGAAACTGGCCGAGAGACGAGAGACGAGAGACAAGCGGAGGTTGGTGGCGAGCGGGAGTGCGCTATGAAGCTATGATGAACTGCATGCGATGCGGATGCGGGGTCACCGTGCCTCAGGCCTCGGACATGAGGACACGGTGACACTGGGACACGGGGGCACAGGGATACGGTGGGTAACATGCGGTCGGGCGATCGTCGATCGACGGCTGAACGCTGCACTCGCCACGCGGATCCATTTGCCCTAACACGGTCCGGCTTTATTAAAAGTTTCATTGTGTCCATATTCAAATGCATTTTGGATAGTTTAACCATTATACCGGTTTGGCGTGGTATTTATGGCGCAGTGGCGCAGTGGCACAGTGACGATCTAGTGATCTGCTTTACAGCGCCAGTAGCGCCAGGCAACAGAATACGGCATCAACGTCCGGCGTCCTGTGTATCTGTGTATATTGGTTTTTTCTGTAGAATTCATTTTCCGATGTCACCGAACACCGATGCAATCCGGTGAGCGGCGCTTGGTAAACGCTGTGTTCTGTCGAATGAAGGGCACTGCGGAGTGCCGATCGAATCTGCACTTACCTTTCGTCTTTTACGAGTCTTTTGTGTTACTTTCTGGCACCGTGCATGCTGAACAACCTGCTTAACATGGCGTCTTTCGGCCTCGGCCCTCCCCTGCTCTTCAAATCCTTTACAGTATCAATGATCGTGCCTCATCGATTTTTATCAATTATTACAAGCCATGTAGCCAAGTGGCGACTCTTGTAAAATCCAATAAAAATGATTTGTATGGTACTATAGTGCACTGTGCTGGTCAGAATGGGCGGTACATGTTTTTTACGATGCTATGATGAACCGTTAATTATAAGCGATATATTTTTATACCTCGTCGTGGTCGTTTAAATAAAATTTTCTCACGTACCTACTATTTAAGGCTAAATAAATAATGACGTTATGTACATTAACGCTATTACCGCATATTAGCTGCATATTAAAGAAGATAATTTTGAAATTTATTACTGAGTTCTTTGCGCTGATAGTTTTACTACAAGTTAAATTTTATCGATATTTTCTGGCATATAAGGAAATTCTTGTTCTCACATTTAAATTACGGGTTGTCACATTTAAAAAATTCTGTCAGGATAAAATTACTGTATTTTCACAACGATAGTATAATTTATTTTTGTTAAATTTTAGCACACTTAAAATTCGATTTGGATATAGCAAGAGATACACGCAAGTGATAAGTGACAGGATATTAGGTTGCAAAATTTGCAAAAATAGGTACCTAAATAGGTTAAAAAAATTATTTTTTTAGGTTCCAAATATTTGAAAATAGGTAAGTACTAAAAATTATTTTTAGGTTATAAATTTTTAATAATTATATTGATTCTTTTTTAATATATAATACAAATAAACATTTATCATAAATTATATAAATTGTTAGCAAAATAAAAATTTACAAGTTTGTAAATTTAATATAAAAAACTTTATTCAATAAATTATTTGGTGAATTTTTTTGCGAATATATTAATCTTTCATACAGGATGGTGAATTGATTTATGCAATATGGATAAAACAATGTTTTTTTTTTATATAGTGATATATCGTTCCCTATTGAATTTAGAGCAAAATACTTCTAACAAATCTTGTAGATAATTAAATTCTACATACAAATCACTAATTATATTTATTTAACACCATTTGTAACATGCAAAATTAAGTTTAAAATTTTATAAAAATGCTCATTTGTAGTGATAGCTATGGAATTTAAACAAAAATACAAACATATGCATATGCACGACCAGTCAAACAATTGAAAATTGTTTTGCATAATGTCTGTTATAGTCGCAGTTTTACTTTGTGTTGTTTTAGGCATGATTTTTTAACTATTCACAGTGCTAGACACTACGCAACACCAACATTGCTAACCACTTGCTAACTATGAGCGATAAAAATAATTGCACAAAATTAAAATTGCTAATTTTAAAATTATAAATATCTGTAAATGTTTGAAAATTAAAACATCCAAATAAATAAATTTGATAATTACGATTTAGGTGCAAAAAATATTATTTAGGTACTAATTATAGTAAATTGGGTCCAATTAAAAAAAAAAAAACCTGTTTTGGGTAAAATGGGTAAAATCATGTTGGGCTCAAACGAAAGCATTTTTTTCAAAACGGATTTTGTTCTGTGATACACAATAATAGTACTCACGTAGAAAAAAAGGTAAAAATACTAAACTCCCATCCTTAGTGATAAGATACACATCTTTATTTAAAATGCTGCAGCCTGCAGTACACAGGTACAGGGTAACATTTTCAAATTTCATTTGTAAACGTACGGAAACTTCTTGAAGGTGCATTCCTACCAACACAGAAAAGATATTTTCCTATATTTACATTTTTAAACCGTTCTTAAATCACAAAATTTCATAACGTTTGCATACCACTAACTTTAATGGTAGAGAGATAAAATATCTAACTTGGTTTCGTTTGGAATTCATTCTTTTTCAAAAATATTATTACTTCAGAAAAAAGATTTTATTGAAAAACGAATTATAATTTATATTGTATAAAAGTCGCGAAAATGAAATTTCATTGCTCTTTATTTTACTTGTGTTTCGATGTAGTTCACTTCAAGTACCCACTCAAAACTTTGTTGTGAAAATGGTACTGTCATATATTTCAGATAATTGATCAATAACATTTTATGATTTTAAAGATAAATATTACTTTATACTATCCGATTTCCGGGAGAGTATTTCGTTTATACATGCAACATGCTTTTTTGTAAAAGTTTTTAAACAATATGTAGAAGTTAAAGCCAGGAGCTCAGATGACAGTGTAGTTTTAATCTATTTCCAAATCCTTGTATTATAATGTCGTGCACAAGTGATTTAACTTTTTAAGTATCTTGTCCAAATAAAAATTCAACAAAAACAAATTACGTATTGATTTTTCTCACATTTTACAAGAATTTCTTCGCCAAAAATTCATGACAAATTACAATATTACATATTTTTTTCAGTTCTGTCGATTATAATAAGTGTTGTGACAGATCATTTTTAAAATGTTCTAGATCAAAATCAAGATCTTCACATTTAGTACGATCTAGATCAGATCATACATCAATTTTTATGATCGGATCTATTTTTTAAGATCAGATCAGGAATAAAAGATCTTTTTTTTAAGATAAAAAAAAAATTTTTCGCAAAATTTTTAATTCTTTTTAAGAACATAGAAAGGTGGCAATTTTATTAACAACAAAGAAAATACAAATTACTTTTTACAAAATAAAATCAAAAAAGTTATTTTTTATTTTTTCCCCCAAAAAACATTGAATTTCTTATATAATATAAATAATTAAATTGAGAGTCAAATTTTAGAGGAAAATATCTGATCTTTTTTAAGATCATAGATCTTATTCTTTTTTATCTAGATCAAGATCAGAAAATATAAAACGATCTAGATCAGATCAAAGATCTTACGAGTTGATCTAGGTCAGTCACAACACTGATTATAATATTAACGTACGGAAACAGTATAAAATAATATTTGTCCAAGTTTTTTATGGTGGCCATGCTCCGAAATGTCGTTTGAAGAAGGTAATCTTGAGAATAGCGTAAATTGAGATAATTACAAAAGAACAGATTGTAGATGAAAGAGTCGAAGAGAACGATGAATTTAAAAAGAGACATGGAATGAAATATATAAAGTTGTAAAATATTTGGAAAAGTTAAGAACGTTTCTAAAGTAATATAAAAATAATATACTTTGCCACCACTTCGAAACTTCCTCAACTTTTTCTCAAGGGTGTCAAAATTAATTCAAAGTAGAGAAAATTTCGGGAATTGATCTCTCGCGACGTTGGACTTTACTACTGAGATTATGTAAATATGAATTTATGTTATTACAAACAGGACTTTCAATACTTTTCATCAGGCAATTTAGGAAATACGTTGCTGTAAGTAATTGGAGCGTACCGGTACCAGAAGCCCCGGGATGCAGACAAGTATGGAATTTACATTTTGCTCAAGGGAAAAGAAAATATCTTGAGACAAAAATGAAAACAGTTAATCAAGTTTTGTAGCGAAACTCCATAATAGCGTAATTATAAACTATGAATGATTATTATGATTACAATAATATTAGTTCGGCATGTGGTTTGCAGAGCCACGAAGAACGAAGACAAAGGCTAACTCGCTGCAACTTTACTACACATACATGGGACTATTTCATCTAACTTTGGCTGTACAAGGAGCAGCATTGCTTTCTTTATACAAAGTTTTTGCGCGCTGTTGTCTTATGTTTTACAACAATGGATCATTTTATGCATTCACGGATAACATTCAAATCCAATAAGAGACTCCGTATAAAATAAGTCAAAGAACAGTCTGCTCTGTTGTTTCCACAACTTTTTATTTTTATGTAATATGTAAATGATATGTTTTCTTTTGTTAATTCTTATTAAAATCATACGCTGCTCTTCATAAAGTAAATGTTTACTTGTTTCACGTTTTTGTTATGTTAAAATTTAATATGAGAGCAAAATGTAATTTAAATTAAAAGAACAAACATGCTTTTTAAACCATATACATATTTCATTGTACAATATACTGAATAAATATATCTAAAAACTTAGAAAGTTCAGTACCGTAATCATTTAAAAATATTGCTTGTAAAGTTCTTTAAATGCTGGTTGATGACATCTGGTCTGAGACGACCGAGATTCGCTGGTGTGCAATAGCCGAGGTAGCGCTCTGTGTCGTCACTGTCGTCCAGTGGCGCTGATGGGACCGCGCGACCGTGGAGAATCATGAACGCATTAAAGAGAAGAACTAGAACGAATTGAAAATTCACGCCGGCATTACGTCTTAGCTGCAGCCCGCGCCCCGTTCAGATGCCGGCGGAAGTATTTTGTATCGATCCGCATTGAAACGGAGGCAATATTTCACCGGCGATTTTCATGAATGAGGTCATTTTAGTTTTCTGGTTGCGCGATCCGAGTGTTAAACAGTCGCGGCGAACACCCACAGCCCACAAGCACAACCAGCACCCGTCGCTCGCTGATCGCCGCTTGCCGCCCGCAGACGATTGCGGACGCAAACCGAGACCCGACTCTGGAATTGTAGCATTCATCTTGACGATAATTGACCGGTTTGTTTAAAGTTTTAAGCAGTCTTGCTTATTCATAACTAACAGCGTGCTTATGAATATCGTATGTGGCACTGGCCAACTCCAGTCGAGTCAGTCCGAGTGAAACAATGAGGTTAGGAATGAACAACGCGCCGACTGCAGAGTTCGCTTGTTCGAAAATCGAGCGCCCGACCGCCCAACACTCGGCACTGGCCAATGAATGCATGTATGTATGTATAAGTTACTAGTTACTAACTTTCCGGTGGGCAGGCCAATGTGATGTCATGTTGCTGTGAGATCTTTCAAAGGCACTAAACGTTTTTAAGAATTAAAACGCAAGCTGGCATTTTTCAGATAGAATAATGTTTGGCAGTTTAGAACAAAAGTTTTATGCAACGTGAAAATTTTAAAATATAAGAGTTTTGTCATGTTAGTTGTTATAGAACGTATGGGAAGTAAGGCAAAAACTATGCGTATCGATTTCAAAAGATTTAAATTTCAATTTATTTATAACTCTATTTGTTCAATGTGACAAATAATAACCCTCGTCCTGAATATTAAATAATAAGATTAAAATGCTACAAAAATAAATTATCTGTGTAGTGAAACGTTTAAAGCGTCACCACCATCTAGGTTTACTAAGTACTTACTTATCTTCATAGTATTAGTCAAATGTAATTATAACATTTAAGTATTGTCAATGGGAAGTTACTTTCCCATGTCATTTAATCTTCTATTACTAAATTTACTGAACATATTTCTATAGAAGGATTAAAAATATGAATGAGATCACAAAAAAAAGTAATGACAGTTTCTAGTATGAGATATAAGATATCTACTCAAACATGTTTAATTCACAGTCAGCTTGATTGATTTTATAAAAAACTCTTTTCAGAATGTTTTGAATTCATTATTTGAAAATTTCTGTATCTTATTGAACTTGGTTGAATCATTTTTCTTACAATTTCTTTAGATAAATTTAATTAATTCCTAGTTAATGAAAAATAAATGAAAGCTGTCGTACTGAACTTTGTTCTACAAATAAGAAAACTATTGTCTTCCTGAAATCTCGCTGTATTTATAAGCTCCATTATTCCATTTATGAATGAACCCTTTAGTAAATATAAATGGCGGAATAGTATAAACGTAATTCTAAAATAATTTCAATGCTGTGCTTTAGACATAGCGAGGCTCTAGAGCTAGAGTCGAGTCGGCAAATCGTTGTAGGCACGTGTATCCCAATACGTCAACTATTAGGGCATCCTTGAGTTAATCTAGCGGACGGCGAGCGATCAACGGTTGGCCGGGCGCTGGGGAGGGTGATTGGCAGAGGGTGATAGTACTCGAGGGTGCGTCTTGCGTCTAGCATCTTCTCGCAGCCCAGCCGACGCCAGACGTCGGCTGATGAACGCGTGCGTGAACCACTCGTGTTTCACTGTGATGACAGAAATCCACTTTATTCCTTGGTTAATCTAGGACTTGCTCCCTGATGTACTTAAACCAAACCAAACATGCTCGCCGAATTTTCATCTGATGGAAGGATATTCGTTGTTTTTAATTAATTGTATACCTAGATATTAAAAATTACGAACGGTTGGTTTAATGAAAAAATTAATTGAATATTTCTAAAAAATATTTAGGTAGGTACTATAAATAAATATTATTGTAATTATTATTTAATATAATTATGCATTGAAAATATTTGGAATTTTATAGTTATGCAATTATATAATAAAAAACTAACATATTACCGGAACTCTGTTCTAAATATGAATCAGTCTTAACTTTGATTATTAACTAAATATATTTACAATGTAATTCTGCAATGCATTTTGTCTTTCCATGAATTTTGTAATGTACTTAGGAAACATCTTTGAAGATGTCACAAATATACATCAAAGCGTAGCTAATAATAAAATTGAATAGTACATACACAAGAGTTTCGTTCACTTTATACTCTATTCTACATGAAATACGCGCAAACAATTGACTATTATTATTTTGCAATGACGAAGAAGAAATATAATTTTGCTCGAGTTATATTTGGTACCTACAAAACTAAAGAGTATAAGTGTAATGCATAACCAACAATATTGAAAATGCAAGGTATGAAGAAGCGAAGAAGCGCTGCCACCAAGTAATATTTTGTTTAAATATCTACAACATTAAAGATTATAATAACTGTAAAGAACTTCACAACTGCAATGCATAACTAACAATATCGAAAAGGCGTAGTATTAGGTGGTGCTGCCACCAAATGTAGTAGGAGCGGGCGATTGCAGTTAATAATTTGAGAATGCAAATTGATAAAAGCAGTGTTTTTACGTTCGGAAGTTGTGTAATATAGTGTTCTTTTCTTTTACCTGTGTAAAGTTATGCCGTGTTGCACAAAGATGGCGACAGTAGCAAAGCAGCACAACGGTTTGCATTGCTTTTTATTACGCGCTCAGCGGAAGTTATCATTCCTACGGTTTTAAAGGTAACGGCTGCAAATGAAAAGCATATTTTTATTTAATCTCCTCACACTCGGGAAAGTAGTTTTGAGCAATTTTATTACGAGCAAATGTTTTTCTTATATGCACATTCTCATATATTATGAAAGTAGTTCTCATCAACGCCAAGTTTCTGGATTGCGATTTTACAAGTCGAGGTATTATTACTTGTAACATGTACATAGTTCGTTGCGCATGCGCGAGCGTGGTCGAACACAATTAACATTGTGTTCGCGTTTTCTTATTGCTTCCCCTCTCTGGAAACCTGTCGACGTGTATGTGTGTGTGTGTGTGTGTGTGTGTGTGTGTGTGTGTGTGTGTGTGTGTGTGTGTGTGTGTGTGTATGTGTGTGTATGTGGGTGCGTGCACGAGTGTGTTTGTTCTGTGTTTCGTGGTAGCGCCCACTTAATTTATTATCGTGCAGAGTTTGCAGATGAAGATTACATGTTCTTATCAATTACTACTGACGTTGTTGGCAATCTAACTATAATAGTGATTTTTGCAAGAGAAGTCCTTTGTAAATTAGCCCGCCATAAAAAATATTTGCCAGCCTACCATTATTTTTGTCCGGTGTCATAATTCATGAGACTATGTGTTTATTTAGTAATTAACGTGCTTTTAAAAAATTCCTCAAAAAATTCTAACCTTCACCTCGTAAACACTTGCGTCTGAAGTGCTAGTGCTTTTAATTCAGACCAGATTTAAATCCTGCTGATTACAACAACGAATAAAAAGTACAATGTAAATAAATAAGTCGCATTGTCTTAATTCTAATGTAGTAAGAAATATCTTGATCTGTACTGCACTGTAATTGCCAATAAAAAATTTCCTGTTGTGCGTATTAATAAAAAAAATAATTGTCGAATGCGTTATTAAAAACAGATAGACAGAGAATGATGATGTACCAAGAAATCACTCTAAACAAACAATATAGGAAAATGAAATTAGAAAGCAGCACTGAAACAGTAAACAAAGAATAAAAGAAAAAATTCTTGTGAGCAGTGTTTGGAAAAATGGCGAATGAAAGATTAAGAAAAGCAACACGGATGCATGATACGTGATGTTATGTGTGTTGGTAAGGAGAGAAGTTGTATAAAAAATAAATTGATGTGATTGAAAGTGTTTCAGAGTGCGTATAAGATTTGAGTGTGGAGAATAAAAAGTCGCATATAAAAAATGTATGAATGTCAATGAACGATCGCGGTGAGTAAAAAAACAATGAGTTGCGCAAAACGGTGTCTTCGTTTTGTTTTATATTTTATGACGCTATTATATGCAGAACTTTAACCGCGTTCAATGAATGTTTAAAAAGGAAATATTACATGTTTTTATTTTATTTATAGTAAACTAAATTTTAGAGCAACATTTTCCAGTTATTTTGTTCTTTGTTTTTATATAAACTTTTGCCTTATGGTTGATTATACTTCAAATACGAAAGTCCTGCGTCTGTCGTGGATACATATACCGGAACCAGCTAATTTCAAGTAATTGATTCAAATATACAAACTTATTTCAACCCGTATTTTTTCTTCGTAGTACTTTTAAGTTCTTGACTTCATCAGAAAGTAAAGTTAAATTAACAAAATTAATCTAACTTTAAGTTAATCTCGCAAAGTTTTAGAAATTTGATAACAGAACAAGTAACCAAATGGGTACAGTGGATATATCTTACAATTTTGTTAAACATCTAAATTACACTGGCTTTACACTTACGCGTACGTTATTTGTGTGAATATTTAGTCAGTTAATGATGCGGTGATTCATTTACGCGCAAACTACATAGGTGTGGACTTTTTTATGAACGAGCAGGGCTGTGAACTGTCATTATTCGCTGTAGTGCAGTGTACTGTGTAGGTGTAACAAGACAAGCCCCTAGCTCCATGCGCCTGGCCGTCGCCGCCTCGAGATGTCACGGCGCATCATTGTTCCGCGCTAACAAGAGCCACTCGTCCGAAGGCCAGGCGGCCGGGCCTGCCACCAAAGAGACTACTTCGTAACACAGTACACAGTACACTCTACACACTCATGTATGCGCAGTCTCTCCAGAAGCTGGGTTCTCGGTTCTCGGTTCTCGGTTCTCGCTCACCGCTCAGGCTGGGTCCGCGGCCGCTATCTAAACTACTTGTGTCTCTTGCCTAACTAAATCATTTCCGTAGGAACCGAGTTGCTTACATACATTCACTGGGATCCGGCGATGAGCGTTTGTATGTGGAGACACGGAGAGCGTCAAAGCTCTCGTCCGTCGTCGCCCGTCATTCCTCTTCCGAACAGATCTCTAGAAGGCGGTTGAGATTTTATTCGTAAAGTAGCAATGATTTTTTTACGTTTTCCGAACGCTGTTCTAGGGGTACAGGCATAAATGGAGAAATTGAGTGTGAGGCAGATGTAAAGGCGTTTCGTTTTAAAGAAAAATGTTTCAGATTTCATTTTATTTTATGGAAAAGGTGTACACATAAAATAATACTTTCGTCGTAAATTCGTGTATACGTGTTTGACAATTTTCAAGACACTCGCGACGAGCGACGATGACGTCGCGCACCCAGATTCCGGATTCCTGATGTGATAAATATCGATATTTCAAATTTAAATGGAAAAACTTTAAAGCGGCATTGGCGTTGGATATATACGGTCTTAAAATATGAATAAATATGATTTATACGGACGACCGTAAGCCTTCGCATGTTGGAAAGTGAACGGGACAAATGTATCGCACTTTCGTACCCGATCGTTCTACTCTCACTGTGTTGTGGTCGTGGACGTGGTCGTGGACGTGAACGTGGACGTGGACGTGGACTTGGAGCGTTCACGTATCGCAACGTCTGCGGTTGCGAACGTGCTTGTCTTTTTACCCCGACAAACAGGCGACCGAGCGACCAGACACCAGAGAGTAGTCAATTCACCGACCAAACAAAAAGAAAACAATTCTCTACGATATGGACATTTGTGGATTGTGGATTTCGCACACTAATTCCCATTCGAAGCAATACAATTTGCAAATATACCTAACGTCTAAAATTAACTCTAGTTAAGCAATTACAGTCATCCACAGAATATTGATCAGCGAGCATTAGATTGTATATGAAGGTTTAGGTCAGTGTTATAATATAAATATTTGATCATTCCAACTGGTCGGTCAGAGTGAATTTAATTGGGATAGGTATGGATATGAAACGTGAATATTCAAATCGCTTTAGAATAAAACGAAAATATTACTTCATAAAACTGCGCGCTTATCAAAGGGCTGCTCTGTGCAGAAATCCGAGTTAACAACAAAATAATTTGCCCTTTCCATAGTATTATGTCTTAATAAAAAATTTTACTGGTTCATGAAAGCAACTTTGTAATGAAACATTTAAGTCTCGTACAATATAATATCTCTATAAAGTAAACAATGTAATATTTATTATTATGATTGTCTAAACATTATGAATCTAATAACAAAGATATGTAACAAATGTAGAACACTTTCAGTGCGCAATGCATTGTAGTTAATTTTCATGTACGAGCACATATCATACAATGTTAATGTTCATATTTTATAAAGAAATTGTTTTCTGGAAATTTGCAAGAGCAAAAGAAAATAGTTTTCCTTATAGTAGAATAGGTGCAGACAAAGGTAGAAGTTCAAAGTAGGATTTACGTTAGCGTTAGATCAAAGCGAGTGGAGATGGAGTGCAAGTAAACATGAATGTGTTGTATTTTGTTCCAGTGGCATGTTCGACGGTGACCGTGACGAAGTGCCAGGCAGCCCTGAGGACGTTGCAGGCCTTTCCATTCTTCAAGCCGACCTGCCTGTGCCGAGAGCCCCACGTCGATCCAGAGTGCAACTCCTTCAGGGACTTCCTGTTCGATCATCCCTGTGTGTTCGTACTCAAAAAAGGTGAGCAAGCAAACCAACAATTCAATGCCTTGAGCCTCCAACACCCATTGTTCCCATCCCAATTCTCTTCCATCTGTTCACTGGGTCTCGCCGATGATGTAATCTAAAATTTGTAAATCGCATGACACGAAACCGTCTCTCCATTGTTCAAAATGAAATTTAACACGTCACTCTAGCACAGCAAGTTTTTTTCATTCACCACTCGAGACATTTAGATGCTACGAGATGTAGACTTGCGTCCGCTTCAGCATCGATAGCCGTAATTGCATTATCCTGCTGTTTGTGTATTCGGGCATTGGACGGATTTCCGTGTGCTGGGCGTCGAACGCTGAACGCCGAACGTTTGTTACAAGATGATATTTCTGCAAGTTAATTCCAACTGTAATTGAACAGTAATTGTTTCGATAATTAACAATGATTACGTGTACCATCCGACCGATAGAAGCTTCCGTGTTCTTATTGTAACAGATATCGTATTCCTAGTCGGTTAGCTAAAACCGATCCGACACTCGGTCGCATCCCCGCCCCTAAGTCACCAAACTTGAACGTATTAAGATCATGAAAAACTTCTGCTCCATTTCTTCTGAACAAATGTCGATCGTTGTCCACGAGTTCTACCGGTCCGTGCCCAGCGTTTGAATTGAACTTTTATGACGATCGTTGACTACCGAACTAGAAATTGATCGGTCAAGAGAAAAGTTATGATTTCAGTTGTCTGTACTACAGGTACAAGTACATATTTCTGTTTAAGACATATTTCTGTTTAAGACAACTATATTGTACACTGAATAGAATATAACAATACCAAGATATAGCTCGATGTACTTGTACTGCATTAGAGAGTCGCCATCTGTGAACGATGAGATGCGACTAGTAATGCAATGTATGCGTCGGTTGAAAGTTGAAATTACAGATCGCGATTCGCGAATCTACAGATACTCGATATGATGTAGGCCGTTGGCTGTAGTGTAACAGAATGGAACAGAACGAAATGTAACGTCTCTATTCTCTATGTGTATCTGTACCGTCTGCCTCCCATGCTCCGTATCCCGTTGTCGTGCACCGTAGGCAGATCGCGAATCTAATCTAAACCGTCATGTCACGTCGCTCGCGGCCCTCGCCGCTGCTTCAAGTCACGCGTGCATGCGTGCGCGTCACGTCGCCCGACGCTTGCAAATCCGATGGAATGATTCCGTTCTGGCTTAATTCGTTTGTCGGGACCCGGAACGGTAATATTTTAAAAGCGAACGTTTAATTGAAGACACTTCCAATGGGAATTCGCCGCTATAAATAGCGGACAGTCGGCGGGCCGAAGTCGGAGCCTTTCCGGCGTAGACTTATGGTTCGACAGTGGCGGTTGCTGGCTGCTGGCTGCTGGTTGCTGACTGCTTGCTGCTTCCACGATCGAACAACAGACAGCAGCCGAGGCAGCGCACGACGTCGGCAACAGCGTGCTTGCGTCATTTAATGTAATATTGACACTGGATCGCGGATCGTACATTTCTCGACTTTGCTGGAACCCAGGACGCAAGACGCCGGAACGTGACATAAGACGCAGCAACGGTCAACGTTTCACTCCCACGGGATCATATCCTTATTTGATCCTTTCGGAATTTTCATATTTATATTTAATTAGCGTTAAATTTATGTCAGTTAAATAATATGTACGTTTGTATGTTTGCAGAGAAAGATCCATATCCGGTGGACGCACTGCCCACTTGCAATCATGCACTGTCGGTTTGCCAGCAGGAGAGGAAATGCATCAAGTTGTTCGACGACTTCAAATCAAACTGCAAAGTCCGCGAAGGAAAATGTCGAATGGACGACAGGTTTGCTGATGAAATGAAAGTGTACGCAGAAACGCCGTGTTGACTGGATCGTTATGTCTGTTACAGAGACTTGTGCCACGAGTCTTGGACGAATCTCCGACTGTCGCCAATGTTCGGTTGCATTTGTCCGAACAACCACATGAAACGTCGATGCGACCGCATCTTCAGCTTGGTAAACCACAATCCGTGTGTGGGTAAGTGTGACACTTCATTCGCGACACCAGACGGGCCGTCTAGCCAACTCTACATTACAGAACTGAAACACGCACATGACACGTCATCGGACACGAACTCGTTACACCACAAGACGTATGTCTGTTCGTTCTACGGCCTGCGGGCAGGCTCGGTAATTGTATATAGCACGGTAATAGCACGGCCGCGGTTACTGTACTGTACATTGTACACTTGTACAGTTCAACTCACTTCTCTTAAATACCTGTGGGATTCACTTGAATTCGATTGTTCAGATTTGTTTCTTAATTGTACGTTATTACTCCAGTGTGTACGACTAACTATTTCATTTCATTTATTATTTATACAATTGTTTTTAGTGTACACGTAAATGTTCTCTCGATTAAATGAATGTAAATATATTTACCGAGCCTACTCATTGGCTTTGTTTCTGTTTCTGTCTCTCCACTATTCGTCGCCACATCACCCGCTCTACACTCTTCTTTTTCTGCACCTCTCGTCTCGATTCTCGCACTAGTATGGATGACGCTCATGAACTAGACGCAACTGAAGTTTTTGTGGAAGTGTCGAACTCACAAGAGAGTAAGCGAAGTGAGAAGAGTGTAGAGCGTAATGCCTTGTCAAGGAAATGCGGTGTTTTCAGCTATGTACTTTCAGTCCAGAGCAGCACAGAGCAAACACTGTAACTGTATAGTATCGGTGACATGGTGTTGCTGTGAAGTGTTTGTATGTGTTGTTCTGAGACAATCACACACATTTCACTGACCACGAGTATCACGAGTCACGAGACCATGTACACTTTCACTAGTGAGTGACACGGGCGCGTCTCACATGATAGCGTAGGTGTATCGAGTCCGAAGCGCCAAATGCAAAGTGTGTGCTCTGTGCCCGGCCGCAAGTCTCACCTTCACGCCACACTGCCAACTGCCACTGTCACTGAAATGCACCGTTCTCGTTGACTGCTGTGCACGACACTACGCACCGACTTCGGCACTCGGCACCCGGCACCCGGCACCTTTCACTGTTCGTAGCACGAACGCATTTCACGCACTTCACGCACACCACACATACCTATAATATGACACAAATGCACACAAGCACGTTCTAGTTCCTGTTTGATTTATATGTTTCAGACATTCTTCCGTTTTCCTTTGATCTGTCCGGCACTGATTCTGCACTGTACCCCTACGATCCTGAACAGGGCTATTTCAGAAACTTCTGGTTCCCACCGACCAACCTGTATCCGTACTTCCTGTTTCCTCCCACAACGAGACCGCGAATGCCTGGCACTGCTCACGCCTCCGGCACCCACGCATATCGCACGCACCGCACGGGCTCTGCCCATGATAACGATATCCAGGTGTCCGTAGAGGAGACGATCGACGACTCTTTACGGTTGCCGGCTGCAGTACCGCCCGAGTCCGGCCAGGGTGAGACGACAACCACTTGTCTGTTTGTCCGTTCATGGCATTCATGCTGCCCTCTATCTATATTATTGTGCAAACCCTGCCTCTAACTCTAATTTACCCTCTTACTGATCAGTTGAGCTGTGCGTAACTTAACTAATTGCTTCGGCATTGCGGAATACCGAGTACGGTAGCGTCGTGTAAATCGCATCGCGTATATCTCGCGCGTATGTAGACTCAGCTTATTCTCTGTTTTGTTGTTTTATTGGTTGTGTTGCTGTTGCGTAGTATTGCGTCGAGTCCGCGTTATTATTTGACCGGTACTACTGAATGTGGGTGCCTGTATTTGTATCTAAATGTGTTGATTGATTGGTTGGTTTATGTTGTGTTATGTTGTTGTGTTGTGTTGTGTTTGTGTGTAGTCGAGTTGAGTTGAGTTGATCAGCGTCAATTGACGTGCGCGCGCTTCTCGTGCTTTCCTCGATATGCGGCGTCGGTATCGTAATCGCCTATTCGCAAATTCGCAATTTCGTATCGTACATCGCTCATCGTTTACCGGGTAACCGGGTACCATGCAGCACCAACTGATTGGGCCGTCGTTTCAGTTAAAGTGATATCGCCGTCGGAAAATGCGTCTGCTTCGTTTGACTACGGGCTAGGCATTGGCACTGAGTCTCAGGTAGAGAACCCGCTAGTAGACGCGGAAAGCGAGGACGTACACGCCGCCATACTCAAGGATCACATAAGCGTTACCATGTTAAAGAACAGGCAATCCCACGTCCACGGGCCCAACAACGTCTCCCAGTACGACGAGGAGCTCGATCCCAAGCCGTCCTCGCATCACCACCAGGGTCACAGAAAGGTTCACACAAGTAGGTATAGAACGCCAACGCTGGCAGCCATGCAGCCAGTCTCAGTCAAGCCAATTCAATTCAATTCAATTCCCACTAAGTCCCAGGTCAGACCGATCCTATGCTACGTCCTTGACACCCTCGCCGGCACACGGATCCAAACCAAACCTATCGTCCGACCGCCGACCGGTGACCGGTACCCGGTGACGTGTACTAGTCTTTAGGCATTTGTCTATTTCAAATTGGGATGACTGTGCACAGGTTTGATGCACCTGGATACCCCTACATTTGTTATTGAGGCACGTAGATTCATTGATTTGCATGGATTTACCTTTCTGGGGTTCAAGCAACAAGCACGTATTTCATTATTTCATATACGATACGCCAGTGACGAGTTACGAGATACAAAGCGAGTCCCAGATATACAAGCACTCTTAATCCGCTGTGCCGGATTCCCGCGTACAGTAAACATGATTACCTACTTCTGTAACGAACTTGTCTGCTTGCGTGCGAATGTGCGTACGTGCTAGCACACGAGCACGCGGCATCGCGACGCCCACGCCGCGTCGTGGCGTCCTATTCCGCGTGTCGGTGTTCACAGCCGCCGTGCTTGTTCTAGCCAACTCGGACGACCGGTCCGGCAACCACGAGCTCACCAAGCTCGTGTTCCAGAGCACGTGCCACTTGGCACTGAACAACTGCAACAACAACTACAGCTGCCGCATGGCGCTGCACCCGGTGCTGCACCATTGCGACATGTCGCGCTGCAACCGCAACTCGTGCATGGAGGCTCTGCAGAGCTTCTACCGACGCCAGGATCTCACCTGGAGCCTGGAGATCGCCTTCTGTTTGTGCAAGAAAACTGACAACAAGCAGGACCCTTGTATGCTTGCCCAGGAGAAACTGCATCCGGTGTGTGCTCAGCGCGTAGAGGGCGCGCCCACGCCCACCTGCCACTCGCTGGCTGAGACTTGCCGCGAGGACAACGAATGCAGGTTTGTTACTCTAGACTCTAGACTAGATCTACGGCTAAATTACGTGAATGTGTTCTAGTTAGTGAATCTGTCAGGAAGTTGTATGACAGCCTGTGGGGAAATGAACGGAGCGGGAGGCATTAATTACAATTATTGTGATGATTTCAGGAGCCGACTGGAACACTATGAGCAGTCGTGCGCTGTGGACAGTGTGACGAAGAAGTGCGCAGGTCCGCCGTCCGAGTGCCGCACGGCCATGCTGGGCATCCTTGGCACGGAGTTACGCACTACGTGTGCTTGTAAAGGCACTGACCTCACGCAACTCTACGACTGTCTAGGATGGCAGAGACTACTGTGGGTTAACCCTTGTGTTGGTACGTACACTTTCAATTTCTCACTGGTTCCGGTGGAAATATTTATGTTACCTATTTTTATAATCCTTTATTTCAAACTAATATAATTCTATTATAAAATATTACTATTGTGTTACCACGGAAATTTTAATTTTGTTTTCGCGCACAAAATTATTAATCTCTAAATGATACAATACCGCAGTGTATTGAAAATGACATATCAACAATAACGAGTTTACAGTAAATCCAAATATTCATTCAATTTAAAATGAGTAAAATTCTCGTATCTAATTACTTTTGTGAATAAATTTAAATGAATTTAGAAATTTTTCAATAAAGTCATTTGTATCATATCGTCAGGCTCAGAAACTAAAAAAATAGGATACATGATTATAAACAAGTTGAATATATATTTTTTTTGTTGAAAAAGCGTTTTTAAAATAAACAATCGCATGAAATTTGCATTGCCAATCGCAAATTTAATAAACAAACACAAATATTGATGTGACACTGTCAGCATTTTCAATAAACGCATCTGAAACGGGGTTACACTGTTACTCTGACATCATTAATACAATAATAATTTATAATTTGCTTTGTGTCTTGCCGCATAATATTATTCAGATTATTGTACATATTAATAATAATATTTCAGATTGAAATATTAAATAAAAGTAGGTAATATAGTCTATACCTTGTAGGTACACTTTGAAATATACTTATGGAAACAGAATGTAACTAATTTTGAATAGTTCATATTTGATTCGGCTTCTGTTTAATTTGGACAATGCCTTGTTAAATTCATTCTATAATTTACATTTCTTCCTCAGTTGAATCACAGAAGAATTACCATATGAACCGAACGGAGCAAATGCAAACGACGACGCCACCGATTCCCACCACTACTCGGACAACACTTGAATGGCGGACAACGAGTAGTACGACGGTAGCGCAGGCCACTCTGAATACGATCACCACAACATTGCAGACCCCCAAGGAAGTCACGACTGTGAGACTGCCTCCAATTACTACTGTTACAACGACTACTACTACCACCGTACCCCCAAGTAAGTATTATTCCAAAATTGCTAAATATATATTCAGTTATTGCTGACAGTTATGGTGTAATCTTTCTAAAATTTTTTGAAGATATGCCACTGCTATTTTTATAGTTATGTTGTATATTATTTGTGCTATTCTGAAACAATCGATCTGTAGTAGTAGCAGTAGAATAAATTATCATAATGATTTACAATGTATAGGTGCAATGATACGTTAATATCTCTGATGTACACAGTAATAATTATTCACATATCAAAATGAAACAGTTTCTGACAGTAATAAATGTTAATTCCACAAAGTAATTCATTCAGTTAGCAATTAATGAACTTATATACATTCACGTAGATTAACACATGCCACTCTTTTTTATTTGCAGGATTTTGTGTATTTCAAAGACCACATCAACCTAACCAGTACATTCCAGAAGGACACACTAAACGGGTAAGTAATAAAAATAAAAAGAACAGCGCGATAAAATCCGCGCATCAGAATGCAAGTCGCAATGAAAAAGAGAAGAAAATACGTTAAGAATTTATACAAGTTGTTAGAAAGTTTGGATTTGTGACTATCCGTGTTTGAATGCAGATGTACCATGAGGACGAAGTGGAGTGCTCGGACATCTGCCACTGCGGGATCGGCGAGTCTCTCGTCTGCAACGAGATCTGCGTGGACCGGACCCCGTGTAAGACCGAGTTCGCACTGTACAACCATGCCGCTCCCGCGTACCAAGCGTTCCGTGGACGTTGCCTCTGCTACTCGGGCCGCTTCATCTGTATGAAACCCACACCAGGTATGCATATCTTGATATGTGTGCGGGATACAAATCATGCTGTGTTTGTTCCAGGTGATTACAGTCTACCACAGGGTGTATTTCTTTTCCTCGGCTACAGCGAAAGAGACGAAACATTACTGAAGCCCCATAGTAATTTAAGTGTCCATGATGCAGTAGAGTCGCTCCAGGACTTTTTAAATCGAGAAGCGGACAACGAGGTACGAGTATCCATCAAATGTGTTGTTATTATTACCGATTGATTGTTGCAGACGTTATGCACGTTATCTTTGTTCAACGTCACGAAGGAGAACGTGATTCTCGTAGCGAAGTTATCGGGAGATATAGAAACTAATGAGGTGTCTCCTGCAACGCTGCTGCTGAGGGAGAAGGTACGCATTTGCATAAAGCTAAAGGTAAAGGTAATGAATGAATGTGTAACACATACAGGAGCAGTGCGCAGCGCTTCTGGAGACCATCAGCGAGAAGATCAACTCGCAGCATTCGGACTTCAACTCGCACCTGCTGCTGTCGATATTCAAGATGGCGGAGGTGGAGATCAACCAGCTGGAGCCGAGCGCAGCGAGTGTGGTGCACGTGTGCCCCACAAGCCTGGCAGTGGCGCTGGCGCCACTTGTCACACGACTGTTACACCACTTAACGTACTTCGTACTGATCTCTTGACATTGAGCGAGCTCAGTATGTAAGGCAAGCACAATTAACAATACATATCCTTTTACAATGATAACACTATTAGTCAATAAAATAACAAATTTGTATAATTGTAAGAGATCTATCCTCGTAGTGTTGACGATAGTCAGTGTAAATGTCAATGTTGACTGTCAACCAAAACGATAGTGCTTTAAGTCGTAAGGTACCCCACCTATATAAAGTAAAGTAAATATAATGAAAGTCTTAGCAATAAGGTCATTTAGGTAAATGAAATGAGATAAACAAATGAACTATATTATATATATTATACATGATGAATTATAATAGCGAAATCCAGGAGTTGTTCTGCGCAGCAATACCACTGCTCATTGTATCTGTCCAAGTGTGTGCCTGAATCCTGAATCCTGAGCGTGCCAGCGTGCGTGCGCGTGTGAAATAATGATGATGTAGATAACTGTCCTCTGAGCGTCAGTATTGCGAGTTGCGAGTGAAGTGCTTGGCATGTTGATGCATCATAGTAAATTATACACACATATATATGTTTTTATCGATGTGTCACTGAATGATGATGACTAAATTTAATAATATTGTACAATCGTAAAACGTCTTCCCATGTAAAATGATTACTGTCATTAAATGTTCGGAGATGAGCGATGTCACTACCAGTGCAAGACGTGGTGACATCGCGAGTCGCAAGCGGTACGCCACTTGTAACTAACTACATATAATTACGTTAACGTTACGATATAACTATGATAACATAAGTCTCATTCTCAAGTACCTACTCGTGACATGAACCTCTATGTCTCAAGTCTCAGTCTGAGTGTTGAATGCTGAATGCAGTGTGACGTAGGCGAGCACACGCACGACGCATGACGCACGCAGTTCTATGTAATGTAATAACCAGTGATCCAGTGAATCCAGAACCGTTCAACTGTCCAACTGACCACAGCCACCACTTCGCATCCTGATTTCTGATTTCCGAATTCCGATATGGATCGTATTCACGCTACCGTCACTCGTATAAGGCGCACGATATTGTAGCATAAATTCTAATGTTAGCGAGCACATTGTTACAAATACACAATATTATGCCTATTTACAAAAACCATTGTTAATCGGAATATTAAAGATTCTTGAGAGTTTGTTATAATAACTTTAAGGAACTAAAACTTAAAATAATTTAAATAAAATAACAAAGAAAAAAAGATAAGAAAAATTAAATAGGTATCTATAAGTATGTCGTCGGTCCTTTTCGTTTGCATTTTTGTACAAAAATTCCTACATTTCTATTTGTAATGCAAACAAGTAAAGTGCACACACAGACTGCTACGTGAAGGGTGCATTTGTATATTAATTAAATAAGATGAGATGCTATGAAACAATATTAAACATAAACATACATATCATTGTATAATTATTTAATGGACCATTTCGCTAATGATGATTACTAATGATAATTATGATGAGATAACGATACGAGATCGCTTATTGAGTATTCGTTCAAGTGAAGCCAACTAAATACATAATAACTATAAAACATACGTATAAGTAAAGCATAGGTATGGTAAAATGTTCACACGCGTAATTATAATAGTACATATAGCTCTGTTATATTGATTGGAACTGCTTGTTTTGGCTTCATCACGATATTACGTTTGCCGAGAACTAAGGGAACACACCATTACTTTCCGTAGACAACGAGCAAGCCCTCCACCGTCCAGCGTCCACGCCACGGTCACTTCCTCACGTCCACGTCCCTCTCCTTCAGTGTCATGTCATGTGTCATGTGTGGTTACCTATACCTATACCATTTGTACCACTGTATCCATGTTCCATAACGCATGTCGTCACAATGACACACGATAGTGCAACGTGCAAAACGCGAGAGCAGCCAGTACCAATAGACTCCGACCCCGATAGATCTCAGATCGTTCTGTTCAGTGTTATACTGTTACTGTTAAACGATCCATAACATTCAATGTTACTTACTGTAATTCGTACATCGTCTCACCTGCAAGTGCATAGACATTGTATCTCAAAACTAAGGTGTCATGGTACACAATGCAATACAATACATACATCATGTATTCACACATGTCATTTTGTACTGATTCGTGTTCCAGCCACGATCTGTATCTAAACATTCATTCAATTTATTTATGTTATAAATTCACTTCCTTATTTGTTATTGTGATATTTGTTATAAGTTTTCATCAACTGTTGTAGACAATTCCAAATAAATTGTTTTCTGTGTGCTATATAAATTTATTGCATTTATTTTCCCAATTAAAAACTAATATCCATTTGATACGATTTCACAAACCATTTTGCGACATTATTTAGAGCAGAATTTCCATCCCTTTGAATAAATACCCAAGGTTCAAGGATGAAGTACTTTTCGTAAATTTCAAATACGAATTACGCAACAAATACTAATCCTAGGCTACTTCAAATCGCAGATTCGGAATATGTAGACCCTAATAAAGGGTGTAGAATCATTGCATCACTAGTATCCTGAAGAATCGACCCTTTTCTACAACATATATGAATGTCAAGGGCCAAGGATTATATATTCCAACCCTGGGGTGATTTCATTTTCACCCAAAATGTCCCTAAATTCTAACCGGAAGTCATTTATTGACATTTTGTTTCAGTGTGCAGAGTCCGGAGGCTCCGCCAGCATCTGCACAGTCCTGGGAATCATCTGCTGCTGTTCGCGGGGCCAACGTCTTCACCCCTGGACGAAAATCTTTATTTTTGTTTTAATAAATAAATGTATTTGTATAAAGTTAACAATAATTAAATTTGAATGTAATATAATAAATGATAAAATAAATATTTATTATTAAAATAACATGACTTTCATTTAATATCCACCCCATGATCTAAGACCTTAAAATGTAACTAAGGTTGCATTAACAAAATACTTATTTGATTATTAAATTTTGATACCCATACTGTCATTTGTTGTTACGTCTAAACACTACCAGAACTTGCGATTCGATTTCAAATGCGGTCCTTGAATACTTCCCTACATAAAAGTTTACAAATTTGTTAAGAGATGGCAGCACTATCGGATGTAAATGCGCTAAAATTTGTCGATTTGTTCACATCTGAAAAAGGAAAATTTAATTGATAAGGGTATGCCCTACGCCCTTGTCCTTCTGATATGTTGTAGAAGGGGTTATTTTACACTAGGGTTTCTAAGTTTGCTCAAAATTTCGTTATTTTTGCGATATCTCTTACCGTTTTTGAGATATAAGGGTTTAAAGTTGTAAAAAGCAACCCTTAGAAAACTACCCTATTTTCAACTTTTTGGGTGTTTTTTCTCGCTGATCAGATAGAGCAGGGCTGTGTCTCGGGGCGTTTTTTTCAGATCAGCGATATTTCTTACCGTTTTAGATATACAGCCCTTAGAAAATTAACTAGAGCAGTATTAAGATTTCAAATGCGAATTACTCAAGAAATACTACCCCTACGTTATTTTAAATCCCACATTCACACTCTGAAGTGCCTATAGGTTCTGAATCTGCGATTTATAATAGCTTAGGGGTAGTATTTCTTGCTTAATTCGCATTCGAAATCTTAATACTGCTCTATTTAATTTTCTAAGGGTTGTATCTCTAAAACGGTAACAGATATCGCGAATCTGAAAAATCCGTTCCGAGACACAGCCCTGCTCTATCTGATCAGCGAGAAAAAACACCCAAAAAGTTGAAAATAGGGTAGTTTTCTAAGGGTTGCTTTTAACAACTTTAAACCCTTATATCTCGAAAACGGTAAGAGATATCGCAAAAATAACGAAACTTTACCGAAACATATAAACTCTGTCTAATATAACCCCCTCTGCAACATATTAGAAAGACAAGGGCGTAGGGCATACCCTTATCAATTAAATTTTCCTTTTTAAGATGTGAACAAATCGACAAATTTTAACGCATTCACATCCGATAGTTTACAAATTTGCTAAGAGATGGCAGCACTATCGGGTGTAAATGCGCAAAAATTTGTCAATTTGTTCATATCTGAAAAAGGAAAATTTAATTGATAAGGGTATGCCCTACGCCCTTGTCCTTCTAATATGTTGCAGAGGGGGTTATATTAGACAGAGTTTATATGTTTCGGTAAAGTTTCGTTATTTTTGCGATATCTCTTACCGTTTTCGAGATATAAGGGTTTAAAGTTGTAAAAAGCAACCCTTAAAAACTACCCTATTTTCAACTTTTTGGGTGTTTTTTCTCGCTGATCAGATAGAGTAGGGCTGTGTCTCGGAACGGATTTTCAGATTCGCGATATCTGTTACCGTTTTAGAGATACAGCCCTTAGAAAATTAAATAGAGCAGTATTAAGATTTCGAATGCGTATTAAGCAAGAAATACTACCCCTAAGCTATTATAAATCGCAGATTCAGAACCTATAGGCACTTCAGAGTGTGATTGTGGGATTTAAAATAACGTAGGGGTAGTATTTCTTGAGTAATTCGCATTTGAAATCTTAATACTACTCTAGTTAATTTTCTAAGGGCTGTATCTCTAAAACGGTAAGAAATATCGCGGATCTGAAAAAAACGCCCCGAGACACAGCCCTGCTCTATCTGAACAGCGAGAAGAAACACCCAAAAAGTTGAAAATAGGGTAGTTTTCTAAGGGTTGCTTTTTACAACTTTAAACCCTTATATCTCGAAAACGGTAAGAGATATCGCAAAAATAACGAAACTTTACCGAAACATATAAACTCTGTCTGATATAACCCCCTCTGCAACATATCAGAAGGACAAGGGGGTAGGGCATACCCTTATCAATTAAATTTTCCTTTTTCAGATGTGAACAAATCGACAAATTTTAACGCATTCACATCCGATAGTTTACAAATTTGCTAAGAGATGGCAGCACTATCGGGTGTAAATGCGCTAAAATTTGTCGATTTGTTCACATCTGAAAAAGGAAAATTTAATTGATAAGGGTATGCCCTACGCCCTTGTCCTTCTAATATGTTGCAGAGGGGGTTATATTAGACAGAGTTTATATGTTTCGGTAAAGTTTCGTTATTTTTGCGATATCTCTTACCGTTTTCGAGATATAAGGGTTTAAAGTTGTAAAAAGGAACCCTTAGAAAACTACCCTATTTTTAACTTTTTGGATGTTTTTTCTCGCTCATCAGATAAAGCAGGGCTGTGTCTCGGGGCGTTTTTTTCAGATCAGCGATATTTCTTACCGTTTTAGATATACAGCCCTTAGAAAATTAACTAGAGCAGTATTAAGATTTCAAATGCGAATTACTCAAGAAATATACTACCCCTACGTTATTTTAAATCCCACATTCACACTCTGAAGTGCCTATAGGTTCTGAATCTGCGATTTATAATAGCTTAGGGGTAGTATTTCTTGCTTAATTCGCATTCGAAATCTTAATACTGCTCTATTTAATTTTCTAAGGGTTGTATCTCTAAAACGGTAACAGATATCGCGAATCTGAAAAATCCGTTCCGAGACACAGCCCTGCTCTATCTGAACAGCGAGAAAAAACACCCAAAAAGTTGAAAATAGGGTAGTTTTCTAAGGGTTGCTTTTAACAACTTTAAACCCTTATATCTCGAAAACGGTAAGAGATATCGCAAAAATAACGAAACTTTACCGAAACATATAAACTCTGTCTAATATAACCCCCTCTGCAACATATTAGAAAGACAAGGGCGTAGGGCATACCCTTATCAATTAAATTTTCCTTTTTAAGATGTGAACAAATCGACAAATTTTAACGCATTCACATTCGATAGTTTACAAATTTGCTAAGAGATGGCAGCACTATCGGGTGTAAATGCGCAAAAATTTGTCAATTTGTTCACATCTGAAAAAGGAAAATTTAATTGATAAGGGTATGCCCTACGCCCTTGTCCTTCTAATATGTTGCAGAGGGGGTTATATTAGACAGAGTTTATATGTTTCGGTAAAGTTTCGTTATTTTTGCGATATCTCTTACCGTTTTCGAGATATAAGGGTTTAAAGTTGTAAAAAGCAACCCTTAAAAACTACCCTATTTTCAACTTTTTGGGTGTTTTTTCTCGCTGATCAGATAGAGTAGGGCTGTGTCTCGGAACGGATTTTTCAGATTCGCGATATCTGTTACCGTTTTAGAGATACAGCCCTTAGAAAATTAAATAGAGCAGTATTAAGATTTCGAATGCGTATTAAGCAAGAAATACTACCCCTAAGCTATTATAAATCGCAGATTCAGAACCTATAGGCACTTCAGAGTGTGAATGTGGGATTTAAAATAACGTAGGGGTAGTATTTCTTGAGTAATTCGCATTTGAAATCTTAATACTGCTCTAGTTAATTTTCTAAGGGCTGTATATCTAAAACGGTAAGAAATATCGCGGATCTGAAAAAAACGCCCCGAGACACAGCCCTGCTCTATCTGATCAGCGAGAAAAAACACCCAAAAAGTTGAAAATAGGGTAGTTTTCTAAGGGTTCCTTTTTACAACTTTAAACCCTTATATCTCGAAAACGGTAGGAGATATCGCAAAAATAACGAAACTTTACCGAAACATATAAACTCTGTCTAATATAACCCCCTCTGCAACATATTAGAAGGACAAGGGCGTAGGGCATACCCTTATCAATTAAATTTTCCTTTTTCAGATGTGAACAAATTGACAAATTTTTGCGCATTTACACCCGATAGTGCTGCCATCTCTTAGCAAATTTGTAAACTATCGGATGTGAATGCGTTAAAATTTGTCGATTTGTTCACATCTGAAAAAGGAAAATTTAATTGATAAGGGTATGCCCTACGCCCTTGTCCTTCTAATATGTTGCTGAGGGGGTTATATTAGACAGAGTTTATATGTTTCGGTAAAGTTTCGTTATTTTTGCGATATCTCTTACCGTTTTCGAGATATAAGGGTTTAAAGTTGTAAAAAGCAACCCTTAGAAAACTACCCTATTTTCAACTTTTGGGTGTTTTTTCTCGCTGATCAGATAGAGCAGGGCTGTGTCTCGGGGCGTTTTTTTCAGATCCGCGATATTTCTTACCGTTTTAGATATACAGCCCTTAGAAAATTAAGTAGAGCAGTATTAAGATTTCAAATGCGAATTACTCAAGAAATACTACCCCTACGTTATTTTAAATCCCACATTCACACTCTGAAGTGCCTATAGGTTCTGAATCTGCGATTTATAATAGCTTAGGGGTAGTATTTCTTGCTTAATACGCATTCGAAATCTTAATACTGCTCTATTTAATTTTCTAAGGGCTGTATCTCTAAAACGGTAACAGATATCGCGAATCTGAAAAACCCGTTCCGAGACACAGCCCTACTCTATCTGATCAGCGAGAAAAAACACCCAAAAAGTTGAAAATAGGGTAGTTTTCTAAGGGTTGCTTTTAACAACTTTAAACCCTTATATCTCGAAAACGGTAAGAGATATCGCAAAAATAACAAAATTTTAAGCAATCTTATAAACCCTAGTGTAAAGTAACCCCTTCTACAACATATCAGAAGGACAAGGGCGTAGGGCATACCCTTATCAATTAAATTTTCCTTTTTCAGATGTGAACAATTTTAGCGCATTCACATCCGATAGTTTATAAATTTGCTAAGAGATGGCAGCACTAACTTAAAATTATGAATTTCGTTTTAGTAAATGACAGATTTACTTTTAATTTTGCATGTTTTAAAGTAAATAAAACACAAATTGTTTCAGCTATACTTTTTTTATTATCTCTATTGATAAATACATGTTATTATATTTCGTTTATAGCACAAGATATTAATTTAAAATATTTATAAGATATCAGCTGTCTACAGCGCTCTGGTGAAGTTGTCCACGTTGATGCAGGGTCCAGCGAGGCTAGTCAGAATTCCAGCAGCTCCACGATGATGATGCAGCAGCAGAAGATAGTTCCAGGTCCATGGAGGTCCTATATAAACATACAAATAAAGTATCAATAAAATTGAATTGCTGTAAAATTAATTTACTTGCGATTTTATTGCAAATAATTTACTTCAAAGCTGATATCGGCTCCGACAGTGTTGAAGGTGATCAAGGCTTCGGTAATGTTGTCCACAAGTCGCTATAAACATTAAAACAAAGTATTAGATAAAATAGTAATTGTGAATCTGGAAAAAACATACATGTTATAGTTAGGAAATATTTGTTGAACATATTTGTAGAAAAGGTGTTGTTTAAATTGATTTCCGCTTTATATCGCACTACCTACAGCAAAAGCTGGGCACCTTTGACCTGCTTCACATAATAGGCGCGGATGAAAGCCCAGGTGGTCGAGGTGAGATGATGAAGGCTCCGGTGACGTCTACGAGACACTGATGAAGGTGATCAAGGATCCGGTGGCGTTGTATTAGATAAAAGAATAATTGTGATCCTGAAAAAAAAACATAAATGACATGGTTAGGAAGAAATATTTGTTGATACTTGATATCTGAAACATAAACTCAAAATATAAGGCAATAAAGTTCAATAAAGCAAGTTTTGGTAATCTTTCCACAGCACACAATTCATTCCACAGCACACCATTCGTCCCATAGCACACCCCCATCGTTGGCTTCAATGATGATTTCTTTATTGACTTCTTTCTTGCCTGTTACCCTATCTAAGTGATTGTACAAGTGTAGCTAACTTACAAACTAAGGCGCAATGACTCTAATGTTACCACGGTTCCTGAAATTTGTGGTACTTCATACTTATCACGTGAACCGTGCACAGCTGGCGGTTAGCGCGGTAAATATCTGTTAAACAAGATAACGTCAACCGTCATTGTTGAAATCAAACTCTTCATTATCGTCTCCATCTGAATTACTACGATCGGTTAAAACAAACCATGTCTTCATTTTACAAGAAATATGTAAAATCAAACATTAACATAACCACGGTGTTCCGTTTCTTTGCCGTAGAAGTGATAAAACCGCAATCGTGATAAAACCGTAACCTCTCACCAATTCGTTTTAGAAATATACTATACCTAATTGAATATAATTGAATTCAATTAGTGTATGAAGAATTTATTCATTAGCTACTTTCTAAATATAGAGTAAAAATATTATTTGTAGTTCATATGGAAACAAGTACATAGATGAGATTATATTTATTATATTTACTGAGTTGCACAGAATAAAGACTTGATTATCGACAATTTTTTTAAACAAATAAGTTATATTTTAAGAAAAAAACAATAATGAAATATTGTCGTATTGGAATTAATTATTATAGCGACTGTAAAAACAAATATATACTAATTAAATTAAATTAAATCAGAAATGCGAAAGGAATTACAAATAAGTTTGTTTGAATAAATACAATATTTTGATGAAATAAACACTTTACTACTTGTTCAAATATTGGCATAAAACTAAACAGCAAGGTGCCAAAGAAAAACGAACGAATTCTTATGTAATTATCTCATTTATGAAATTAAATGATTTCTGCTCTTTTTATAAATAATGACTATTTAACAGAAATATACTTTACCGGAATCCATATTTCCTAAAATTCCGGTTAGATGTCTCCACGTATACAAAGCAATGGAATTATTGATCCTATACTCCCTTGTACTTTACCGACATCTATATCCAATATTCAAAGTTCCAATGAGACAGATTTTACAAATATCTTGTTTCAAATTCAAAAAGACATAAAACATATATAAAGTTACTTTTTTAATGGGTACTAAATACATACGGATAGGTGAGATATTGTGGTTCATTTGAGAAATAAGAACGTTACTAAAACGAGAGGTTTTGTATATTGCGAAAGATTTTGCATAATTATTGATATTATTGCTAATACTAATAAAAATTTATGCTGCGTACAGCTTGTTATCAAAATTGTTGTGATAGTGCACTATAGTTTTCGAACATTTGAGAATTGACAACTGCTAATTTCACAAGTAATTGATTATTGTGAACAGTTCAGTAGAACACATTAGATTGTAGAACAGGAGATTCTTAGTTCATTTCCTACTTACAACCACCAATAACTGTTCATGTAAAAAAATCTTTATTAAATATTTATGAAAAATATTGAACAATACATTTAATGACAAGAAATCAGTATTTAAGATGTGAATATTGTGCATTATCATGATTCATTAAAACCGTGAGATAAGCGAATGCTACAGCGCAGTAATGAGCATTTCTACGTCATAAGCTTTATCTGTCTGGATACATTATGCGTGTTGTTTTCATATTTGATGAAAACGAAAACAGCCATTTGGGTGTTGCGCAATGTCGAGATACGATGCCGGATACAAATTTCATTTTTTCTTTGTGTAACTTTATACTTTAATACTTTGTCATTTGGTACGGCTCCTTTTAATTTTATTTTTGGAGCGAGTAACATTTCACACTGTAAAATTTAAGTAATTTTGTAGGGCATTAGATTGACACCCGACCACCCGAGAGATCCGGGATTAAATCTGTCTCACGACAAAATCTTTTTTGATGCCTATCCAATCAAATTAATAATACAACGTGTTTAGTTTAATACGTGCTCTATACCAAGAACTGCAAATGAATGATTCAAAAGGCGAAATGATTTATTAATTTTAATTATGCATGTAAATATATCTGTTAGCTACTCAGAAGTATGCAAAATAAATGACTAATAAATTAGCAGAATTGAGTAAAAATGAATTTAATTTTGAATAATGAACGGAAAATTAATTTATTTGTTGACACTATAATTCTAAAAACAAAATATAACCACATTTAATAATCGGGAAACCAATAATATTTTGCTGATGAAATCCAGAAATGAATAATATATTATAAAATTTAAAATTTCATAAATTTTTGAGTCACATGGATTCAAATTTACAATTCAGTTGTATTATAAATTTATGTAAAATAAACAAAACATTCATAATTAAACTGATAAACAAAACGTTGCACAAAACATTATCGATAAAATGTTACAAATAAATTCGCGACTCTATGCATATATTTTTCTTCTTAGCCATTCAAATACTAACAGCATTTCCGGAATAAATTATTATTGAAAGCAAAGAGAAAATATCAAATACCTACTATACAAGTTGTTTATTAAATTTTCGCGATGCCTCGAAACAAATTTTATATCCGGACATTTAACAAGCAAATATATTGCTGTTCTTCAGAATTCTCATCATTGAAGCGTTCATTTTTATTAAAAATTCTAAACCTGGAACTGTGCGTCTCTGGAAGCGAGTTGCTGGTTTTTGAGTGCTGTTCGGTTGTTCCTAAGTGTTTAATTTCTACATGCACGCACGCTTTCGTGTGAACAATTTATTATAGTTGTCGTCATAAGTGATTATCATAAAAACCACCACGCTAGCTTTCATAATCATAATTCTTACAAAATATTCACCTGGGTCAGTCCAGAATATATGGTTTGTTTTCGCAAAATAAACTACCATTATTACTGAAATACCTTTTAGATTCAAAACGAAAATACTATTCAATTTCGATCACTTAATTCTGTTGAATTGCTTAAAAATAATACGGCTGTCGACTATTACATATTGTGGTGAAATATACGAGTGGTTGTGAAATAGATATTGTTACAGCGTTTATAGCGCACTGCTCGTTTTATGTGCTCATCTCTTTAACACTGCATTTACCTAACTGTTGGTGTGATATTTACAACTATAATTTTAACTTTTAAAACAGTGTCAGATAATAATTAATAATTGACAGCGTTAATTAACGCTGGCTATAAAATGACAGCAAATATATATATATATATATAGGTATTAATTAGTAAGAGTTAAAAGTATGAAAAATATTTAAACGCGCTTCAAATATTACTAAATAATTAAATGATATCGATTTATAATGCATAATAAATAAAGATATAATGTAATTTGATACCTATACAAGGTAAACTAATTGTATAGATATGAATAAATGAAATCTATCACATAAATATGTTTATTTATAGAAAACAATTCATTTGTAACTAGAGTTACGATATATGAGTATAATTATCAAATTAAACTGATTATGCGTTTACCCTGACGCGAACATTTCCATCTTAATTTTCTTGAAAGTATTCACCTACTTATAAAAAACATAATTTATTGTAACTACCGTTAATTTTACATGCAATATATTTTCATTAAACCTTTAATCGACTATAATTTAACGTTTTCTGTCATCGTGAAAAATATAAATAATATTCTTACACGATAAAATAAGAGAAAGAGTGGATGACATTAAAATGAAAGTTTTTCAGCGTTTCTAAAACCAATTTATCTTTTATACGAACCGAGAATCTTTTAAATGAAAACAAACATATAAGCTCACTTTTGTAATCAAAGAGACAGATCAAAATGTTCGCTGTTCGTGCGCTTTGCAATCACTTCGCAAGACCTTATTCCACAGAAATTAATTTGATTGTGGCTCTCGCCTCTCTCAAGCACAACTTCTTACTTTTATTGGTTATTATGAGAGAACGTATCGCAATTTCCATTGGACGGAGCTGTCACGTTTCATTTCTTTTAATCTATTCGCCCGTTTAATACTAAAATTAAATTCACGTTACATTTTACCCATTGTTAACAGGACCGGATTTACGGGACAGATAAACTTATGATCCACTCATCTAATGTATTCAATTCACTTCAGATTTGAAACATAAATGTAATTGTTAAAATTTCAATATTATTGTATTGTATTGTAACACCTGTAGCACTAATTGAAATTTGTATTTACAATTTAAATTTAACCTCACCTAATACACAAGCTCCAATTTTCAAACCCCAAATTTTAAATTTATCATTACAAAATAATTAACCATGTTATTTTGCACGGTACGACCTGAGCTGACAGCTGTAGCCATGCACCATTCAACTGTATTATTTTGACATTTGGTAAACACAGATTAGCATAAATGTTGTTTAGTTTGCCCATTTTGTTAAACTAATCTCAAACGAATCGAATATTACCTGTTACAAGTAGGTTTCAGTAAAAGAAATTGGGAACAGAGATATCATGTAACCACAAACACTGAGTCACTGCACTGTTATTCTAATTGGTTAATTACCTGTGTGTTGGTAGTGCTGCCAACTGCTAACCTTCAGTTTTGTGTAACTACACATTTCTCGAATAAACAAATCACTGATATACAAATGTCGAAAATACGATGAGGTATTGTACATTTACCGAAATTACAAAAGTCGAATGTTGGTAATATTACAATGTGGAATGTTACAAATCTCGAAAAGACATTTGTCGAATCGCTTGAATATTATAAACCTCGGAAATAATTTTTTTGAATATTAAAAATATTCGTCATTTGTAATATTTGCAACATTCGATATTTTTTCGACATTTGTATATTCGAGAAAAGTATTTTCGTGAAATGTTTTTTGGAGAAGTGTATGTGTTCTCCAGATTTAGAATATTTAGTTGGGTCCATTAAAGTCGTCGTTGAGTCCTTGGTTGTGGAAAGTATGTTCTACGTTTCCTTTGGTCTCATCAGGATTTTAATTTAGCTCTCACAGGATACGATTTACAACGCGGATACAATGTAAACGATTTGAAATCCCACCGATGTTCACCTTTGTCCTGATTTCTGGTTTGCTGTTCGGCTCAACTCAGTCACCGCCATCATTACCGCTACCCGCTACCGGTATCCGCTGTATTTCCCACTGGACCTGACTTTTAAAAATTGATAAAATTGTTTCGCTGGCCGGCTATGAAACAGGACTTAATTTTTCATATGGCACCAACATGTTTTCAATTTGTGTAAAAAGATTCTGTTAAAAATCGTACAATCTTGCTGTGTAATTTAGCGAAATATATCTTTCCATAAATATAATGCAAGTTGTTATTAATAGTTTAGGGTTGTGTAGATACCAGTGGCGTACAGAACTATAATTCGTCTATTGTTATTTCTTAAATCTCAACTCATCTGCCTTATTTCATTGCAACCATCTGATAAACAAGATATTTGCTGATAAGTGTTTAGGTAGACATAATATTGAGTTAAAAGCGTGCATGCTGTGACTGCTGGTGCAGAATTGGATAGAAACAGAACATGATTACAGTAAAATTAAAAATGAGAACACGGTTACGCCACTGGTAGTCTGGTGCAGATCATAAAGCAGAGCAAGGGCTGCCGTGATCGTGGCCGGCGACGCGTTATTTCGCTTACATTTTCCGGAGAATGTAGCATTTCCGCGACTCGCGACTCGCGACTCGCGATTTCGTCTCCACTACGCGCTCTGTGTGTATGTGTGTGTGTACTCAGTACTCGTATGCAGGGATGTTTTTATCGCAGCCGCCATGTGGCATGTGGCAGCGATGGTTTTTGTTAGTTAGTGATTCATTTACATCTTTATTAAGCATTAACTAAAACAAATACGTTTTTTATTAGTGTCAGTTAGGTATTTCCGCGCAGCAGCGTTCTGTGTAGGTTTTTCTTTGGTATTTGCGCGATGCGTTTTTGTACCGGTAAAATAATTCCAGGTAATTCGTACATTTATACTGGAGACTAACGCAAACAAGGCGCAATTTACTTAGTTTCTTTTTACCCGTGCCCCGCTTGGTTTTTACCTGGGAAATTAAATATTCTGTCTTCTCTAAAATATTTATTTGGTTTTCAAGTCATGGCTGTTTGGTGTTTATTGTACATATATGTGTGTAAATGTACAACTTAGTTGCAAGGAACACCCATTGTGCAGCTCGGTGGCTCGTGCAAACATTCATCGCACGTACGGAAATGTAGCTAAGTATCTTGATAAGCGCTGCAACTTAAATGCATTACACGTTTAAATAAGAATTTTGGTTTCTGCTAGAGATACGACCCTGGATTTCTCATATTTCTAATTTATGTGCGATATCTTTATAGTTTATACCTCGAAAAGAATGGGTGTACGAATATGACAGACGCTAAAATTTATGCAATTTCCAAAGGAATAAAAATGGAAGTAAATTTTGTATTGCAATGAAGATTGGATTATAAAATGTGTGACGATTGTATGTAGCATTAAATATTTATGAAATTGTAAAATTTCTACTGGCACTGGTGTAAAGTTGCAAGTAAAGTGCAAGACAAGCGACAACAATTGAATTGGACGATATGCATAGTGTAACTGTATCCACCTGCAATAAAACTGAACACCCACTTAGAAAGACGTTTACAGGTTATCACATGGAGCCATGGAGGGCCACGAAAAAAGAACATTACATTTTTTAAGTTAATGGAGCTATCAGTTTGATAGTAGTAGGTGCTAATAGTACCGTATAACATTTGAGAGAAAAACTCGAGGAGTCACAGAATAATGGCGCGGCTAAAATACAGCCATTGGATAAAGATAAGCGGCTATCTCTATCCCACACAAATCTCTGCCGGAGATTATCGCACTAGGGCTAGACTCTTAGTTCTCTGGTCCGGTATAAACTATTCAATAACGTATTGACTAAATCATTTGCGTTATCAACGGAGCTCGTAAATAAAGAGAATTTATCTACATTCAATATTTATTCCTTTTACAATGTTCCTGGTACCCTAACCTTTATTGCTCATTCTTTGTATCCTCATACATTATGTGCTTCATTAATCCTTGAAATCAATCAGAGCCAGACATTAATCCTTGTTTTCTTCCGTTTAATTTTCTACTGCCGCCGTGGCCGTACCCGTACCCGTACCTGTTTAACTAATGACTGTGTGTATTTTGTATTTCGTTGAGTCATGGCAACTTTGCAACAGTGCATCTGCAATTTGCATGTAGAATGGAGAATGGCCAATGTTCTCACAAAACGTCGCAACAAAGGAAGACGCCGAAAGCTTCTTAAGTAGTAAACCACAGCCACAAACCGCAAATGTAAATAGGTGCACTGTTGTGACTGATGACAATTAAAATGATTACTTTTAAAAGATGTTTGTAATTTCGCTGAGTGAGCGCGCCTTGCACATCACACATCGCGCATCCCACATCGCACAGCGAACAATTTATCTCGATATTCTGCAGCGCCCGTACAGAAAGTGGTCTGTATTGACATCTTACAATTTATGCGTTCGCATTTATCGGTTCAAAGCAAAACGACACCTTCAATTTTGACAATAGAACGTGAAGGGGAGGTGAGCCATATCCAGAACCACTTTGTATTCTTAAGAGAAAATCTCAACGCACTTACCGATATAAGGATTTGATTCGCGTCGAAAAGACACGCACATATTTGCTGCACAATACTACACGATTTTCACTGGCATGTGCTGCTTTATCACTCGGACCCGGTACACTCAAATTCATTTACAAATTGAGAAATTAAACGCTCAGAATTCGCGAGGATCACGGCAAAAAAGAGAGTTACGTGATTTATTTACACAACTAGCGCTGGAACAAAGAGATTGTTCAAAGCCAATTATCGAAAATTAAATCACGATAGTAGGGATATGTAATTGAATCTGGTTTCGCTAGATACAAATATAAATAAATTGATGATCCTTGTTATTTGCTACTGTACTGAGTCAATTGCCATTGAGTTTGCATCCGGATTAATATTACACACTACTAGATAACTTCACCCTCTATCCAACAAAATACTATTTATAATATTTAGTTGCTGATTAACTGTTTAATGGATATGTTGATTTTTAGACATTACTTTTATTAATTGATTAAGCGCTCAAATAATTATTTCAGCATTTTTACTCACATAATTGTGATCATTATCCAAATCCATTTGCACCACCAATAAATGAGTTCCAATTTCAATAGTTGTTACATAATTGACGCTCGAAATAATTGCCAACAAATTACACGAACAATATAATAAATTTTGAATCGATGATTCACGATTATAAAAATATTTAAAATATGAACAGTAAAAATTATTAATTTTAAAGTTTAATTAGAACTTTAAATGCTGATAGTGCAAGCGAAATTTGCTTTGCCACTTTTCCGAGTTTGTATTTCCGATATTTGTTTACAGGTTTATTAATTTAAACTTTCTATATTTCAATTTTTATATAATAGTCAAAGTTTAATTACACATTGTTCAAAAATTCACTCGTAATCTACTAGTATAAAAAACATCAAGCGTCGAAAAGTGTATCATGTATTAAAAAGTTTTTACTTATTTTTAATACCATTTTTCTCAAAATAATTGTTATACAACCTCATATCATATTTATATCGTTGAAATCAGAAAAAAATCTCTATCTAATGGACTAAAAATGTATATACCTAGGTTACTATTTAAAAATATATAATTTTATTCTATCGTTTGAGAACCATTGGTTTAATTTTCTGTTTTCTTATTTCTATTAAATAGGACTCATTTTTTTACATAACATTTTTCTCTAAATTCATTAGTTCGCCCAAAAAAGCGCTGGTTGTTTTAAAGGAAACATCTGTATATCGTTTGTAATTTGTATAAACGAAATCATTACATACCTGTTAAATTGTATACAAGTTTCCATTGCAATTTCTTTTATTCTGATGACGCTGGCCTCATCTCCTTTGGAGAGTTATAAATGCCTGTGAATAAAAATGAAGCATCTTAGATTTTGTTTATGGGAAAACCATTGATGATTAGATGTATAGGACTACAGCGAATGAGTCAGAGATGAAAGTACAAATATTTTTATGTACTGAGATTACAAAAATACAGTTACTTTTGTAAATCTGTAAACATTTGAATATGTTCGTTTGTTACGAGCAAATAATGAAAATTGTAGGTAATTTATTGAAATTAACGGAGGACACGGCCCAAAGCATGTTTGTAGATACATGGGCGAGAAGAAAGATGTGGCAATTTATTGAAATTTCGACGCGGCGATATTTATGTAGGTACTTAGATGGTGACGTAAATTTGTGAGGGTGAAAGTACGTATTACAGTTGAGTTTGCAGTGTGTGACAGCAGGGCGCACGGCGCCGGCTCTGCCAGCAGCGCCAACACCAACGCCAACGCCAACGCCAACGCCACGACGCCACCAACCAGGGGCACAGTTCTGTTTTTGTTGGAAACCTTTCCCGTTTGAACTCCGACGTCTGCTCTAGTACATCTGGTGTCGTAATCTAGTAACAGATATTGATTCCACATATCCGGAATTAAGACTTGTCGGTTACTGCGAAGTGCGAAGGTGTTGTCAGTAATACAAAGAGATGATGAACCACAGATTATGGATCTGTATTAAGAAACCTACATCAATAATTATGAACCGTTTATTCCGCCTGTATTGTAATTGACATCTAATTAAATAAATAATTAATTTGCTAATTTTGGCATCAGTTAACCTGGGAGATGAATATTTACTTAGTTAATTTTACCTCTGATAAGGTATTCATGTATCAATTTCTATTCAGATCACATATATTTTTAGAATATTATAAGCTGCTTGATTTAGTTATATGTATTATGTATATGTTATAATTAATATTATCTGCTCTATTATAGAAGATAATAAATAATTTCATACTAATTAATATTATTCTTATATTTAGTTTTATTATAATTATCTTTTTGTTCCGTCTCAGAATTATGTTGTCATACTTTTTACACAAATTTAAAAATAAAATATGATACGCATATTATTATTATTTTTTGTACACTCTGTACATTTTGTGATTGAAATACATTATTTCAAAATACGAGTATCAATGAAATTAAATTGTTGCACAATATTTATCAAGTTGCATTTCTCAGAAATAAGATAAAATTTTCTGGAGTGGTTGAATTGCGAATGCTATAGCTCGTAAGATTTGAATTAAATATCTAAATTATTATTTAGTTTTTTTTTGCAAATTCCTTATGCGATCATATATTTTAAATAAAAATTTTAAAATAAAAACATGATAAATCTTTTCCTATATTCTGAGTATACTATGTTGAAATACATATGTCAACACAAAGTAGATTTATTTCGCAATATTTAAACAACTTTACATTCTTCGGAAAAAAGTAAATTAATTTTTAGAATTAAAACAGTAAAGAATGTATTGAATGTATAGAATGGCAGGACGTGAAAGCTTTAGCTGTTGGACATGGATTCCGTATTCGGAATCCGGATTGAGACGTGTGGTACCTGAAGTCGCGGCGCGTGGACACCGCTGCAGGTTTTGGTTTTGTCTGGTGGTCGGGTGACGCACGTGATGGGAAGCTGAAACAATTACGGACGTGACAATACCTCCGCTGCCGGTTGACGGTGACGGGCACAGCGACGACCGACGGCCCCTAGCCTCGTCGTTCTCTCGCCGTCCCCTCTGCACCTCAGACTAACGTCCCTCGCGGCCGCTCGCTCGTTTGTTGAGCGCTACGCTGGATTATGATCATACATATACGTACGTGGGCCACGTACCACGTACCACGTACGTATCAAATTGTACCTGCAGTTCCGAGCTCCAGAGATCTAAAATCAATAAGTGAACGAGTTCCGATGTCGTGTGTCCAGGAGTCCAGGTCCACACAGCGCGGCATACAAATAGAGTTACGTGGTCTGTGACCTTAGACCCCCTGATCTCGTTATCTGTTGTGTTGAATTAGGCCAATGTTGAACGCGACCTTTACCCACGCGTACATCAAGAGCTGGGAGATGAGTCGGGGTGTGCGTCATTCACGACGTCGACCAACAACGAGACTATCAAGTATCAAGTACCAAGTACCAAGTAGTTGGCAGTGGCAGTGGTACACTGGTACACGCAACAATATCAGAACATCAGAAGGCAGAACGTCACGCATCTCCGCATTTACACATCTACACATCTCGTTATTCACAGAAGTCAACAGCAGGCGACAGCGGCGGATACGCGTCAGTCGTCAGTGCAACAATACCGTTAACTAGTCGCCAACAGCGAACAGTGTGCCCTGTGCTTGTGCGTGTGTCATCCCAATGCTAGTGTCCCGTGTCCCGTGTCCGTGAGACTGTGTATACATATAGACACAGTAGCAGTTCTGGTGACTGGACCTGGACCCAGACCCATACCCATACTCATACTCTTACTCATACCCATACAGACACCCGACAACAACAACAGCCTGCGGAAGTCCACGCGACGAAGACGGAGCGATACAATAGGACAACGACGGAGAAGACAGGCAGGTCCATAGCCATTGCCGAGCCATGAAGCGGCGGTGGTTGCTGCTGCTGCTGTTGCTGGCGTTCTTCGCGGCCGAATCGACCGCACAGTTCAGTAAGTACGACAATAAACTCCTACGTAATGGATTCGGTAGCCCGTTACGTTAGGCGCACGTTGATCCTTCAGCAAACAACCCTTCCAACACATAATCGATCTCGCTTTGCTTAGAAAAGTTTCTGATTTCCAGCGAACGTTGTTTCAATCCCGCCTTGATCCCGTTAATACGTCTTCCTCATTATTTCAAACCCAAGTGTTGCCTGCGTACTGCACACTGTGTGTAAGTGTATGGAGTACGCGCGAAGCGTATATATCCATATACCGGTTCACTGTTTTCAGCGTCGTTCTATTCTGTTCCAGTGGTTTTGTATTCGCGCATTCTCTACTTCGCCCGTTCTCTATCGCGCTTCCTTTTTTTGTGTATACTACGTCAAGCTCTCGATGCTCGATACTCGATACTAAACCCTACCGACTACCTACGACTCCCATGAGTTACTCGCACACAAATCGGTTGACTCATTGATTCTTTGTTCCTGAACAATTTAAACTTGTTTATTTTACACGGGGTCAGTTTTACCAATCACATAGACGTGAAATGGAAAGTATTTAAGCGAATGAGGCTGTCGCGGACGGTGGACGATGCTGTCGTCGATTAATGATGCAGAGCTTCAGTATTCGAGTAGGACGCCGAACAGAGATGGACGGATGCTGAGAAAAAGACGACACTAAAGTGAGATGGGGAATGTGTGGCTGGCCTCTCGTGCATTTTCACGAAAAACGTCTCGTAAAACCTCCTCTCTGTGCGACATAAAAACTTGATGAAATCGAACACCGAAGCCCTGCGGAAGAATTTTTTAAGAAAATATGTTCGTCGCGCTGATTCCAACCGGCAGATATGAAAATGAGCGGCGTTCTTCGGAACTCCTTAGCGTCGCGATATGTTAAATATATGAACTCCGAGAATACAGGAATCGGAAGTCGAGTTCTTGGAACTACACCGTTAAAACGTCGTTTTGCAGAAAATTTGTAGTTTTAAATTATGTACGAGCATTAATTTTTATGACGATGCAAAACTTGGTAGTTTCACTGAACGTGCTTTCTGTATAAGCACGTCTACTTTTTAAAATGACCTGTTTAGAGGCAACTCGGAAATCGCGGTAAATATTACTTCATGTGTGATGCGGTATCTTTTTTCATTCCATGTCATATTTACTCAGATAAGCTAGTGCTGCGTAATGTGTATGGGTGCTACATCTTTTTAGACGCAAAGTAATGTAAATTCACTGGAGCAGAAATTAGCATGCAGCAACGACCAAAGTGTCTGGATAGATAATAGATAATGGTTGGCTGTCTGATACCGTTGCTGCATACGAGAAGCTAGAGCATTTCGGCAGTTATCTAAATATTTTATCAGTAGCGAGTACCGACTATGGTGAGCACTGAGCACTGAGCACTGAGCAATAAACGGTACGTTGTCTGCACGAGAGTAAATATTATTGCAATTCAATTAGTTTTGACGGATTTGATGTTGCACTCCGACATAAAGTCTTGTAAATTATGCATGCAAGTTGTGAACGTCATTCGCTTGAGTACACGCTGGTCCGCCGATAAGATTCCGATATCACATTGACGTGTGCCGCAGCCGCACTATGCTACACAGTACACACCACTCTGTGTTCAATGTTCATTGCTCTGGTGCCGACTTCAGGGCTTCAGACTGCAGACTGCGTCGCTTCGCATTTCTCTTGTGTAACAACGCATCGGCTTCAACTGCCTACACTCTACACTCTACAGACTCCAGGCCGTAACTTTGTAGCGCCGTCGAACCGATTCTCTGGAGCCCGGAATTATTAATGGCCAACATTTGCGGAATTCGGTTTCAGGGACGCTTAATTTTTACCAACGCAATGTTTACACGATCGTTTCTCGTTAAATTAAATCATACATTCACACACACTTTTCACCTTGACGAATTCACGTACTTCAGCAGCCTCCGTGCCAGTTATGCTATATTGCAGCTCTTGTTCGGTTCGCACTCGCACCCTTCATTCTTCCTGTTCCACGCGCCTCACGCTCACATACCGCCCCGAGCGGATCGCGGAATCGCAGCACCCCAGCATCATCGCGGGAAACATCCTCCCAAGCTCGATGACGTACAAGGAAACGATCCAATTTTTATACAATGTGTACTGACGACGCCGATCGATCGAGTCACGAGATATGGCTTATCTCGCGTTAAGAGGCCGCGCCACACCGTATGACGCGAACTCTTCGGAATTAATGTCTTGAATTATATTCGATTCGTATCTGTCGAAATTAGAAAACGTTCAGCGGTTATGAATGATGCCGATACGTGGTTACAGCGATGCGATGCCGATATAGCTACATAATATCGTAGCTCGCAGCTACCCAGCTCTGCTCGTCTTCCGTCTTCGTGTGTGTTTTGTTTACTTACACACATGCGACCGTCTATGTACATATATAAGTTTCATGTTCCGAATACACAACGAAAATATAAAAGAAAATCTGAAAATTGCTATCGGGGAACCAAATGCCTGTTGCTATTTATATCGCGCTGCGCGTACAAATGTTTGACGCGAACCAATTTAACTTGGATGCGTCGCTGCGTATATCGGACACGGACATAAAACACAGCAACTGATGGCACGGCGCGTGCCGCTTGACGCGTGCCACCAACCACGATTGCCATGGCTTTCAAGTAATTCATTAATTTTCTATTTTCCAGATCCACTGAAAGATCCAAACATATGCGGCAGACCAAAATGTGAAAGTGAGTATAAAGAACATCAGGGACTACACTTATGACTGAGTTCGCACGTTCCTTGCTCGTACGTGACGCGTGTAGGCCGCGTCTAGCGTGGGTCAGGGTGCGGCGGTAAGGGATGAATTACGGACACGCGTGCTGATTCGTTTTTGCGCTCCATGCGACTGTTACGTGCACGGCGGTGCCGACATCGACACCGAAACCAGCGCTGGGATTCGCCACGTATTTTATTAAACACGGCGACGGCAACTTCATCTCGCCCTCGTAGCTTGTAGGTAGGTAGGTAGGCAAGGTACACGCTGTACTGCTGCAGGTATAACATAGAGTTCTATGTGCTCTGTCTAATTCACGGGGGACTATCTGCGTCTCTGCTATCGTCGGCTCACGTCTGCTTTTATCTCACACCTAATTTCTGCACATGCAGCACCGTGTTTAACTTTACATCTAGTTTTGGGTACGTTGAAAGGTAATTCGTTGCGAACTTGGTTGGTATTTCTGTCAAACATATCTGTATTTAATTACCTAATTGGTCGTGAAGTTTGATAACGATCTATGTTCTCCAGCCGGTGCTAAATTCAATTACAAGCCAGGAGTCAAGTACGAGTATCAGTATTCAATCGATATCGACTCACTATTCGAGGGAACGAGCAAGAACTCTTCCAGCTTACACGTAGATGCGGATGTAACATTAGAGTTCAATGGACACTGCGAAGGAACCATGGCCTTCTCGGAGTTGCGACTCGGCGAACGCGAGAACCAGGGCCCGAACCACCAGCATAGTCCGGCCTTCTCGGACGCCATTGCCAAACATCCTCTCAGGTGACACACACTTCATCACAGTGCACAGTTCAGTTTCAGACGATGTATTTACGGTTATGCTCTGCAGGTTTTCTTTCCACGACGGCGCCGTGACTGAGATTTGTCCTAGCTTGAATGAGCCGAATTGGGTGCTAAACTTCAAGCGTGGTGCGCTCACGCTGTTCCAGAACACGATGCGCCGCTTCGATCTGGACCACGAGACCGTGGAGACGGACGTTCACGGTACCTGCACCACCAAGTACACGCTGCTCGGCGCCCGGAACACGAGTCTCATCATCGAGAAATCTAAAGACATCGGCTCATGTCAGGACCGATACAAACATCAATCGATATTGAAAACCACACCGTATTCATTCAGATCGGTTAGTTACCTTACATAAACGTTAAACCTTCATCTACGAATGCGTGCGATCGTGCGATCGTGCGATACTTGGATTATGACTATCGTCACGTGATTTCAGAATTACCAAGCGATACCGATAATGAAGTCTAACGTTACCTGCGAACTGTCTATCGACCATCACGTGTACAACGAGATCGTGTGTCGGGAGACGCACGTGTTCCAGCCGTTCTCCAACAAGGCGGCCGGCGCGACAACAGCCGCTCGCCAGAAGCTTGTGCTGGTGCGCGAACGCGATATGCTGGGCTACGAGGAGAAGCCGTCGGAGCCGGTGGAGCGGCGTTCAACTTTGCTCTACAACCACATCGCTACTCCGAAGCCCACGTCCGGTGAACTCAGAGAATCGCGTGATCTGATAAAGAAACTGTGCAAACTCAGCAACGATGACATGCAAATAGAATTTTCGGATCTATTCACTAAGTTTATTCACACCTCTCGGCTGCTATCTCACGTTGCACTCCAGCAACTGTATAACAGAGCGGCTGTGATTTGCTCTACAGGAAAGTACGTTATATTGTTACCAACATTACTTCGTTTTACTTGCTACTCGCTTAAAAATAATTTCAACTAAAGTTGTCCGCTGCGCACAAACTCTACTTTATTTCTTAACTTCATCATTTCATCATCTTTCGCATTTCACGTTTATTTATATTGAACAATATTTTAAAGAACATTTCAGTGAGCGTTTACTAATATAATAAAAATGATTGCCAGAAAACATATGTTGGACGCATTGCCATTCCTGGGCAGCAGTGGAGCAGTAAATGTAATGAAAGACATCATAATCGAGGGCGGCGTGCCAAGGGAAACGGCGCATGAATGGCTGGTAGCGTTCTCGTTCATCCCGCGTCCCGACGAGGCGACATTGCAAGCACTGCTGGATCTACTGTATCACGCTGGCACGGGAGCTGACTTTGACCCCGCTGTGACTCTGAGTGTATCCTCCGTCGCGCACTCTTACTGTCGACATAATACCAACTGCAAGGACTTAGGCGTTATCCAGGACATCGTAAAAGAACTCGAAAGACGTGCTTCTCTCGCTTACCATAAATACCGAGATGAACGGCTTACCAAAGAAACAGTATGATGTATCGAATTCCTACTCGAATGGGAACTTTATAAATTACTTGATTTCAGATAATCGTATCTCTGAAAGGAATAGCGAACATCGGATTAGCCTCCGAAGAATTTCAACACATAATGTGGGAAATGATTCTGGACGAGGACCTTCCCGCCGAGATCCGCATTGCGTCTGTAGACGCGCATCGACGCCTCCCGTGCATGGACACTCGGGACCGCTTCCTGGAGCTGTTTCGCAACCAGACCGTCGACACGGAGGTGCGCATCGCCGCCTACCTGCAGGTCATGCGCTGTCCCGACTACATCACCGTGCGCGTCATCCGCCACTGTTTGGAGGAGGAAGAAGTGAACCAAGGTGTGTGTTAATGCGAGTGCAGCGAGTCCACGACGGAGTTTAAATGGAATTTGGTTTCAGTGGGATCTTTTATTTGGAGTCATTTACACAATTTATTGAAGTCGTCAATTCCGTCCAGAATAGAGATCCAGGGCTTGCTCTCCGACAAAGACTTGGGCAAAAAGTTTAGCAGTGACGTGCGCAAGTTTTCCCATAACTATGAAGGTTCAGTTTTTTTTGATGAGTATAACGCGGGTGAGTGTTATTTTTATAGTCTAAGTTCAATTACATTTTATAACAATTTTATTAGTGGCGTAGCGGCGAGCCGACTTGGTTCGCGCATTGAATAATGAAAGCAGATAATTGCTACGTGTTTTGTGAATGTGTCACGCACGGCCACAGTGCGTGTAGTTTGTTTACAAATGTGCGTATTCGAATCGTTTATTAATTAGTCGCGATGGCGACGTCGAGTCGGCTGACACTGCCGCAGCTGTTGCAGCGTCGGACTCATCGGCTCGCTCTGCACTGAACGCTGAGCGTTGATGCTAAGCCTGTCTGTCACTGTTACAGGTGCTAACTACGAGAGCAATGTGATATTTTCACCCTCTTCGTACGTCCCCAAATCGGCCATGCTAAATTTGACCGTTGATTTATTTGGCGAATCCATCAACCTGTTCGAGGTGAGTGCTCCGTTTTTAGCATGACGCGTGTGTTACGCACGACCCCTTTCACCGATGCCATTAAACATACTGACTGCGTGTTCTATTTGTCGCTATCCCTTTCTCGTTTCACATTCTCACTCGAATCTCTCGGTTGTTTGGTACTCGTTGCAGGTAAACGGACGTGCTGAAGGACTAGAACATTATCTGGAGTCGGTGTTCGGACCAAAGGGCCCGTTGAATTCTCGCTATTTCGAAAAGAAACTCGCCAAAATTCGTTGGCCACGGTCAGCATCTCCGGATGAGAACGATGTATTGAAATCTGACTTTGACGATTTACCAAATATCGTAGCCGATAAGTTCAGTGGACCACGGGTAAATGCAACGGCGAATCTTCTATGCTTCTGGAACAAGTAAACAATCAGTGCTTTGTGTACCCCAACAGGTGTCGCTCGGAATGAAAGTTTTCGGCAACGAACTCAAGTACCACACTTTCAATGGCGATGAAGAAATAAAGAGTGCGCTGAGAACCCTGAACCCCGTCAACTACGTCAAGCGCATGCTGTCTGGACAAGTAAGAGACACTTGGCTGTTATCGAATGCCGGCGGCCATACTTTGCGACACGTCGTTCACTTATTGTAATTGCAGGAAATCAATTACAACAAAGCGGCTATGTTTTTGGATACCAGCTACATAGTTCCGAGCGGAGCGGGGCTGCCCATTACGTTGAATGCGGTCGGCACGGCGGCAGTTAATCTCAAGATGTACGGCGCACTGAGAGCGGCCGATTTCACGCGCACCCAGGAACTCGATCTGGTCGGGAGCATACGGCCGAGGTAAGATTCTAATACTTAAGTTCAATATACGGTCTCGCTGTCGCTTTACATTGAATTTATATGCGCGTGTGGTTGTTGCATTATGTTCCAGTGTGACGGTCGACGTGATAGGCACGATGTCCGTGGACGCGTACTACGCGGCGACTGGAATCAAGCTGAAGACGAACGTATATACGTCAACGGCAGTCGAGGGCAAGGTGAAAGTTCGCGGCGCACAACTAGTCAGTGTCCGGTTTAGTTTACCCAACGAGAAAACTGAGATATTTTCTGCACAGTTAGTATATGCTGCCATATTTCAATTAATAATGCAATGTATAATAAAAGTAAATCAGAAAAATCATCATTGTTGTCATTTATCTTATTTTTTATTAAAAACAATTCATTTAATATGTTTCATTATTTAGTATGTAGAAAAAACACAAAAAGGTGATATATTATGTTACAGTTCTGAAATAGTGGTAATGCGTGGTGATGTAGAGGAAAAGCAGAAAGGAATTTCAGAAAATCGAGTTGAACAAGTAATGTGCTCATGGCCAGTCGTGGACAAAACAATTGGTTTGAAACTCTGTGCAGACTATCAGTTCCCTAACGTGACAAAGAACGAGCAATCGGCGTACTTCGTGCTAGCTGGCCCGTCCAAATTCCACGTGTCACTACAAAAAGCGGATCCCACTGCACGGGACTACGTGTTCGAGTACCGCTGGAATTCGACGGCCAGTGGGAACGTGGTGAGCGTGGCATTCGACACGCCGGGCTCCAGAGTGCGGCGACTGCTCAGCGCGAACCTCACACTCGACACCCAGAGCCAGAACCTCACGCTGCTGCTGGAGACGGCGGCCGGAACAACGCTCGTCAAGGGAAAATACAAAAACACAGACAACGAGAAATACCTATACCTCGGACTGGACATCAACGGCAAAAAACACTTTGACGCGCGACTGTCTCTCACGAGGAAGGAAAGCAAGCACGGATACACGTACCAGCCGAAGTTTTATTTGGGTGTAAACGACGAACGCGTCGCCGAACTTAACGGTAAAGTTTCTGTACACTACAGTCGCCATTCCAGTTGTCTCTCACTTCGCCCCTTAAAAGTCAATAAACTATGCTATGGAAACAATGAAACTCCCGTGCGCTAATATTTATATACACATAACTAATTAGATAAATCATTTATGTTTATAGGTACAGTGAAATCTATGAGTAAGAAAGACATACAGCAGTGGAATGTGTTATTAAACTTCCAAACAAAACGCTTGTTCACACATTTAAATGGAACAGTAACACGAAGTGATGCCTCCCTGGCCACAAAACTAAACTTGAAGTATAGGTTTTTGAACGGTCCTGATGAAAGGGTGCACACAGAGTTCAAAATCAGTAACCGCTCGACGAACAACATTAAAACCGTTCATGCTGATTTACGGCTCGAATGTTCCGCGTATCCGCAGTTTAATTTCGAAGCTGCGCTCAAACTCCAGGTACGTGAATGTACGTGGAGCACAGCGCGTGCTCCATGTTAATTACAGCAGGTGAAAGCCTGAGAACAGGGTGTCAAGGCATTTGCCGTTTCGTTTGCAGAGAGCCGAAGGACACGTAGATTGCAAACTCGAGGTGAATTCGATGCCGCAACTGAATGACAGGAATCACACGTTAACCGCCCAATTCGTTTTCATAACGACGAATACGAACGATGGTCGCCGCCTGAACACATACCTGGAAGTGAGCCGGCCAGCGACACAGCTGGAAGTGAAGCTACAGTATCTATATGAACAAGCCGGGCCCAAGACCAACGTGTACGCCCTGTGTCGCTATGCGAAGAACAAAGACATATCAGTGCAGATATACCTGTCGATTCCGCGCGGCAGTTTGTTCTTCATGGTGGGCAAGCTGAACGTGACGCTGCCGTCGTTCACGCCGATGGTGCTCGAGGGCAGACTGCACGAGAAAACCACCAGCAAGTTCGATGCAAGTTTTCACATTAATTATTTTCACTTCGCGACAGAAATCGGCGAGGGAAAAGTTCGGTTCGGAATGTTAACGTCGGTCTTGGTCCATGGGACCGCGTAATGTGAACCGTTCGTTTGCCAACGCCAGTCGCCAATGTCACCAATGTCGCTGACGCAGCTGTCGAGCGACATTGCGTGCAGTGCGCAACACTATCGACATGCTTGTTTTTGTGTGGGTTACAGGTTGAACTGGAGGCGGTGTGGTTCAGTGGACACAACTTCACGGCCAGTGGCCGCTACGAGGACAAAAGCACTCTAGTCGCACCGAGTTACCATCTAAAGCTGCTCATCCAGTCGCCGAGCTTTCACGAGATCAACCTCGGCTGTTCCTTCTATCGCGACCGAGAAGAGCTCAAGCTAGAGATTAAAGTACGTAAGGTTGCCTGCGGCGTGGAAGGGACGGCACGGCAGATGTCTGCTGGACCGGCAACCGGCAATGGGCAACGGGCCAGGCCACTGCAGGCCCAACTAAAATTGGCCCTTTCCACGCGACCTGTTTCTTAAAATGCAATCAAACCCGTTTCACGAAACAATCGATCGCGCACTAATGTTTATAAGAGTTATCAATATCCATAATTAAAAATACGCCAATAATATCAGAGTACCGCAAGTAAATTTAACTTTAATCAGTGTATGCAAATATCAAAATCGTAGCACAATGTGCATTGCTATTGTAAGCTAATGTTATGCAACACATGGAAAGTGTTGCGGAATATGCGTTTCCGAGAATATTGCATGTACTACTGCTACAATGCATTTTGTTATTTGCATGCATTCATTCAATTCTAATTTACGTTACATATTTCGGAAATAGATTTTTTTCTCGTTGTTCGTTTTTTTCCGAATTATTAAATGTAAATGAAAATAAAAATGATGAGAGAATTTTGTCATAGTCGATATTTGAAAATAAAAGCAATGAAATTTGAAATACGGCCCTGGTTGAACTGAGATGCCAGGACGAAGTAAGCGCCTGAAGCCTGAACTTACTGTAGGCGAATGCGTCTCTCGTGTTTTACGACCGTCACGCATTCTGTATTAATTAGAGTTGACATTTTCTCATTATTTCGGTGTCTCGGGCCACAGGCAATCGGGCAGGAGGGTTCCCACGTCGCAGCTTCTCTAGATTTGATAGTTCTTGTGTCTAGCCGTCTAGCGTCCACTCTCTGTTTAACTCGAAGCGATTTACAGGCGGAACACAATGCAGACATATACGCCATACTGTTCCAACACAAGGCGCCATCAACGAAAGAAATATTCACACATGCTGAGGTCAAGTACAAGGGCAAGACGTACTCAGTGAAAAGTACTATCAATTTACGTGACTACCGGCAAATCATGCTCGAAATGCATTTAGACACGTAAGAGTCGCATAAACGATTCTATTCCCTGATTCTTTGTGCTTCAATGAGTAATGAATTTTCAGCGCGCGAGACATCGAGCTGATGGTACGGGCAATGAACAAGAAGGAGCGGAAGGAACTGGGCATAGAGATCAAGTGGGACGCGAATCGCGACCCCGACCAAAAACTCATGGCGTCGGTAGAATTCTCAAATCCAGAGCCGTACAACTACAGCGGCAATTTCGTTTTGTCGTATCCCGGTCGCAGTATAAATGGCATCTTCGATTTTGCGATACGAGGTACGGTGACGGTGCTTCACGTTTCGTGCTGTACAAGTGAAATTCTGTGTGGAACGGATTCCTTCGTTGTGCACAGAACACAATAAAAAGATCTTTTTCCGCCGATAGATATAACATATATCTATATATCTATTGTAACAATAATCAAGTTAGATCAGTTTTCAGTTTTTGGCTCCTTGCAGATTATCAATTTCGAACGTTCGGCCGCTTGGCGTGGAGTCCCACCGAGTCCATCGACCTAAAGCTGAGCGCAGACTATAAATACGATGTCGAGACCCTAATCACCATTAAATCGGAACTGCTCACCCCGTTCGATAACTGGAAAAGGACATCCATCAACGGCGGGTGCGTATAACAGTGCCGTAGCCACCGCCACCGCCGTGAGCCGAAGCCTGGAGCTATCCATATACACGTGGCAGTATGGTGGCACAGCCCCAGGCGCCGTACATCCACATCCGGCGGTGCAGCGACGGCGGCGGCCGGCGGCCGGCGGCTGGCGGTCTGCTCCCGACCGCAAACGAATATACGAGCCTGAGCAGACGCTGCAATCCTCTGTTCTTTGTGTTTGCCTTAGCTATCGCCACCTCGGCAACATGTACCGTGCGAACGGCAGTGTGTACTGGCTGCAAGATCAATACGTGTCCCTCGACATCCTCGGAAACTACACCGTGGCCGGTGACTCGTTGCGCTGTGAGTTCGGAGGCTCCGTTCTCAGCACTCTGCCCAAGATTCCCTCCGTTTCCGGCCGGCTTGTGCACTTCCACAATGCCACTAAATCTGACTCTGATCTCCATATAACAGTACGTTTACATTCACATTCACATACTCATATCAATATCAATACATGACAGTGTTTGTTTCACATATTTTATTTATAGTACGATCCAAAGAAAGTCATTTGGGTTAAGAGCGTATGGCAGGTTTCGCAAGATGAAAATATGAGAAATTTAACCGGAACTATGTCACTCAGAAGTCCTTTTGCTGGGTATAATAAAGGGCTGTTAGTTAGTAAAGTATACATTACAAAGAATAAGGATATTAGAGGCGTAGCCGATCTTGATCTTGATTATAAAAAGTACACAGCATCGCTAGAAGGTACGGTTGAAGAAATCTGATAATATTTCCAGGAATGTCGATGTTCTTTCTGTGATAGGTCATCTGCAACGTGTATCGGAGAGTATGTTCTTCTTCAATATCACGACTCCAATTGAAAAGTACAGTAAGCTGACGGGCCGTTTTGGATTCTCGGAGCAGAAACGACACTTAGTGGCGGAAGTGAGAGCGCCGTCGGGCGCCGTAGGCGTTGAGGTGCTGTTTTACATATTAAACATATCGGATTTCGACGTTAAATTCAATCTGGCGACTCCAATCGACTTCTTAAGAAACGTTCTGGTCGTTGCGACGCTGAAGAATGATAAAGTAAGTAGGACGATAATTTCAGGCCGTGACAGCAACGTTCACGTTCGATAAGTTCACCGTCTAGCGTGGACCTTACGTGCAAGCGTAATGAATAGCTTTTTAATGAGTATCGTTAAAAGCTATCTTGACTCGATCGTACGACGCTCTTTACCTTAAGACTTACATTCACGTGTTTCTATTTGGCAGATCGATTTCAGACTCGGATGGAATCAGCTGACGGCTGGATTCACCGGAGTTTGGCGTTACGAGGACCTGACCGACTTCGAATACTCCTATAAGATTTACACGCCGATCGAGGGCTTGGAAGAGAACGGCGTCGTCGCCAAGTTCGTGCTCAAAGACGGGCTGGACGCGGAGTTCTCTGCACGACTTGCCAACACAAAGGTAAGTGCAAGATGATCATTCCAGTGACATGTAGCCGAGTAGGATGCCGGATGTACGATGCAAGACGGAGCAGCCAAGTGCGAGCACCTAATGACAGAGTTGGCCAGTATTCGAGTACATTACTCTAAAGTACTACTCAAACTACAAATTCGGTACTCTGGACTCATACTTGAGGACATTTAAAATATCAATACTTATACTCATACTCTAAAAATGTTTGCTATAATACTCGTACTCAATACTCCAAATGATACTCTAAGTAAATTAAAAATGCTCAAAGTACTTCTAAGTACTCATAGTATTTTTAGAATTATAAGTACTTCAAGTACCTATACTCGATGTTTGTTTCGAAGTACGAGTACAACGATCAAGTAAGAATTTTCAGAAAAATTTAATAAATTATTTTAGTTAAGAGGACATTTTTACACAAGCTGAAGATGAGTGTATAATCATTAAGTTATTTATAACCGTAATTTGCGAGGCAAATATATTCTTATTTACAAAGCTTAATTTACAAAAATTAGTAACAATTCAGGCTATATATCAAACCACAGTTAAATATTTATAATTGTATTGAAAAACATTATTTGAATATAATTACTCACAGCGCAGAACGATTTTTCAAATATTCAAGAAAAATAATCAAGAGTACTTTTTGTTATCAGTACTCGTACTAACTACTCCAGTACATTGAGTAGGTACTTTGGCCAGCTCTGCCTATTGATCGCGGAGACGCGTATACACACTTGCACTTCCACAGAACTGACAGATTCGCATTCGCTTACCGAAATAGGGACTGTGACGAACGCCGTCGTTTCTATCACAACAGCGAACGGTTTCCGATCATCGTACGAGTATTCTGCATGTTATTTGTTAAAGAAGTGCAATGTAATGCAATAGCAATCGCAATATTCGCAATAGTATTATATGTACATTGAATACAGCAATCAGCATAACAAAGGCAAATGCTACAGGAATGAATGTCATTATGTTGTTTGACAGGTGGGTGTTGCGGTCGTCGGTAAACCAAAGCCGAAGCTGTTGAAGGAGCTTGGGGTCAAGAAGACGCAGCCTGTTTACTCAGGCAACCGCGAACAGGCCGATGAGGAAAGCGAGGAGGACGACGAGGGCAAGGAAGAAATCAGTTGGACGGGACTCGTGCAGCTGGACACAATCGTATGGCCGACTATCAAAGGAACACTGGACATCGACCAGACGGGACCGTCCTATATTGTTTTGGTTACATTAACGCTGCCCGACGGCGTGGCCGAGTTGAGAGATGAATTCTATTACTCTGTAAGTTCATCCTCGCACGAACGTTATTTTAATGCAAATTTCGTCGTTCATCTCTGTCAGCGTGTACTCCATATTCTTGTACCCTGTACCCGTATACTATACACCTACAACGTTACACTGTAACAACGGACAAATGATTTCGCGCTTCTTTTTCAGGACATGCTGAATATGCGCAATGATCTGCACTTGACTACGCCCTACGAGTGCTACAAGGAGATCACGTCCGTGTCCAACCTGGACATCATCATTGGAGAGGAGTATAATATCGCATTCGACGTGAACATACTGAACAGAACAGAATGGATCCAGGTACGTCAGTATCAGTACCGTCACCTCTCACGACACGTTATTACCGAACATGTGTTTCAGCTCGGTACCAAGGTGCGCTACGTACACGAGGGCAGCGACGACGAGACCGAGCTGCACAACGCCACGGTGCACATTCACACGCCGTTCGTCAGTCTGCCTCGGCTGGACGTACACGCGGGCTTGGAGATAGAAGAGAACGTTTACCGGATCAATTTCACACTGGCTACAAATAGTACCGATATATCAGTCTCCGGAAGTGGCGAGGTAAACATCAGTGCTCTCGGTTCTGGGGCTGAGCCGTTGAGCGCAGCGAGCATGCCCCTTGTCCGCCCTCTCGGACCTATGATTTTCTATACTCTCGCACTGAAACGTTCCCATTTGTCGTGGGAACGTCGAGTCAATTTGCCAGAACGATCTGTGTGCCGCGTGCCGTGTACCCAGTTCTCTCACCTGACGTCGTATCCGCCTCCGCTCCGTATCCGTTCCGTGATGTATTATTCTAAACTGCCGAACGCGCGTAACACCGAACAAACGGCCACGGGATGAAAACCTATTGGGAATAAAAAGGTATGGGTAGAAAACTCGATATAGGATATAGCGGTGTCATAACGCTAATATGTTTTGCAATGGAAACAATATTCTAGTTGTTCGAACTGAAACATCTATACTGTATACTGGGTACACGGATACACGGCTACACACGGCTACACGCAGTCGGTTGGCGGCTGACTGCCGCCGCTATGACCAAGTTATTTAGATGTATGCGCACGTATTTACATAACTTATGTGTACACGCGCGCACGTCCAACCCGCCAATAAGATCGGAACGCGTCTCCAGAGACCGAAACGAACGCCACGGCCGCCATGAGGCCAGTTTAATAAACATCCACTTCAATGCGTTTCGTTTCGTTGCTTCTTACATGGTGTTTTTACCGTAGGCTGACGAAGGATTCTTGGAGACCTCGATGAAGATGCATGTGAAATCCCCGTCACTGAACTTGCCACCAACAGAATTCCGGCTTAAGAAAGACTTCTCGCAGGCGGAAAACATACTCGAAGTGCTGTTGAATGTAGCTGCTCAGACCAAGGCAAGTCGCACATCGCTCTCCACTCGAAACATGCTACTGTTTCTATTCTAACAAGGCATTCCTTTTACAGTACACCGTGAAGAGTTTGTGGCATGTTAGATCATTGAAACATTTCAAGGTGGAACTGAAAACAGAAGTGCCAATACCTCCGTTCGAGCATTTCGATGCTGGCGTGGCTGTGTTCGGCGACACGGAGGTGAAATCAGCCGGCGTGCGGCTTATAGTTCCTCCGCACTCGATTGCCGCCAATACCACCATCAAGGACAACATCGTGCATGCCGAATTCCAGGCCGACCTGGCCGGAGACAAGTGAGCATAACTCAATGTCTGTTAATGTTAATGGTAATGTGTGTGTGTGTGTGTGTGTGTGTGTTTGTGGTATAGTCACGCGCTCGAGTTCAACGGCAACATAGTGAAAATATCGGACAAGCAGCACAACCTGGCCGGGGTGTTGCGCTACGCTGATGAGCGTTACGACGTGACGGGCAACATGGCGATGTACAACGACATGCCGGCAGGGATGGACCTGGAACTGGTGCCCGCGGCCGGCGGCGAGAAGATAACGGCGCGGTACAGTGTGCAACCGCAGGAATCTGGTTGTGCGGTGCGGTCACAACTGAAACGGGGCGACACATTCGCGACCCTGGAGGCGCACGTGACGGTCCGACACAAGTTCGACTGGGATTTGCACGTGCAGGTGAGACAGATAGATAGATATATGCGCACCGCGCACGGTACGCTGCTCGAATTACGATTACACAATAAATAATAAACAAACACTCTTCATTTACATAATGCACCGATATGTTTATATTTTTATTATTTACTCGTCAAGGTGGACACATCTCTAGCAAAGTACAGGCAGGCCATAGTCGATGCTAAAATGATCACGCCCAGTGTAAATAACATGAGTTTCATATTCGAGAGCACGACGCCGTTCAGAGGACTGGAGCACACTAAGCTTGGATACTCGCTGCTGTAAGTGAAACACGCTTGCCACATAAATTAAGTACACCCTCGCCAACCCTCGCACCCTTGCCACACATATATCAAACTACGTTAAAAACATTTTCATCTGCACATAAAGCAAAACTTCAATACACTTCCTATTTACACAAGTGTTTGGTTTTTGCTTTAATGAAATTTTATGTAAAAAAAATTATCGTGCTATGCAAAACATAAAATATTTATTATAATTATTTAACACAACCTACTTTTGTTTTAAAAGAGTAAATATTTATAATTTTATATTTATTGCAAATAACATTCATTTATTGATTGCATTTTTATTCCGCGTTAAAATTATTTTAATTATATCCCTATTTTGTGTGCTCAGCGACATGTATATTTAAAATTTGTATATTCGTGCATTTGTTTTCCCTAAAATTTGTTTATTATTAATTATTAAAATAATATAACTATTTAAGTGATAACTAGATAGTCGAATGTTAAATTAAAATTGTATCATATTTTAGATACAGAGATAAATTTCTAAAACTTTTCTTCTTAAATAAAAACAAAGTTTGCGGATAAACAGATTCTCAACAGCCGTTACCTAAGATCCCGGTCACTACCTTGTAGATGAAAAATGTTGCTGAATATTTATCATACCAAATAAATATGTCAATTCTTTCTGTCTATTCACAATTCAAATATACTTTTATTTATGCCATTGATTTAAGCTCCATTGAATACTGTCTGCAGTAAAGTACAACAAATAAAAGGCGTAGACGATTCAAAACGTTTGGATTTAAATGAAAGGAGAGAAACAAAAAGAAAGTTAACTTGAATATTCAAAATCATATTGTTAAATAAAACATATCGTAATGACAAAGCAGCACGTAATTCATTTTAGTAAATGAGCACATTTTCCATTTATTTTCGCGCTTCTGTCTAAGCACTCATCATTTCAAATTCTTAATAAACGCGTGATGATATGCGTTTAATATTCTTGCTTTCTTCAATTGTATTCTTCTTTTATACGTCATAATAATCTTGAATATCATCCTCAAAAACAGAGACGCGCACGAAGCACACTCAAATAAATTGTGAACATTTTCCGTCGTTTGCTAAATGTTTAAGCTGTTTGAATAACGTATCGTTAGACTAAAAAGCTTTGTATATTTATATGTATCTGTTTGTTTGAACGACTGCAACCGCACGCTCGGAGATATCGATTGAAATTTGGATTTTAAATTGTGTTTTTGTAAGCGACGCACTGTTGATCTTTCACACAATCGATTTTAAATAAATTTTACACCAGTCACATTTGAAATTTTTATTTCATTGTTGTTTTATTTTTGATATACTATTATTGAACGTTGTCACACAATATATTTTTTAAAATGAAATATGTGTGCTTAAAACCTCTAAATACAAATAATAAGTAATAATAGTAATATTTATATTATAAATCAAAAAAATAATAATCATATTAAGTATCTACATGAATTTAGGATGTATTAAATTAGATTATTTGGTAAATGCGCATTCGCATCCGTAAATCGTCGGATGCATTGACGGCATGCTCATGTAACATGGTGTGGCATTCGAAGCCTCAAAAATATTGCCGAGCACCTCCAGTGACAACGGTGTGCCGGTCGTGCGTCCGACGTGCCCGGTTTCTATCGCGCTGAGTTATGGCTATGCGGGCGCGGACGCTAGAGTCGCTGGGGGATGAGAAGGATGTGGGAGAATGTGGGGTGATGTGGGGCGACGAGGGTTGAAGCACACACTCACACTCAACACCCCTGCACAGGCTACACGACGTCGGCGGTAAGCTGCGACTCTTCCACGAACTGACCACCACGCGCGGAGAGACCAACATCAACTGGCGTTGGATCCTCATGGAGGACATGAGCGTCAATTTGATCGGCACGCAACAAATCGCAGACAGAAAGAAGCAGATGGCGCTGGAATTGTTCTACGTCAACCCCAACAAGACATTCGAACGCATAAAACTCGGCGGAGATATAAATATAGACGACGGTATTTGGACGTAGGTGAAACAAGTAGTATTTATTCGTTGCCATCGGCTTTACCTTTCCGAATTTCAGACTCGGCTCCAATCTGACGCTTTCATTGCCTACACGTGAGAAGATCGATGTGGAGGCGCATCTGAAGTTACCTCCGCCAAGGCAAGACGTGCACACTATACTTGGTTATTTCCACTTCACGAAGGGCTTGGGTCAAGTGCGATACCTCGCGAATTATCGCACGGCCGTGTCACGGCAGCACTATGCCGCATCTGGCATCGTAAGTGCGCGCTGTTACTCTCGCCGAGTAGTTTCCGTAACACGTACCACGGTTTGGTTGCAGGTGTACATCAGGGAGAAGACGAATGTTAAGGGTAATTTGAAATTGGACTGGGGACTCGATGCCAATCAAACGGTCAACAACATATTGGACTTGAAACGCACAGAAAAACAGGCAGAACTCTTGTACCGACTACAAATGGCTCAGCATGCAGAAGATACGCTTAACACGAAGCTCACGTACGCAGGCGACGATGCCTACCACAATGTAACGTAAGGCACACACACGAACACAAACCTATGACTTTTGTGTTGAGACGTTCTTCTCGTGACTATGTTTGTTTGTTTATTTATTTATTTGCAGGGCAATACTGTTTTGTCCCGAGAGCAGACAGATCGGAGACGTGAAGGTGGACTTTAGTGAGTTGACGAACATGAATGGCACCGTGAATGTGACGACTCCGTTCATGAACTTGCCGTGGGCAGGAGCTCACTTTGTCGCCGAGACGAAGAAGTAAGTAAAATGACGATAGTGCTGGTTGTTGTTTAGTTGTTCGCCTTGTTCACAGGGTTGGGCTCGGTGCGGAAGACAGCAACAGACGAGTGGAGGCGTTCTGGCCAAACAACACCGCCCTCGTTGACTCTCGCTACAAGAACAGGAATCGTGCGATAGGCACTTCGCAGGTTACCGGCGTCCTGCTCCTCGATGTTCCGCTCACAACTCGGCACGTCACCAAAGTGGATTATGGTTACGATGTAAGATGTATTTTATCTCGGAATGCGTATGATTTATTCAGGAAAGTCTTCTTCACAACAGAAAGCGCAAACATATTTCTCCGCTTCTGTCTCTGTCTGTATGACAAATAGGTCATGTTTTATTTAGTATTTATACCGTACAGTTGGAGACGGGACAGTTTTCAACTTCGGTTCGCATATAAAAGAGAAACAGTTTAACAAGTTGACTGAGTGCGGCGCTTGCCGCACGACGCCACGAGCTGGATGCTGGCGAACAGCGAACAGCTGATCTCGAATGCGAATCGTGAATGCAAGTTCACTGCTCATCGTTCAGGTCATCTGCTCGCCAGACTCCAACTTTCAATGATTTAAGAAACGCGTGTCAGATGCTCAGATGTCGCCAGTGACATTGACATGAAACATATTACGATAGTAATATGTGTTTGTTTGTTTGTGTTCGCAGACGAAGCCGTTACACGCAACTGGCCGGGCGACCATCAACTACAACAAGAATAAAATTCTCGAAGGCAAATACAAGTGCGACTCGGAGTCACGGGCCGGCTTCGATAAGGACACGATCAACGTTGAAGTGGAGAACAAATTTGCTCCTATCGGGCTTACGTACGTTCACCAGTACGAGTACAGCGCGCCGGGAGGCGGCTCCAACTTGCCGACTGTGGTGGGTGCACCAAATAAATCAGCGACTCGTATAAAATCCGCTATAATCTATAGCCACGGCTATACAATATAGGTAGCTTCCCACTTGAGAGTGGAATCCCGAACGGAGAAGGCGAACGTTAAACGGTGAACGGTGAACAGCGAACGGCGAACGTCGAGCTGCGAACCGTATCTCTCCTAGCTGTTCTCGTTCTCGGTGGTGGTATCGGTGAATTCCCCCACGCCTCATGCTCCGACCAACACACGAGTGCACGAACACTACAGCCTCACCGCGCCGCGCAAATGTGTTTACGCACCGTTTGAAAAAGCGTATTGTAACTAAATTTTCTACCACAATACAGAATTATCTTTTCACCGTAATAAAACACCTCTAGTGGGGAATGCCGGCGTCGGTGTGCATGAAAAATAAACGGCACTGCGCGCCGGTAAACCTTTCGGAACAATTTTGAATAAAAGCGAAGAGATGCCGAGAACCATGAGCCGAACCCGCAACGGACGTACAGGATGTGCCCCATTTAATTACGGAGCCGCGACTGCTAATCTGCCCGGGCGCCTGGCAGCCCGGCAGCGTATTCTGTGCAAAGGGACGCTGACGTTCCGTTCTTACGTACGAACAATCTGCTTTCTCATCCTTTTTATAAACTCGTAACAAGCAATTTAAGATAAATAATAACAATAAAAATTAATTCTATTTTACATTGTACTCGTAGCAATTTAATTTTATTTATGATTTCGTGATTTTTATGTCTGATATATAAATTGCATGTCGTGCATCAATACTCGAATCTTTTAAATTATGGAAAGCTTATGATTCGATTTATTCGTTGGGACGAAATCGCACGAGCCGAATTTGAATGATAGTCGTACCAGAGCGGACTTCTGGACGGACAGATGCGTGCCTTTGCCGCATGCCGCTTGCACACCGAACTGATCGCTATTTATGTGCGTTTTTCACGACGTCGACGGTCCTTCGATACTTTTATCTCCGTCACTCAGTATAGCGATACGATACGATGTGACGGTGTGGCCCTGCTACATACACCAGGCGCTATTGATTTAAAGTTTGGACCGCGTTCCCCGTGATGTATGTCACCCAGGGCGCCGGTCATCCGTTCACCACCAACACCGACACGAACCCTGGTACCCGGTACGGCCCTGTGGTGACCACCACAAGAGCCGGAACTCGGCACCCGGCACCCGGCGTCACTACAATGTGCCTACTATGCCTACAGCGGTCATTCGCCGCGTCGCCGCTTACCGCTCACCAAGCACTTGCGCAAATACGCCATTCATACATGTCACAATCCACAGTACGAAACGTGATATGCTGTGATTCCCTTCAGCCAAAGCCGTTTATGTAAATTATAAGCAATTAAAAGTTTTCAACACTGCGATCCATTTCTTGCAACGTTAGACTGAAACGCGTAATTCGACGTCATTCGTCTCTTGGCGTCGCCTACGCTATAAGATGCGGTTTTGTAATCGTGTCACATCATCCACAGCCGTAGCCGCAGCCGCCAGACAACCGACAAGACACGTGGCTCAGGTGCCCCTGCAGTTTGCACTGTGTACCAATCCATTTACCACTCACTTTCACAACCCATGTTATCCCAACGATAACAAAAAAAAAAAAATACGGCGTGTCATTTTCAAGTTTAACTATTCACAATTTCGCAGGATTTCAAACACGTGGAAGTGTTCAACCTGCACAATCGCACGGGCTTTAACGTAACCGGCGAGATGCATGTGAACACTACCGCTACCGGAAGGCAGATAACTATCACGGCCATCCATTCAAACCGTACGGTCACCTTGGACGCAGACTACGACGTGCAAGATCAGCGTTTTATCCAAAAGTCACGCCTCCAGCTGGCGCCTACAGTCTGGATCGCCTATGATTTGGACATAATCAATAAGACAGAGGTACGTGAATGCATGCAGTGCGAGAGAGCACAGACTATAAAACACACATACACGCGTATGTGAATTCCGACAAGGGGATTAACCGCGCGTCCCTTATACTTGTATGCCTGTGCAGGACGCGAGTAAAGAAGCTCAGCAGATAGAAATCAACGTGAGCTACCCGCGACGCAACTTCCAGCTAAATGGATCGTACGCCGTCACCGATTCGTCCTTGTTTTCCGAGGCGTCCTTGGAGTGGGACCGAGCAATTGGACTCAAGACAGTCCAGGCTGCGTTCGACTGGCAGCAGATCTCTACCACACCAAATCATCAGCTGGTGGAATTCCAAATTAGACATCCCTCGTTTGAAAGGGTATTGAATATTGCACTTCTTATTACAAACTATGCAACAATTTTTTTTTCTTTCTTCGCAGAACGTTTCTTTCAGAGGTGAATATCTAGCGGACGACGTTAAACTCGCGGACGTTAAACTCGATGTGGAATACTCGGTAGATCCAGATAAGAAACTGCATTTATCGGGTATAGTCGAGGATCACTCGAATGCTACATTTAAGAATTTGTCATTTGAGGTGACAGGAAGTCATCCAGCCACGCGACTCGATTTACACGTTCGAGGCGATGCTTATTTCAGAAAGAAGTTTTATTACGCAGTGTGTATGGCGCATTATCGGCGTACGTATCTGCCTCTCCAACGGGCTAAAATGTACTGGACGCTGGACGCAGAGAACTACGTAGTCGAATACAAGGTGCGTATAACTACTACTTTCCCCACATACCACACGTTCAGAATCCAAGCTGGCCTTTGGCCGAACCAACACCGTTAGCAATTAATTGTCCCCGCACTGATTACCTTCGGGCCGCGGAACACACAAATCATTCCCGACGGGACCTGTCGAGCACCAAGCTGGACCACCGAGACCCGAGACCGCGTCAGCGTTCACGGCACAACTTTGACCTGTGTTTCCCTCTGACTGTACTTGTAACTAACTGCGAACTGTACCTACGAATGTATGTGTTCATGTGTTACAGAAGAAGACAGAGCAAAACCCAACGCATTACTGGGCTAAATACGATGGCGCGTTCCCAGTGTACACTGCGAATATGACAGCAATACGAGGCACCGACCTTAACGCGTCTGGAGAATTTTACCTCAATTTCAAGGAGAAGTTGGTGCGAGGTGAACTAAATATGACTGAAGGTATAAATTATTCCAGGTCGTTTCCTTTTTTTCTTTTTTTCGATATAGAAACACAAGTTAAAATGTATGGGCATTTTCTATGTCAATTTATTGCGAAATGATTTACAGATGGCGGCCAAAGTTTCCATATATACGGGCTGATTCCGGATGCCCGCAGTGCCACGTTCAATGTGTGGCGTGACTATGAGGACATTCGCGTGTCCGACGTTGCGTACTTCCTGCGACTCAATCACTCGCGTCTCGTTGTGTCCAGCCTCAAGTGGCGGCCCGAACTCAAGTCGGACATCAAGGTAGGTGCTCAGCAGACACAAACATTCACACAAGCACTAACACACACACATGTACTAATACCAATTAATCTCGTATGTACTGTATCACCTTATCATATCAAGTAACAGGAGCTAGCATGTAAATGGATTGTACAATTAATGTGATACAAACACCAGGACAAGTTCGTCCGAATACGGAAACGAAGGAGATTCAGGGTAACATATATCGTGTGGTGGCTGTTCCCGAAGGGCCGAAACGCAGAGCACCTGGCACGAACTGGCCGCGATGCCACTATGATACGCCGCTGCCGCGCGGCGCGCTCCCGGTGATAAAGAAGAACAAACGAGCGCAGAGAAGAGTCTAGCCAGCCCAAGCAGCGCAGAACTCATGGACTCGAACCGCCACTACCGATATGTCCCTGCCATTTCCTTTGATATTTAATCGGTTGAAAATATCGCAGATTCGCAAACAGCAATCATGTAAATAGAACGACTCGGTTTAGTATTCGGACCGCGTTCCGGCGAACAATGACAACGAGAGCGCCGCGGCACGGCGCGACGCGGTACGGTACGGTACGGCCCGACATAACACAGCATGAAACGGCCGAACTCCATCGCCGTCGCCATCCCTTCGTCTCCGTCGCACACTCGCCTCCTACAGTTACATACCTACTACGCCAGCCACCCACGTATGTACCATAGCATGCAATACACACATCTATGTACATTCATACATACATACACACACATATCAGCATTTAGATGTGCACGTGTGCATACAAGAGCATGCAGCGATTCACCTATGTCAGGTAAATGGAGGTGTGGGTCAATACAACACGCAGCACGCAGCTAGCGGCGGCGACACGCGGCGTTGATGGACTATTTTGTGTTTCAGGCAGCTGTCAGGGCTGCCAGCGTGGACCTCTACAGCAACTTTACGAATGATGTAGACTACTGGAAACAGTACATTCGCAGTGAAATAGTCGACTCCGGCAAAGATATTTGGGAAGACGCTAAACCCATCGTCCAGAACTTCGTAAATGACATCGAGTACGTAGCGCTTATACCGTCTTAAAACTTTTCTCAACTTTTGTTCATTTTACCCCAGCCGTATACTCCCGACGGAGCGATAAACTATCTGCATTCATTTTTAACTAAAATATGACACACGAGAAGCGACACAACGTGTGGCAAGCCTGAATGTTTTTTTATTTTTTATTTCTTTACTTCTTCTACGTAGATAACGATAAAAATCAATTTGATCACAATCTGCAAATATATTTCCAAGGATAATTGACATTTCATTTGAAAGTAAAACTATAATTAAAAGGCTTTTATAGTACATGTATAGTGCGAGAAGGTTGATTGTGCATACGTTTTATAGACACATGAAGATTCTCGTGAACGACGTGGAAGAGCTGAAGACGTTCCTAAACGAGTCGTACCATGCGAATGAATTTTACATCCGCGACATCGTGAACGCCGGGATGTACGTGATCGACGAGCTGTCGATACGCTCGCACATCGAATCACTGCCGGCTATCGTGAACGAGATATGGGAGGTGATGGGCGAGTCAGGCGAGGCCATTCGCAAGAGCATCCTGTGGATAGTGCAGACCGTAAGTGGCACATTGGCGGCAATGCTGGCCATGGCCCACAGCCTCTTTCCACATGCTTACTCTTTTTGCAGGTCAAAGAGTCGTACAGAAAAGCAGCTGAATTCATAAACGGTATCGTTAAAGGGGACTCGCTCGAACAGTTGTCCGCGATCATGGACCGATTCGTGGAAAAATACGACAAGTTCGTCAAAGACTTGCACGTGTGGTTCATACGCTACATGGAAAGCTTATGGGAACAGGTTTATGTCGCAATCGCCGATAATTGGCGTAAGTTGTTGCAAAAGATTGAACCGGCTTTCATTACATTCGCTCATTACGTCGAGTCGATCGTTTATCAAGCGAGCAAGGAACTATTAGGTGCGTACATCATTCCGCGATGCTCATTACGATTGAGAATGCTCACCGTGAACCATTATGTTTCTTACAGATTTTCTTTACAAACACACCAGTGAAATTGTTGAGTCGCCCTACTTCTCCAAGTTCACTTATTTCACGCGAGATCTAGACGCAATGTACAAGGACTTCACTAAAAATGACGCCTTCACACTTATCTACAAATATACGTCCCTTCTAGTTAAGTTCATTAAAGAAAAGTACGCAGCCATGGTGCCATTCGGGAAAGAGCTGGAGGCCATCGCCAATGAAATTCTAAATGAACTGCAAGAACTGAAGAAGTTGCCATCTATACAGTACATTACCGCTAAAGTAGATGAGTGGTACGGTAAACTAAAATGGTTCTATGATTACTTCGATGTGGGTCAACGGGTACGTTATTTCGTTTCACTTGTACACCAGAAATTAACTGACATGACAATGACTGCCCTTCAAGCTGAAAACAGGTTAATGATGCGTGTTCTTATTTTCAAATAGCAACTCGTTCACCATTTCCATCATGTTATAGGTACCGTGAAGCGAAAACAAAGTTCATATTTGAACCGAAGCTCGGCGTTATGCACTTGGAGCAAAAACTGCCAATGCCCTGGCATGCGTTCAACGAGACGCCCAACTTTGAAGTGAGAACTCGAACTCGAACTCGGTGTTAATAGTATGACACGCGCTGTTTACCTGCATGTTTCAGGAAATTCCGGAGTATAAGACGCTGGTCAATCTGCAGAACATCCTCGTGAGCTCCAACACCACGTTCTGGGCGCTGTACTACCAATATAAACCGTACACCAATCCCAAAGATTGGTTCCCGCCCTTCACGGCTCACGCGCTAATTGCCGGCTCGCAGCATTACATGACGTTTGACAAACAATTCTACGAGTTTAGCGGCGATTGTACGTATCTGCTCGCACACGATTTCCTGGACAAGAACTTCTCGCTTGCCATTACGTACGATCCACTGAACAAAGGGCTTACTCACAAGCTGCACTTACTTCTACGGGAACAAGTTATTCACATTGATGTTTTCGCAAACGTAAGTCTATAAATAAACTCTTACAAAATATCTATGCAAATATTTCCATAAATATTGAAAATATATATAAGCATAAAAAATATTCTACATAGATATGGAAAAATAAAATCCATATTTTTGACACAATGAATTCAATATTAACCACTGAATAAGTGTATTTGTCTCGCATTTGAAATGATTAAACTGAAAAATTTCGCCTATATTTATAAATGTTCCTATTAGTCCTACATAAATCGCTTTTAAAATTGGCAGCATCTAAAATACAATGATATTCTGAATCTGTTCCACTTTGTTACTTTCCGCAGAATATCTGAAATATAAAATTAAAATTTTTCATGAAACTCGCAATAAAATAATATCCGCAAAACGCGCGAGTAACACTATAGCCATTGTTTTGAATATTTCCATTTAGTGTTCGGAAATGTCCAATATGTAGGTATTTCCATTTCTGCGTCCAAGGGAATAAATTCGATTGAAATTTTTCCATTTACATTACTGCTGCTGGTGATACACGTTCTTGTCTTTGTTTTCCAGACTGTTGCCGTCGGAAACTCGGCCGTTGGCCGATTGCCCACCGCTGTTGAAAACGACACATTCGTATACAGGGACGCGGACATTCTGACCGTGGAGAGCATGCTTGGCTTCGTTCTACGATGTAACATGAAATTCGACGTGTGCATGTTTGACGTGTCAGGTAGGTCAAAATTATTCCTCAGCCCCTTGTTTCATAAAATATCGGATTTCGGCACACACACGCACACATTTACACGAATCACATTCAAAATGATTTTTGTAGCGGTGGAATACTACTAAGTACTCCTCAAAGACAAATCAAATTCTACTTGCTACCCGAGAAATAATAAATGCGACATTGAAATTGTTACATTCTCAAATAGATTTAACAGCTTCATGGTTTAACATAATAAACATTATTAATAAATTAAACACTAGTGGTCGTGAGTTAGAATCGAACCCAAGAGCATGATCGTTTGTATTGTCCATATAAATTCAAAATCATCAACTCATATAACCCAAATGTAGTTAAGTCCGCTTACCAACTATAAAAAAAAATAGTTTATTGAGAATAAATATTGTTGGCCGAGTAATTTCAGTGTTCAAATTATGAAGGAAGCGAGTATTGCCAATAAATAATATATAATTTTGACAGCACTCAATATTTCTTCTGCAGCATTTAACATTTTACCTCGTGCAATTTATATTTCATATGTTGCAACCATTAACTTCAAAGGTACCGTACATTTTTTATATATAATTTATTACTTGTTTTGAGTGCAAAATTTATTAAATAACATTTCCTGTTTCTATGTAACTCGCCAGTTAATAATCCAATAATTAATATAATATTTCTGATGATATTAAACGTTTGTGAGTATGGTAAATATTGCATAAAATTTAAATACTGTGCTGAATTTAAATTTAAAATAACTCATATATTTACAATAATTTTCAAGCTTGGTATAGCATTGTTTTTATAATAATAGCTCTGCATTTGTTTTATACTAGTTTACAATAAAAAAAGGAAAAGCATGTTAATATTGAATGCAGTAATTTCTCACAAATAACAAACAAGTTTACTCGGTAAAATATTTGTAATTTTCAATACATTTTTATTTGCTCGTAATGAAAATGAACGACTTGCTCACAACATGCATTTATATATTTCACTTCATAAACACATGCTATATGCGTATAATTAAAATTTTTCGTGTAATCGAAAATATAATTTTTCTTCAAATATTTATCATTCTCGAAATCTAGCTTTTCATGACATTTCCGTTTATATTTTCAACAAATTTATAAAAGACGATTTATTTATATAAATTTAAAATAGGGAAAACCCCGTAAATAATATATTTGATGTTTTCTGTAATTGAAAATTTTGTGGAGTGCGAGTTTGCATTTTATTTGTCGATTGGCGATGGACGCAAGATAAGATATAGTGTTAGGGTTAGGTAAGATAGGATAGGGCAGTATCCTAACGCTAAGATCACTATATCAGTTTGTGCGTAAAAGCTGATGTGCTATATGTCCATGGGTCGTTCGGTATAGGCTTCTACTTCGGGAAAACTGCGGGCCTATGGGGAACGATAAACAACGAGCCCAGTGACGATTTCCTCGCATCCAGCAACCATGTCGTGGGCCACGTGGGTCAATTTACACAGAGCTGGGCGCTGCGGCCGCAGTCGTGTCGCTCGGTGACAAATCTGGCCGTGGAGATCAGCGAGCCGAGCGAAGCCATGGCGGAGCTGTGCACGTCCCTGTTCGCCAGCAAGGTGTCGCCGTTCCACGCCTGCTTCGAGCGCGTCGCCGTCGCGCCGTTCCTCCGCATGTGCCGCATCGCCACCTCCGAGATGCAGACCTGCGTCAGTGCTGTCGCCTACATCCAGACTTGCACCATTGAGAACACCCCGCTCCGAATCCCCGACTTCTGTGTTAAGTGAGTCACATCTTCTTTTTATCATTTATTCACGCCGTTCTAGGTTTATTGCTCGCTCTCCTGTTTTCTCTTCATACAATCTTGCAAAATATACCCTGCATTCCTATTCCACTCCAATGTCTTACTATTAATACGCGGAGTATGTACAATATTGACAGCTGCAATATTCGGCTACATATGGAATATAGGGTTGCGACAAGGGTTGTCTTCGCTCTCTGCCCGGGTGCGAATTATTATTTTCCACCCCAACTCTTGGCACACATCTGCTGACTTCGCAACGTTACTTCTACGTTCTACCCTTGTAGAGGGCGAATGAACTAACAGTTATCGTCGGTCACTAGAATGATGCTCATATGATATACTCATATTTATATAAATCAGTTTAACTCCAACACGGAACAAATATATATTGTAGCAAATGCGAGAAATATGTACTAAAATAATTTTGTGGTTCGATTTCACTTAACGTATAATTATTTCGAATAATAATAAATTCAAAATTATATTAACTGTAATTAAACATGTGCTGTCAACATATAAATCTATATTCGTCACTCACCTATCCTCCGCTAGCCTTGCATTAGGAATGGAAATATCTATGTTCTGAAAAATGTGAATACTTCGAAACAAAGATCATTGTATTACTATCAGATCACTAGTACTAATGTAACGGCATTTCACACCACAGTACACTTTGAGTCTCAATGACGCACCACTCAATTTAATGGCGTCTTGTTCTTTGACAAGAGACGAGCGTGCGCGGTTGAATGACTGAATTGCTCGTATTTGAAATCATAAATAATAATAAACATAAATTGATGTTTTATTTGTTGCTGCGATACTTTTGAGCAAAATTAAATGTATGATGATTAAAATGCAAGCAAAACAATTTAATTAAATGTTTACTGCAGTCCGCAATATTTATTCTTCTATCAACCGGTGAATAGCTGTATAATTATACAATTTTCCATGATCTTTTTATTAACATAAACTGCATATATAGAATAGAAGAGCATGTTCCGTTCTGATAAAAAATTCCACACAAAAGTGTGCATTTGAGACAAAAAAAAATCGCACAATGTTCAAAAATAATGCTCTAGTATTGTACTCTGGAGGGAAATACTAAACTTAATTTTATTCTGTTTCCTATAAAAACTGCTTTTAAAATTGTGTTGGAGAAACCAGAAAATAAATCAAACATTTTTTTTATTACTTTATATAAATTGTAAATAAATTTTTATAAGAAAGTAACTTGTTGGGGTAAAATAAAATGTTTTAAAGTAAAATTTATTAAGTTATGACGTAAACATATTGCTATTAAGGGTTGTAGAATAATTCAGGTAAAGTGTCTATAAAATGTGCTTTTTATCTGCAGGAGGGCGAACATTGTATGTTTCGCTAGCCAGATTTTACATGTACGACATACCCTAGATGCCGAGATTTGATTTAGGGAAGGTTCGAGAGCTATTTTACAAAATTCTAGTGGTGAGGTTGAGCCAACTTTATGATTATATTTATCTTAAAAATTCCAGGAAAATTTGCCAAGCTTGTTATGCAAGTTAGATAAAATACCTAGCAATATAATTAGATTTCAAAGTTTCACTAAAACGTCGAGTTTCCTTTTGAATGTCTATCATTCTATCAAATATAATTTTCAATCTGGAGAGAATAAATGGCATAATGCCATAATTTATTTGTAATGGTAAATTAAATTGTGGGCGCTAACAGTAATTATCATTGCACACAACGTTTCAAATCCCCCGCAAAAAAATTAAATTGACACTTGCAAATTAATTGTGCGTATTTCTTTCTGTTGGAAAATGTTGCAACGCAAACAGTGTTGTTATTTACACGTGATGTGTCGATGTGTATTGCCATTGCCATTGCCAATGAGCAATGAACAAATCATGTAAACTGATTTACTGGTTGTCCATTCAGTATTAGAAACTATAACCGAGTTACATGAATTATGCTTTTTTCGGTTGTCACTTTGTGTGCTCACAGGCAAATTGTATATTTGCAGCAGTAATGTCACTGAAGCGCACAGAAACAAACGAGAATGCATGTGACATATTTGTACATTTTCATGTTTATCATTTTATGCGCAAGGTGTAATTAGAACCGTTTGTTGTTTCATAAGCAGATATTCACACGGTGAAATCATTTGATATCGGGGTGACGTGCTGTTGCGAACAAACGCCGTCCCCTTCTCAAACGAATAAAAAAAACTCGTTTTACAACATAAATAATTAAATATGACTACATAGATAAATATATTATCACACGGCTCCCGTTTCGCAGGCGTAGTAGTAATTATCCTGCCGCAAAGTACGCTCGTGCGGTGTTGCCACTACCTGCTACTGCTACTGTACCCAGTGTATGTACCACCGACGCGTCGCACATCGCGCAACAGCAACAGCAACAGCGCCAAGCGTTATAGCAAAAGTTGTGAAGGGGGAACTTGAACCACATCAAGACTACTTGTATTCGTAAGAATTTACGCACTTCTGACACGGGGATTTGAATCCCGAGGAAAGGTGCTTGCGTGCGATAAAGCAGATCCCCTCTTGTCTCTGTTCCTGCGATCCCGCTATCCGCTATCCTCCTGCGCGCATCACGCATCACGCATCGCGCCCAACAAGAGATAGACAAATAAATATTTAATTTCCTGACAACTCTCATTATCAAAAACATGTTTCATTATACAGGACTTAGTTATAATCGTGCATGATGGCAAGAGAAGTTCCCTCTTCACTTATGCTTAACGCTAAGCGCGGAAACGTCCAATTCGCAAAAGTTCTATTCAAACTAGGAAACTTCTTGCCAAAAATACGCCCCGTTAAGAAAATGAGATTTTGTACCATTCATAGTGTACACAAATAATTCTAATTTGCAATAAGACCTCAAAGGTATCAGTATCAATAAACATAAAATGACAATAATATCGGATGGGATGAATCATTAGCGTACTGGTAGAGTAACAAGGCTTATTAGAATCCAACATGCAGCAAATCTCATCAGAATCCAGGCAGAAAAGAATCCATTGATGTTTTCAAAGTGAACCACAACTGAACTGTTAAATTACACTCCAAATACATGATCACTTTTCAATGGAGAAAGAATCGCAAAAATGGAATCCAATAAAATTGAATCCCCATCAAACACATTTCGAATCAGTAAACGAAATGAAAATAGATAGCGCTAACTGTCCTAACTATGTTTAAAGAAACGTTTTAAATTGAAGCCTGTGCTTTCTGCTTTAGTTAGTTTTATAATTCAAAAGCTCTCATTCGTATTGACAGCCAGTGAATATGCGGACAAAATTCCAAATATTACAGGCAAAAATGCATTTCGTTTTCTGCTGCTGCTAATTACGATTTCCTATATTTTAATTGAATGAAGTTGTGTCATTGTCAAAACAAATGAAAATGATATTTTATAATATAAAAACTGCATTGTGGAAGTTATAACTTAAATGACAAACTATTTAGCAAGTACCAAATTATATTTGTATGCCACAATAACAGATTAAATTTTGTAAACTTGCTGAATCTATTTGCCAAAAATAATACTTAAACAATAATATTTGCAGTTTAACAAGTACACTATCGTGCTATTAGTACATATAAGTGCTCCAGTCTCCTATTTGTTTGGCTAAAGCAAATAATCTACTAAAGTAAGTCGCTGTTTCTTAAGTACACAGTAGTGCAGTATGCACTTAGTTTAAAATCAGATAAAAATCATTCTCGTAAAGTTGTGTGCACACGAGAAATTACCGCAACAACTTACAGGAAACTTTAACGTCTATATTTTACTTGTCAATGTTCTGAGCTTTTGAACGGACATAGGTATATGATGAAAGCTTCATAGGTATATATATATATAATTACCTATATAGATTTACAGTCCTTCTGAGAAACATAACTTCTTCAAGAGATTTGCAGTGAATGCCCTTTTATTATGATGTATTGATATGTGTTTTTAGTTTATAAATTATGCAAATTAACTGAAATTTACAGAATATAAACGTTTTGATATTGTCTTTCAGTTCACTGCGTACCAAATTATATATATGTATTGTTTTATTCTATCATTTTAAAATTAAATTCATAAACATTTCATATTTTCTGTATTAATTTATTTGTTTTATTATCCGAACGAAATTAAGTCAAATATTAAATTTTAAGCTCGACTTATTTCTATTTGTATTTTAAATTAATATACATATGGTCAGTCAGTAAATTATTTCGCAGTTGTAGCCGAAATTAAATAATTTGCCAGAGAGAAACGAGAGTATAAAAATATTAAAACACCTGAAATCAAATATTCCGTAAATAAATCAAAATATAATTAAAAACGTATATAGGTACTTACATAATGTAAGTAAGACCATTTTCTAAAAAACGTGAAAAGCAGAAACTACTTATCTCTACGTAAGATAGAATCTCGAGAGAAAAGTTTTCGAGACTCTTGAGATTAAAACAAGATTACAACCTTTTATGTCAAAAGCAGGCAAAGCTTGATAATTCTACATTTAAAAGATGTATTTCGTACAATCTGAATGAGAATTTCATATCATGAATTGCATTCTGATATTTTTCTACTTTTTATGCATATTATATTTGAATGTAATGAAACGGATATTACTAAGAAAAATAATACTCACATATTTGTAATATTAACACCTGTGTTGATGACAGGTGCAACTTACCGAACGGAACAGAAGTAGGCGAAGGCGAGTTCGTGGAACTCCGCGACGAAGAGATTCCCAAGACAACGGACGTAGTCTTCATTGTGGAGGCGAAGGAATGTAACGCCAACGTACGCCAGGAACGCAACATCGATTCCTTGGTTTCCCTGCTAGACAAAGAGCTGACGGACGTCGGCGTCACCAAGAACAGGTAACATTGTAGTGTGTAGCGTGTCTTATCTGCCCAGCAGCTGACCGCTGTTCCCATGTCATTCAAGGTACTCGCTCGTGATGTTCGGAGGCGATGGAGTCTTCGCCCAGCCGCGGAGTCTTGTGATCAATAATGAAATCTTCACGACACATCAGCAGATACCCGCGTACTTCGACGACGTGCCTGTCGGTAAGAATCGACCCATTACTTTTTCTAATGATAATATTTGTTTCCATTCATTAAACAATGTATTACTGCCTAGTTTGACGTAATTTGCGCACAGGTAGTATAATTAATAAAACACAAAAACAGCAATTTTCGTTGAATAGAAATAGAATGAGATGAAATGTTTCAAGTCGAACGAATTCCCCCGAGAAGAAATACTCGTACAAATAACACTTCTTGAAGAATCTGGATCTGCGATCCGCGATCTCGATCCACAATCTCGATCCACAATCCGCAATCCCCTTTTGTGTCTGGTCGCTTTGTTTGTTTCTTTACCAGAGTCAACTATGTTAAATTCGCACGGAGAAAATACCTCGAGTAAATTAAAATGCCGCGACCTGATGAGTCGCCTTGGCGTTGTCGCACTCCGTTACGGTTTCAGACTAAAGATAATTATATTTTGTATCTGTGTTACTTGACTTAGTTTTGTTTTCTCCTAGGAAATAACAATTCTGATATATTCGGAGCCATCAATTTCGCTGCTCAGCTAGTGTTCAGACCTGGTGCTTCTAAAACGTTCATCTTGATGCCTTGCACCGATTGTGACGTCTCCATTATGAAGGTGAGTTTCTAGTTATGTTCCATAATGTTATACCCCGCTTGAATAAACTTTATACTTCAGGAAAACAATTTACCGTCTTGAGGAAATATAAAATACAAATAAATGTTGAAATATAAATTAAATATCGCGTCGAATTTGAATATAAAAATAAAATAAAACAAGAAAGTTGTAACATAAGTTCTGTGCCGAGTAGAAGCCGTAAAGTTTTCCTGTTACATTGAAACTGCAGACGACACAATAACGCTGCGATTCGTTCTTCAAGCTTCCGCATCTGTTTCAAGCGTGAGAAAGTAAATGGCGTTGGACATGGATCTGATTAAATGGCTCATCGTTCATTCTCCTCGAGTGATTTACCTTAACGTAATGCATGTGTGCGTGGTTGTTTTTCGCCAGCCGCCAGCAGCCAACTTGCTTTTAGCTTAATTGTGTAACTGCGTGATTCAAATGCGACGCCGACTGCAAATCGGGGAGCCGAAACCGAACGCACACGCAACGAGTAACGGGCGACGGGCGACGGGCGACAACGACGGGCGATGGGCGATGGGAAGCAGATCGAATTGAGGATGGAGGGCTGCATGAACTCGCAATATTAAATTAATTTATAATCTATCGAGAGAATTCCGGTAGGGTGAGATTTCGCGGGGAACGGTTATTAAAGCTGTCGAAATGAGTTTCTCGAGTACGTGACGAACGGCGTCGGGTGCACGGTGTAAGGAGCAAGTCGGTCGGATGTTCGGTGCTTCGCTGGCGGTGCGCGGAAGAGCCGTGTTCGCTTCCGGTGTGTTTAACACTCGCAACCGCGTCACGCACGAGCACGAGGCACAGCGCTCAGGTGGGGGCATGTGCTTGTACTTGTGCACCTCGCACGACAACTTTCGGCCGAGTTGGATGAAGGAGCAGAAGCATGAACAGGAGCACGAGCAGGCGAAGGGAAGCAGAAGGCGGGCAGTGGGCGCGACACAGGTGCTACTTTAAACGACAGATTCCGGCCGCTACGCCGCCACCGTCGCGATTTCGTGCTACGCTGCTACCACGCTACGGCTACGAGCTCACGAGTAATTTGAAAACGGTTTAACACTTGTCAGATTGTTGTGCATTGCGCTCACGTAAGATAATAGATTGTATGTACATTTGTAAGATATAGCGGGTATAACGTAAATCTCCCGAGACCACAGCTGACCTGAATCTGTGCGAATACAGAACGTTATTTTGTTGTAATTACTTTTTCAGCTCGACTACACAGTGCTGCACCAGTTGCTTCTAGAGAACGACATCACACTGCACATATTAATGAATGAGGAGTTCCGCTTCGAGAAGTCCAGGATGAACAAAGTTTTCTTCGGTGAGTCAATGTTCCTCTCTCTTTTTTCTCTGTTCGGGTTCGGGTTCGGGATCGGGATGGGACTGGGGCTGGGGCTTGGGCTTACGTCTCACCCTAAACCCAATAGAAGCTCGAATACGTGAAGCTCGGGGTTTTACTAATACAAGCGGGTCAACACAATTAGACACACAGGTCATTTTAATCAAATGCGCCAACTCAAACCAACAAAGAATCGTTCTTCTTATGTACGCGCTTATTAAGACTTACATCTTCACTTTCCGTTCGCGTTCTCGATGGGATCGATGTGCGAATGCGAATGCGAATAGGGCATCTCAACTCCTGCCACTTGCGCAACCACCAGCTTTACCACCCCATTTCGTACATGGTGTAAGGTATAAAAGTGAAATTCATTTGCGTGAGCCCCGTTCGTTCGTTCGTTCGCCGAGAACCAATCAGTTCAGCCAACACAAAGAGTACATAAATATCGCCCGGTGGTAATATTTCATGTTTCGGCTCCGGACTTGCTTTAATTATCGCTCGGGCCCAGCGTCGTTTAGGGTTCGGCGTTCGACGTTCGCTGCTCGACGTTCACTGAACAACCGAACAGCGTTCATAGGTTCAAAGATCGTGCATCGACGAACAAAACCGTTACGCTGTGCAGAGTCGTCTTGGGGATTATTGCACGATTTAAAGAAGAAATATATCAAAATTAGGCAAATTTCAAACCATTTGCATCATGTGCTTAAATCACCAACATCAAACAGTTCAGAATCACTGGTTTTTAAGAATTGTGAAAACTTTCAACGTCAATATCTCGGAAACTAAGTAAAAAAGCTCGATTAAACGAGCAGAAATATTACAGATAAAATAAAATGCCATGATTAATCTATCGAGTTGGGAAGTTTTTGTTGTTAATAATGATAAAATGATGTTGTCAGTGTAATTCGTGTTGTGTTGTCATACATGATGCCACAACACGCTGTGTGCTGTGTTGTGCTGTACTTTGTGCGTGGCATTGCAAATGCGACGGCAGCAGGAGCTGCGCTTCCGCGCTGCTTGGCTGCGGAATCATTCGAGGAATGCTATGTACGCACACGGGAATTGCTGGCCCCAGCCACTTTGACTAAGTATGCGTTCACTAGGCGCGCGAGTATTTCAATCAGAGCTTATTTATTTGCACGCTTAATTTCATCGTCTGTCAGCGGCAAGCCAGGCATGTTTCATTTCAGAAATAATTCTTTGTAATTAAATTGGCAGTTCTTTGAACGAAATGATACAATGAATTCGCTGCTGATGGAACGTGACGCTTGAGATGTCAATCTCTGCGACAACGACACGACTCTACAACAGGGAAAGGCGAAGACGAAGGCGGAGGCAACCAGACGCGAAGCGTGTTGGACGTCGGAAACAGCAGCACTGTAGCAGCCAGTCTTGCGCCAACAAATAAATTACGTTCTCATTAAAAAGACAATTACACGAAGAATGCAAACCGTGAAAGCATTTCCCGGATTATGCACGTTCTCCGTCGGCTCAAATCGCATGATTTACGGCCGGTTCCGCGCGGGAACAATGTAAACCTACGCCGCTGCCATTACTTGTTTAAATATGCCCATCCGACGAACGGCAACTTTGCCCGACAATTAAACTCTCGGTTCCGCGATGCTCGCCGTCGCCGTCGCCGTCGCCGACGCCGTCATCGAAGTCGCCTACCGCGCGCATATTATTTAAACACGGTGTGCCCATTGCAAAATGAACACGTGGACTTAACAGGGGGCGTGAGCGTGACGCCAGCACAGGTCAGGATTAAAACGCCGACGGGGATTCGCGTTTCACCGCCGAGCGGCGATTGTTCGCTGCTAAACTGGCCACGACGTGATTTATGCTGATTCGATTCGATACCCAGTCGGTCGCATCTCACGCATGTGGCGCTGGCGCTACGCTCTGCTCTACTCTACGCGCTCACGCCATTCCGTGTGGCTGCACGAGTGTCACACTCTCACCTCACACCTCGCACCACGCATCTCACACCGCTCGCACCTCTCGTCCGCATATGCATCACTGCACGCCATATTTCCGATTCTTCTCACCGACTTTTTATCCCCCGATACACCGAAAACGAATCTGTCTACATAAATAATGTAAATAAATTCATATCACTTTGTTTCACACCGCACACCAATCATTTACCCATGTTGCCTTCAACACCTAAAATTAATTAACCAAAAACTCATTTCCTACAGTTACAGTTCAATGACTTCGGCTTTTTTATTGTTACGTCCTATTCGTCTCCGCTATTGCCGCTCTGTAGGCAACTTCTCCTACGGCTATGTAAATATTCAGGTGGTCCTCGGAATAGGACGGCGAAGGGATTTTGCGAAGGTTAAGCCATTGACTTAAGTCGTCGGATTAATTAGCGATTTCGCGACTTTACAAGTTTTCACTTTTTTTGCAAAAAAATACGTTAATTTTTGAATTGACTGTTGGTGAGAGCACACGCACTAGTTTTGTTGCATTTTTTTGCGTTGGTTTGATACTATATCCATTGTGGGATTTTTTATTGGTGCGTGCTCAATTGAATTATAAGTTTATATATTCATCGGCTGTGCCGGATTTCAAGTTACCACAGTTTTCTATTACTTTTAAGCCGCCCTACAACTAAGGTAAATTTAAATACGTAATTATAGAAATAATCACATGTAAATAAAGTAGAAATTTTATTAGTCAGCTGTATTAAGATATTACATTTATTAGTTTTGTTGAAATTGCTCTAGTTTTATTAATTTGGCTTAACTTAATTAGTGGCGTACCGACTTCGCAAAATATCCTAACCGTTCGTATTCTTCTAGGCTTTTACTTGTTGTTATCGTTTATTTCGCGCTCTACCATTCGGGTAGATTTGGTGTGCGCTTGAACTGAGCGGGATTTCGCCGCACCTCATCAGCTCATTTTGGCGAGCTCAGTTGCGGCCATCTTGGAATTTGGGCTCCCCCGCTACAACGCTGCGTCCGCTACCTTTCGAACCTCGGAGACACTCGGCAGCCGATCTTGTACGAGCCTACGTTTGGCAGAGCCAGAGCCACCACTCCGTCAGCGGGAAGACGCTACCCTCCAGCCAGCGTGCAGCTAAGATTTCTTTGTTCATTGTTTTTCATTCACTTCAGTGGCCTTATTTGTATCTAAATTGTTGTTATTGTCGACTTGTTCCCTAACTGTCTGATAAGAATCGGATCACTTGTTTATTTTGTTAATTTGGAGTGCTCGTTGCACTCGGAGAACCGTAGCTCGTGCGTACGACGGGTAGGCGGGTAGGACGAAGCCCAGTTTGGGTCATTCCATTTCGCGCGTCACGAACGACGTTGGTACCATCGGCGAACCGTGATCTGATGTGCGCTACTTATTGGACCCGCGTTGTCCTCTTCGCTTGTCGCGGACCACCTCCTACGTGATCCTCCGATTATATTCATTGTTCCATTGCGAGCTGATCTGTTTCGCTTCAGTCCGCGGGCCAAGTTTAAAAAGTTACTTCATTTCTGTACATATTTATTATTCAATATAATTTGTTACTGTTAATTATCGGGCTTGATTGTTGAATACCCCCCTTTTCCCGAAGGTTAGTTGACCAACCTGATTTAGGTTGAACCGAAGGCCCAAGGTCGACTGGCGCCCACCCCTATTTTCAGATTGGAGACCCACGACCCGTCTCCACTGTTAGCTGGCCGTGGTTCAACCGTTGCTTGCGCGGGATAACCCTTAAGGGGCGTAGCAAGTTTAATTGGCGCCCAACGTGGGGCGCCGACCTGGCACCGACCTAGCACAGTCGTGTTGCAATCTTAGTTTTGGTTTCGTTATCATTTAGTACTTCTGAAAGATATTTAGAGTTTAGAATTTTGGGAGATAGTTAAGTAGGTTATCTGGGGTATTATTATTACTCACCTTATTTTTGTTGTTGTTGTTTCTCAACTCCTTCTCATTATTAGCGTTTTCTTTATTAATTGTGTCAGTGTATCAGTTAGTTATGGACCCTAAAATAGAAATAAATCGCCTATCAAAAGACGAGCTAACGTACGAGATAAAGGTCAGAGGAATCGATGAAGTTAGTAGTATAGATTCCATGAGAAAATCATTACGCTACCTTCTAAAGCTCGAAAAATCTTCAAATTTAGCATTGCCTAAACACCCCTTCACATTCGACGAAGATCGTGTCGCTATTCTCGAGAAAATTAAAGAGATAAAATCACTGTTGGAATCTTTTGCCGAGCTAAAAACATCGACTGAATTTAAAAAGCTAGAGACGAAAATTTTGCACTCCATTGGACGTGTTAATCGCTGTGTGGTTAGTACGGAGGAACAGCGTACGGCGAAGTCAAAATTACTAGGCCAATTAATCACCTTGCAATCGGACCTGCGCACTAAAGCCAAAGCCGTCAAACACTCGTCCACTGCAGCCAGCCAACTTTTGAATTTATCCGTTGCTGATTTAAAATTATCCGACTTTGATTCCGTCTCTTCCGATTCCGATTTAGAACAGGAACTTAAGCTAGCTACTACGTCTCATAAATCGGTACCGGTATCGAAATGGGGGTTGAAATTTTCGGGCGATCTTAGGTTGATGTCCTTAAATTCATTTTTAGATCGAGTAGAGGAATTGCGCGTTGCTCGTCACGTTAATAAAACTGAACTGATGTCATCTGCGATTGATTTATTTGAAGGAAACGCTTTAATTTGGTATAGGGCAAATAGGCAGTTATTTAATAGCTGGGATGATTTGGTACATGGTTTAAAATCAGAATTTCTACCTCTCAACTATGAGGAGAAATTACTGGATGAAATTAAACGCCGCACTCAAGGGCCTCACGAATCAATCGGTATTTATTTCGCGGTTATGTCGACTATGTTTTCGAGGTTAGGTTCAAGGATATCAGAAGAACTTAAAATTCATATACTTATGAGAAATATTCTACCCTTCTACCAAAAACAATTAGCGCTCGTTGATGTCAGATCGGTGGCAGAATTATTACGATTGTGTCGCAGAATGGACGAACGGAGAGAGTCAGTTGAGCACTTCGCTCCACCGCCGCGTCGTAGTCAGATGCTGGAACCTGATTTAGCTTACCTTTCTACGGAACCACCTTCAACCTCGTATCGCGACGTATACCGGCCGCGTAATGATTCCGAATTTAGAAATTCTGTTGACACTACACATCATGATGTTCGTTCATGCTGGAACTGTGGAAAATCGGGACATTTAGCTGCTAATTGCCGCGCACCACATAAACGTCACTGTTATAGATGCGGGAAGCCGGATGTGACGGTTAGAAATTGTACTACATGTAACTCGGGAAACGAGCGTCGGATGAAGTAAAAGACCGTATACTTCACCGCGATAACTTACTATCGGTCACTAATAATGCTAGGTTAGAATTTATCTTGGCTCACGCGGAAGGTGATGAACGACCTTATTTAGAGGTTTATATATTTGAAAATTCATTTTTAGGTTTATTGGATTCGGGTGCTTCGTGCACTGTAGTAGGAAAACAGGGTTGGGAAGTATTAAGCCGTTTAAATTTGCCTCTAAATAAATTTATTTCACACTGCACCGTCGCGAATGGGCAACGTTGTGCGAGTATTGGTACAATATCGGTTCCAGTCAGATTGCGTGATCAAGTGAAAATAATAGATATGTTAGTAGTTCCGGAGTTGCCTCACTTACTTATTCTTGGCGCGAATTTTTGGCGAGAAATGGGAATAGTTCCCGACTTGCGCCGCGGAGAATGGACCTTCTCAAGCTCACCATCGGTTACATCGGTCACTGTTGACGCTATTAATGCCCGCGGTAGCTTAACCTCCGAGCAGGAACAACAATTAGCGCAGTTGGTTGACAATATATTTAAGGATATGGGCGAGAATAAAATAGGTTGCACAAATAAGGTGGAACTTAAACTTTATACGGATAGTGAACCAATAAAACAACGCTATTACCCAATTTCACCAGCAGTACAGAAACAAGTAGATAAGGAGCTTGAATTTATGCTCGAGAACGGTATCGTGGAAAAATCGGATAGTCCGTGGTCTTCTCCTATCCTGCTTGTGCCGAAAAAGGATGGAACCCTTCGTTTCTGCGTGGACTTCAGGAAACTGAATAAAGTCACTCGACGCGATGCCTATCCCCTCCCTTACGTCTCGGATACCCTCGATCGACTGCGTGACGCTAAATTTTTGACCTCCTTAGACATTAAATCCGCGTACTGGCAGATACCCGTTGCTGCGGATTCAAAACAATACACGGCGTTCACTGTACCGAATCGCGGACTTTTTCAATTTTGTCGCATGCCGTTTGGACTTCATAATGCACCAGCAACATGGCAACGCTTTATTAACCAGGTTATTGGGTCAGATTTAGAGCCCCATGTCTTTGTTTATTTAGACGACATCATCATTGTAACTCAGACATTTGAAAAACACCTGCAGATATTGGAGGAAGTCACTTCTCGTCTTAAAGATGCTGGGCTAACATTAGGTCGCGATAAATGTAAATTCTGCAGAGATGAGCTACGTTATTTGGGTTACGTGGTGAATAAACGTGGACTACATGTAGATCCCGAGAAAGTTCGTGCTATTTTAGAGATTCCTCCTCCCAAATCGGTCTCGGATGTGCGTAGGTTAGTCGGTATGGCGTCGTGGTACCGCCGTTTTGTGCCACATTTTTCCACTGTTCTCGCACCACTTACAAATTTATTGCGCAAGAATACAAAGTTTAATTGGACCTCGGAGTGTGACAGTTCTTGGAACGAAATTAAGAATAACTTAGTTTCGGCGCCTATTTTAACATGTCCGGATTATACTCGGGAATTTTTCTTGCAGACTGACGCGTCAAATTTTGGACTTGGTGCCGTATTGAGTCAGCAATACGATGATGGTGAGAGAGTGGTATGTTACTTGTCGCGTTCACTGACACGTCAGGAAAGAAACTTTTCCACTACGGAAAAAGAGCTGTTAGCACTGCTGTGGGCTATTGAAAAGTTACGTCCTTACCTTGAAGGTACACAGTTTACGGCCGTCACCGATCATTATTCCTTGTTGTGGCTTCACAAGCTTGAAAACCCTTCTGGTAGGCTTGCGCGATGGGCTGTTCGGCTACAACAGTATGACTTTAAAGTAGTTCATCGTAAAGGCAAGGAACACGTCGTTCCCGACGCGCTATCGAGATCCGTACCAGTCATAGATTCGGTTACTGTAGCTACGCGTGAAGAAGACAAATGGTTCGGTAGGCTTCTTGACAATGTCACTAATAATCCGGTCAAATATCCTGACTTTCGAGCTGATGACGGTCGATTATATAAGTTCGTGAGGGTAAAATGGTCAAACCTAGCGGGTGAAGATACTCAATGGAAAGAAGTGGTTCCTAAAAATCAGCGCAAGGAACTCATTTCAAAATGTCACGATACTCCGCTTAGCGGTCATTTAGGAGTATATAAAACTTACCACCGACTCGCACAGTCTTATTACTGGCCAAAAATGAGATCAGACGTCGCTGAATATGTACGCAAGTGCGTAGTCTGCCTCAAATCTAAACCAGAGCAGAAAGCTCCCACTGGTCGCATGGGTGGTCACTCGCAAATTACTAGGCCTTGGGAAGTAATCTGTACGGACTTAGTGGGCCCTTTACCTAGGTCGTCAAAGGGATTTTATTATATTTTAGTAGTCTCCGACTGTTTCAGTAAATTTCCTCTCTGTTTCCCATTGCGGAAGGCGTCGGCATCGAGTATCGTGCGTCACCTGGAAAATGACGTTTTTCTATTGTTTGGCGCGCCTCGTAAAATCATTTCTGATAACGGAAAACAGTTTAAATCTAGAGAATATTTAACGTTACTATCCACATACGGTGTTAGACCTTCGTACACGTCGCTTTATCACCCACAAGCCAATCCAACAGAACGTATAAATCGTGTTTTAAAAACCATGCTTATATCCTTCGTATCGGAAAATCAACGTCTCTGGGATAAATTTTTGCCAAAAGTCGCTTGTGCCCTGCGCACGGCAAAGCATGAAGTCACGGGTTTAACTCCTTATTTTGTGAACTTTGGTCGCGAAGCAATACTATTAGGAAATGCGCCTGATGACGAGAATTCGGATTCTGGGGAAATTGAATGTTTTAGAGAGAAAGAAAAAATTGTGGAAAGAGCGTGTCATTTTAAAGAGTTATATAAAGATGTGAGCTCACGCCTTCACAAGGCTTACCATAAATCAAAAATGAGGTACGATCTTCGACATCGGGAGGTTTCCTTTTATCCCGAACAAATGGTGTGGAGGAAAAATTTTGTTTTGTCAGATGCCTCTAAATATTTTACAGCTAAGTTAGCCGACAAATTTGTAGGTCCGTTTCTGATACACAAGAAAATCTCAACTGACACGTATATCTTAAAAACTCTTGATGGTAACGTTCTTCCTGGGACTTGGAACAGCCAGCACCTGAAGGCACACCCAGATGATGATTTAGGTTAGGAAGTTAAACTAGGTTAAGATCACCTTGTGTTGTCTCTCTTCTTCTTCTCTTCTTAATGTCCTTCCTTCTAAACTATATTAACCTTCTTGTCTTTTCTCGTGATTTTGTTATCTTCAAATCGAAAATTTTCAGGAAAATTTCCTTCAAGTGGTGAGGGGAGAGTTTGTTACGTCCTATTCGTCTCCGCTATTGCCGCTCTGTAGGCAACTTCTCCTACGGCTATGTAAATATTCAGGTGGTCCTCGGAATAGGACGGCGAAGGGATTTTGCGAAGGTTAAGCCATTGACTTAAGTCGTCGGATTAATTAGCGATTTCGCGACTTTACAAGTTTTCACTTTTTTTGCAAAAAAATACGTTAATTTTTGAATTGACTGTTGGTGAGAGCACACGCACTAGTTTTGTTGCATTTTTTTGCGTTGGTTTGATACTATATCCATTGTGGGATTTTTTATTGGTGCGTGCTCAATTGAATTATAAGTTTATATATTCATCGGCTGTGCCGGATTTCAAGTTACCACAGTTTTCTATTACTTTTAAGCCGCCCTACAACTAAGGTAAATTTAAATACGTAATTATAGAAATAATCACATGTAAATAAAGTAGAAATTTTATTAGTCAGCTGTATTAAGATATTACATTTATTAGTTTTGTTGAAATTGCTCTAGTTTTATTAATTTGGCTTAACTTAATTAGTGGCGTACCGACTTCGCAAAATATCCTAACCGTTCGTATTCTTCTAGGCTTTTACTTGTTGTTATCGTTTATTTCGCGCTCTACCATTCGGGTAGATTTGGTGTGCGCTTGAACTGAGCGGGATTTCGCCGCACCTCATCAGCTCATTTTGGCGAGCTCAGTTGCGGCCATCTTGGAATTTGGGCTCCCCCGCTACAACGCTGCGTCCGCTACCTTTCGAACCTCGGAGACACTCGGCAGCCGATCTTGTACGAGCCTACGTTTGGCAGAGCCAGAGCCACCACTCCGTCAGCGGGAAGACGCTACCCTCCAGCCAGCGTGCAGCTAAGATTTCTTTGTTCATTGTTTTTCATTCACTTCAGTGGCCTTATTTGTATCTAAATTGTTGTTATTGTCGACTTGTTCCCTAACTGTCTGATAAGAATCGGATCACTTGTTTATTTTGTTAATTTGGAGTGCTCGTTGCACTCGGAGAACCGTAGCTCGTGCGTACGACGGGTAGGCGGGTAGGACGAAGCCCAGTTTGGGTCATTCCATTTCGCGCGTCACGAACGACGTTGGTACCATCGGCGAACCGTGATCTGATGTGCGCTACTTATTGGACCCGCGTTGTCCTCTTCGCTTGTCGCGGACCACCTCCTACGTGATCCTCCGATTATATTCATTGTTCCATTGCGAGCTGATCTGTTTCGCTTCAGTCCGCGGGCCAAGTTTAAAAAGTTACTTCATTTCTGTACATATTTATTATTCAATATAATTTGTTACTGTTAATTATCGGGCTTGATTGTTGAATACCCCCCTTTTCCCGAAGGTTAGTTGACCAACCTGATTTAGGTTGAACCGAAGGCCCAAGGTCGACTGGCGCCCACCCCTATTTTCAGATTGGAGACCCACGACCCGTCTCCACTGTTAGCTGGCCGTGGTTCAACCGTTGCTTGCGCGGGATAACCCTTAAGGGGCGTAGCATTATATTTCTATTTATACAGTTATAGTTGCAAAAACAATTATTTTTTCAATGTTCTTGCAACACGGAAAATACAAATTTAATTTTGTTGCTAGTACCTACTTCATTTGTTGAACAAATATTTATTTTTCATTAATGAAAATTTTAAAATGAACAAATTGTTAATCGGTACTGTGCTGAGAGGTAACAAAAGATAAATAAACAAAACTCAAAAAATGTCATTTGCTGTAACTGTTGGTACATATCTGCCTGCGCATTATGTTATGGGAAGCACGTTTTATTTATTTTTTCTTTTAACCCCATTAATTTCAAACATTAACATCAAATTAGGTACCTAATTAAAATATCACCTTTCATCATTGTGACGCAGTATTTTAGCAATAATAAAAATATTCCAAAAATGCAAATCCTGTATTGAAAATAAATTGAAATTTTAAACAATTTTTTTGAAAAACGATTCGTATAACACATTTAAATAACTTTTAAAAAAAGTTTCAAAATGCTCTAAATGTGCTATTCGCAAAACTGAGTCAAGATTTTCCAAAATGTGCGTAAGGCGGTGAGCTATAAGTTAGATATGTAGATGAACCAGGCCCAGCGGCATCCTTAGCCGACATGGCTACACGCATTCCTCAATTTAACAAAGACAATATTCCCTAGCGGGAAACAAATAATTCTTTAGTATGCGCGTGATTTTATGCCAGTCGACAAATAACATCGTAAACATGATGAGAGAGAAAAATTGTTCATTTGTAGCAGTGTTGACAAAGCAAACTAAAGCGTTAATAACGTGCCGCTCTAACCGTTTCCACATAACTTGAGCGCTGAAATACCGTCACCAGCAGCGGCAAGCGAATTCTGTAACAACATCCGTTACGGATGGCTAGCATGAGTTGAGCGCTGAGCGTTGAGCCTCCGAGCCTCACCCGGCGCTCTGGAAGCCATGCTGTGTTAGTTTAAGATTAGCTACGTTAAGTGATCAACGCGTATGTGTACCGTGCCATACACTAGTACTTGTACACGACGCTACGCCGGCGAAATGATCGAGTGTGTGTTTGTCCTCCGTATCTACAAACACACTATGAATTATGTCGGATTGTACATATTTATTTGCTGTGTTTATTGTAACTTCATCGAAACTTTTCAGCATATAGAAAGTACCACTAGCATCTACTTTATTCCATTACGCCTAGTATCAATAAGATTATTGTAGATCAAGTAATTGTAGCGGTGATCTAATCCGAACCACGAAGCAATCTTCGCAACATTGCAGAAACCACGAATCGTCGCAGCGTGGCTGTTCGAGGATTCCTATTTCTATTCCTATCGCCATAAGCCGAAGCCGAATCCGCGTGTTTGCTTGCCCAGTTCACTGGCGGTGGCGGATCCGGCTCGGTTTGGTTTTCGAATATCACTTGTCAGTTGAACAAGCATATACATCACCGAAAGTTTTGCTTGAATAGCCAGAACGCTCAAGTAATATGAATCGTGAAAGGCCGATTCGTATTATATTGAACGTTGAACGTTGCCAAGGCGGGACGCGCGGGACCAACCTGAACGATGCCGTGTCAAATATTACTGAGCAAAAAACCGTTTGCATTCTTGCCGGGGTCTTGGTTCTAAACGAAACTCGAAACCGAAATATATAGCGCAGTTTTTTCACGATTTCAAGCGGAAATTTTTACTCGCAACACTACGGTTCTGACATGAAAAATTATTTTAATGCTACACATGGTGTTATCGAGGCATAAAATATATCTGCGAGCAATTATCTGCTCCGTGTAATAATATTTTCTAGTTTAGATGTTAACTTTTTAATTATGAAATGAACTGTGAAAACATACTCATAAAAAATCTTGCAGTAATATTGCACCTAGGGAATACATAGTTGCTTTAAAGTCAATTAAATAATTTCATTAATATCAATTTGGGAATATACAGCTGGCTTTAAAAAATTCCTGCAGAATATGAACTTTATATTATGGCAAAGAATGCAAAAAGTTTCATTTAAAATAATAATTGATACAAATCATTATTTCGTTTCGATTCAGTGATCTGACTTTCAACAGCAAAATGTGATGTAATCTGAAATCAGTGGTGTACTTGAAATCACACCAATGGTTCGATGCCATTATCTTCAATCTTGGCATTGTGCAGAAGGAATTTCGAATTAAGTAGACAGAAGCACGAAAATGCTAGCGGTAAGATCAAGTAAATTGCTCTCGGCAAAACATTATTTAATCGGAACCGATCAATAAATGCACTTATTTGAAACATACAGCTTTAGCACTGAGTGTTTTATACGTGTACAATATTTTTCTTTCTCACTGGAATACATATTCATTCCGGAAACAAAGGCAAATTGCTTAGCAGTTATGATTCATGTTTGCCTCAACGTATTATTATAAGCTATAGGTTTTATAAACAGGATAATAATAGGTAATTTGGTTGACTAATTTGTGGCGGTAATTGAATTTGTCTACTTAATCCATCACAAATATAAGGCGGAATGAACATATACAGCGCTGGTAACGGTTCCGTTCTACCGTTTTCCAGTTAGCGGTAACAGTAACGCAATCTCTATACCGAAATGAAGTTGAAGTTTGTGGGGCGTCCGGGCTCGGGGCTTGGCGGAAGCGAAACGGTGTGCGGTGTGCGCTCGCATAATTGAGCCCAGTCACCACTCGCCACTCGCCACTCGCTACTCGCTGTTGCTGTTGGTCAGTGTGGTGTCGCAGTGTCGCAGAGCCCTTGCACTGAAACCGTGTTATTTTTACGCCTTGTTAAGCAGCCAAATTCAATTACAACGAAATGTTTAAAAAACTGCTAGAATATATTGCTTGCGGTCCGTGCGACAGCACTAAATAACAAAGCAAGCACCGTGCATACCAAGAGGAAATTATACGGTTTCCTGTGTGTGCAGTTATGAATTAAAAATTCCGTAATTCCGCTAAAAAACGACCCGTTTTATTTGAGAAACGGCTCTATTTATACAACCTCATTATTATTTCTATTACTAATGTAATTATTTTTATTCATTCGTCGGTTCCTAGTTATTAGCATTTGTTGTCAGTCGGCGGACAAGTGGTGCGTAATCGGTAAAAATGGTTAATTAAAGTGAACGAATTCAGAATTTGGAATTCAGAATTGGGATATAGGGGTACAGGAATAGGGAAACACGTGGCTCGTGGCTGGGTTGATGGCGGTGGCGGCGGCGGCGGCGGCGTCGGGAACATATTAATTAATGCCGTGCGGTTTGAGGTAGCGATTGGCGCGCGGCCGACGCTTTGCACCTCGGATCGTCGTGTTAACATAACGCAGCCGGGCAGGAGGGGCAAGAGAGGCATGTGGGGTGTAAGAGGGGCATGAAGGGTTGGGGGGTCGGATCGTGCCGTCGTGCGACGGGCGTGGCGGCGTGCCAGACCTCATTTCCGCGGGACGCGCGCTTAACGAGCCCGACCCGAGCGAACGTTCAACCCTTCACCTGTACCCACTACCACACTACCTCCCTTCACAGCATTCAATACGTTATTATGTTCACAGATAAAAATGCTACATTATTAAACAAAACTATGTACAAAGTGCGGCATCAAAGGCTAAGTTAAGCACATTTTAATATCAGCACCTGTAATTATGCGAGTAATATAAGTGCACCTGTTCTCCTGACCACACTACTCTTCTTACCGCGCGATAACACCGGACAATCCAATTTACTAAATTGTCATTGTTTATTTACGTCATTCAGTAGAAGAGCGACGGTCATTTATTAACACGTTGTGCACTCGCACTCCTTATCAGACGGCGGTCGGTCGTAGCGACGTCGTTAACGAGAGTCCGTAGTCGTTGTGTCGTGTTCCGTGTTCAGTGCTCCGTCAAGCGGCCGAATACAAGGCAGTAACAAGCGCGTCATATGTGAAATTAGCAAACAGATACGTGCGTATTTACATAGGTGGACAAACACCGGCAGCGGCAAGCAACGAGCAACGAGCTACAAAGCTTACGGTTCTCTTCTCCCCGCTGTTCACCGCAATCGCCTGAGACAGCCCGCAGCCCCTCTAGCCCGTGCTTTTACGCTTTCAGCAAGGACCCGTCACCCGTCGCTTGGGGTGAGTGGGCACGAGCTCGCAGTCTCGCACACAATGCTTGCAGAAGAGAACGGAGCGGCACATCGGCCACCAACAACGGGACTTAATGACCGTCGCATGAAACACAAAACATGAAAGCGTACAGTAGCGCGCGAACGCGAAGACGAGAAATCCACGTGAGCCGTGTGCTGGTTTCGTGGCTCCCCATCCCAGCCCACTCTCCGAGTCAGAACCATACATCTCGGCGGGAGACGCCCTGTGCACGGTCCGATGCGTTCACTTCCCTTTCTTGGTTCATTTGCTGGCTCGCGTAGATAGAAAAACAACTCGTGATTCAATGCGGAAAGTACAATCGTGACGTTTAAAGTTGTGCAATTCCCATCCGCTGGCGCTGGCTGCGGAGTGGAGTGTGGAGTGTGGAGTGCGGAGTGCAGAGTCCGCGCCCCCTCACTCGCCGGTGTCCAGGCACGTCCCGGTTAAACATATTCAGGAATGTACGGCCAACGTGCTACAAATTACTGCCGCATATCAATTCAAACATATTATCGAACACTTCATTAAAATGATCAACGGAATAATGACGCTTATACGATATGGCCATGCAACTATGCTATGCCGATATGAGTGCCACTGATTAGCAAATCATATGCAATGAGTCCTTGAATAACGAACTTGCGAGGAATTAATGTCGCATGTTAATTCGGCAATTTCGAGGAATCGATGCGTTTTATTGGATACTGTGTGGCTGGTTTAGTGATCGCGCATCGCGCATCCCGCGCGTATTAAAATTCCATTGCGTTCGTCGTAAGCCCAGACGGGCTCGACTCTCCGACGAATCCAGCCGTCCAGCCGCAGCAGCAGTTGAGCGCATTTGCATGTGTATCACCCTCTCAGTTACTTAATGGACTACGCTGACAGCTAGCCGCCACACCACCACGCCGCCAGCATTCTGTGGCCTATGTCGCTCACTGCTCACCTTTGACCACGATGGCTTTAGTTTACCGAATGCTAATCGACGTGCACGCTGAGTGCGCGTGACGCGTGAGCAAATAACTGTCGATTTATGTTGCGGCCAGGTAATAAACTACGCGCCTTTTCCTTTACGCTCCCTCGTAGTGTTAGGATCGTAACCAGCAGCCAGCCTCCAGTCTCCAGTATCGTGGAAACGGACCTACAGAATTCGTTTGGCTTCTGGAGTTCTGGCACAACTTCTCAAGTCAAGTTGGCCCACTTTACATCAAACCTCAACTGGTCCCAGTCCCTCAACTTCTTGCAGGAAGGCGACTGATTCTCTCCTTGGAGCTTGGGTGCTCCGCCCTTTGCACCCTTCAAGGGCTCACGGGTGTGGAGAAGGCGCGTGCGCACCGGGAAACCGCACGGCACACGCCAGCATGCCACCCGCTGCCGGCTAATTGTAACGTACGTCGCTAACGCCGCGAGTAAATTACCTATCGCTGCGAAATTCTCTACTACGTTCCGACTCTGCACAACGTAAATTAACAATTATAACCACTTATGCTTGTTGCTGTTGCAAAACGCAAATTCATTATCACGAGGTACGGGGGCACATTTAGTTAGAAATTGTTAGTTGCCTGACAATTGCAATTTGCGCGCGATAATTCACTTCCCCACGCCAACAGCAGCAGATAATTCCAAGTTAGAACCGTTCTTACGTCTAGTTATCACTGACTGTAATTCTCATGTTTCAGGTATGGACAGCAGCTTGGCGTATACCAATAAGGATAGTCGAGTGCTCAAGGGCGACGCAAATTTGAGGAAACAAGTACGTCCACCCAAATCTGTGCTTGGCTTCTGTGTACCGCTGGCCCTTGAAACAAACGGTAAGTGTTCACAGAGAGCACAGCATAATGAAATGGATGGAAACGAGGAAAGAAAAGTCGTGGTTCCACCTGCGCACGCGGAAACGAAGGCTAGCACGACAGCTACAGCTTGCTAGAACGCACCTAGTCGCCACTTCGTTCCCTGCTCCTCAAGTGACCTCGGCTAAATTAACCTTTCCACGCAATTTAAATTCCTCTGTCGTTCTGTGATCGCACATTGTAACAGTTTCCAGTTGTTTCGGAGGGGCTGGTCTGTCATGTAAATTGATTGGCATGCATAGCTGCGCTGAAATTAGTAGCAAAGCCCTGGTGCTTCGCGTAAAAACACACCGACACGGTAATGCCAGTGCCACTGTTCCAGCTTCCAGCGACACTCACCATCCGAAACCTCCACCAGTTGTTCTCTTAAATGCATTTAGAGCTGCATGCTGCAAGCTAGGCACTCCGCTCTCCGACAACTGCGATTGTTTCGTAATGCATTGTTTGCACATACAGCGACAGATTCTAAATGTTCCATATTCTGGTTTCTGCAGCGAATTATGAGACTTATGTTTATCAAACATTCCAACTTAAATCCCCCCGTTGACATGGTAAAACACTCCATTTGTATACGTAATCATTACAAAACCATGCGAGTTGATAGAATACCAAACAAAAGTTGAATAAAATCCCATTAAATCCTGCTAGTGTTGATTTCCAAATAGGAACAGGAACAAGGACGGATTAAAGTCATTCAAGTGATTTTGTATTACTAATTTTGTGTACTATAATTATAACATCTATCAATTTTATTTTTAAAAAAATTTCCATTATTGTCACTATTAGTAAAACATGGAGGCACTTCTTTATTTATGATATATTTGTCTTTATTTTATTTTATTATGTCAAATGTATTTTTTTACAAAACATGTAAAATTATTTATCAACAAGTTGTTTACACACATGTCTATATTCTATTATTTTTCGTAGCATACTTATTATTTTTAATATAAATAAATCATTGTACTATCAGTAACTAACGATAATATTAGAGACAAAAGGAAAAATATGCAGGGTATATCTAAAAATTGAAAACAAAGATATTTTTGTAATTAATCTGACAGCATGTTCGGTGAAGATGTCCGCCTCGTTTCCAGATATTGACATATGCCAAAAGTAAATTATCTTCTGTATTTTCAAAATTCTATTCTATTCCTAATAGAGGATTATTACGTGTTCGTTATTACTTCTCAAAATATATTGTTTGTGACATTCGTTGTTTCCTTCGTTTTGTCAAAAAGAAATATAATAGATGGCCAGAGAACTGGAACCACAGAGCTCACAATTCGCAGAAAAGGCTGGTGGTGTACCACTGTCCACACGTCAACGTCAGCAAACATGACGATCAAGCATCCATAGTGTCTATTGTTTAACGCGAACGTACATTTTCCAGGAACCGTGTTCACCGGAAAGAAACTGGAGGGTGACAAACGCAACGCAGTGAAGAAGTTCGCAGCGGTGTTCGCCAAGAGGGTGGCCAAAACGGCAACGCCAAGTCCATGCCAAACGTGCGAGTGCAACTCTCATGACAACGGCGTGTCGTTCATGGAGTGCTTCCCTTGCCAGTACCCCTCGTCCGCCTACAGCGATTACGTAAGTCACTCAACACTCCCTAGTGTCAACTGCGACTGGGCGACTGGGCGACTAGGCGACTGCCGAGTCTGTCTCTGTATGCCTTCAAGCGTGATTCATTCGGCCGTCGGGTCGGAATCATTCCAGTCGCCATCGATCGAACTTTTCGCCAATTGCCGATGCACCCAGTGCGCGTGGGTCCGCGGCTCTCAGCCGCTAGTCGGCAAGTTGTGGTCGCCGGTTGCGCCGTGGTATTGGGTATTCTTATGATTCACGAAACCGACGCATCACTCACTCACTAGCCCGTCTTGGAATCGATCGTACCAGTAACAACAGCCTCAGTACATAGTGCTGCAACCGCACTCGCACTGTCTCCCGTGTATCGTGACTCGAAGGCTTTTGTTCTAGAGCAGTTCAGCTCGCAAAGTTACCGCCGCTGAGGCTGCCTGCTGCCATTACTGATCCGGTATAAATAGTTCGTTCCACTTTTGCACAGTGTAGTAGTTAAATGAAGAAAACTCTTCCCGGCATTCGAGCGTTCTGATAACGCTGACGGCGACAAACGATCGTGGCCGAACTCATTTGCGCTCATCACGTAATCATGATCAGATCTCGGCTTTGCAGCACAACGACAGCCACACTGCCACCATACCATAAACCACACACGCATTCCATACATACACACTCACATCATAATACATTGTTCCCAATAATACAAACTGATGGGATTGCGTTTACGTTTTGCAGGATTTCAATGAAGATGAGGCGCCTTCCGCCGTGGCACTGATGCCGGACGACGATTACGAAATTGTGGAGGATTAGTTCCGTAAACCATATCGCATGCCTTAGACAAATAACCTAGAATCTAGATAAATGGATTATTGTATATATCTTCAATATTAAACACCCACGTATAATTATAATTCATGTAAATAATTATATTAAAGTAACTTAGATTCTATTAATAAGTAGATATTTAATTGGTTTTGTAAAGGCAAAGTAATTGCCTGATATTTTCGACACATTCGTTAATTAATACTCTTAGATATAGTTGAACATAATATACATAGTACATAATGAAATCCGAAATACGCGAGCAACAGATAGCTAAAACTAGCGTTGGCAGTACTTGCGCTAAGGCTGGCATTGATGTACGACAATAATTTAGGTGATGTATAATGTAATAAATAATAAACGTTGTCAGTTTTAGAAAATTAAGTAATGCAAGGGTATGTCTGGCGTGAAGTAAGGTTCACGCGTGTGGGACAAGGAGGAGAACAGGGGAGTGCCATAACCTCAATCTGGCGCATCTCAGTGTTCAGTGTTCAGCGTTCAGTGTTCGCGGCAAGACTTGGTTAGGATAGGTAGACACCGACACCAAGAGCAGAAACTTAGCGTGCGTGTGTCTGTGTACATACTCGTACCGTACCGGGAAATATACAGCCTGTCGTCCACCCAGCGCCACCATCCGCCATGTGTGATGTGGGGCTCGCTACGATGAATGTCCCCTCGGCTCGGCGCACACTGTAATTATGGCCACCAGCTCTAGCATGCGGCGCATTAGGCGAGCACAGCACTATACCGCCCAAGCCAGGCCTATCCGTTGTTAATTAAAACTGTATCTGTTATGTGTCGTGATTTCGTTACGCGCGTTGTCGTTTCCATTCATCCGGATCCAGATTGCCATTGCCTGGCGCACCTACTGACGCCCATCCGACCACTGTACCATATACCATACAGCATATCGCAAATGACGTGCTCTGAGCTGACGCATAGCAGTATAATTGAATACAGAACTTCCATTTTGGAAAATCACATACTTCCTGGATGAATGGATGACTCTGCCCCCTATTTCCTGTATTAATAATGCTCCGTTTAAGAAGAATCGTTTCTAAAAACCATGTCGAGCAGAAAACTATTTTTTTTTATTAAATACAAAATGCATGAAGATACATGGCACTGATTTTCAAAGATTTCTTCATTTTTATAACGGAAGCTTCCATTATACTTAAATTTACTATGTAACATATCCTCTTAGCTAAATTGGATAACGCTTTAAAAATATCAAAATACCAGTAGACAGATTTGTATTGTACACTGCACTTAACATTTTATTCGAAAATAATACAGTACGTATATATTATGTAAACTATAAAATAAACATTATTTTGAGCACATACTGATGTTTTTTTTTTGTTAAGAAAATGACCCAAATAAAAGCATTGCAGTACATTTAATTGTTAAATATCACAACAAAATGATGGCAGGGAATTCTCTGATGCAAATAAACAATGAATTACGATTACAAGCGGGTGTTTTAGTAACAAATTTGAGCTCGTTTTATACAGTTCACAAATACAATGCAAAATGTAATGAATTTGACATTTATTGTTTATTAGTAGACAGTGGCCATTCATAATTTTGTTTCACGGTAATATAACATGTCAAATTTTCTTCATTAATTTTCCTGTTGTACAATTTCCAGAACAAATCTAAATTTTTGTTTTGTTTCAATCGCTTTTGTAGGATCTGCTGGAGAAATATTATCATTTAATATCTTTTTTTCAATTTTCTTGTTTTTTAGCAACTGCATCACCACAACCTTGCCTTAAAATTCATGAGCAAACTGTCAGTTGTTCAATAACTCAGCAACAGTGCAGCTAAACTCAGCTTCCATTATATCTTGCATTATCCCCCCATATTTCCCGTTTCTCCTACATAAAGTTTGATCCTTCATACCGCGCTAGCGCTGCTGCTGCCGTTACCGTTGCCCAAACCACTGCTCATTCCCGATAGTTCGTCGCCCGTCGGTTCCTAAGAACAACGGGCACCGTCTCCGCCGCCTCCAATGTAATAAAAACGACAAGAGCGTGTTCCATTAGTAGGAAACGGGCGCATTAGATCGATGCCCTGTTGCGAAAATAACGACAAGTCGATCTTGTCTTTAGTGGCGCATAATGTCGCTGTCTCAAACCGTTGATTAACATGCAATAAATACCCTCTCGTGCTCTCGTGTCGACGGCTCAAGCAGCTCTAGAAAGTTTTATTCATAAAGACAGGTGGTCTGATTGTGTGTTGCTATTTATTTTACAGTAATTGTGACTCTACAGTGTTTTTATTTCTAAATCTAACATCCCAGTAGGTTTTTATCAGGAGTCGAGCAGAATTTTTCACAAAATTGTTTTTACGAAAATGTGAATTTCCGAGCTGAATCTAATGGTGTATGTTTCGAGTCCGTATTATTACATTTTTCGAAATATCGCCGATCAATATTTTGCATAAAATTTCGAGATGTCGAAACAAGAATGATATTACTATGTAAATATTCGTAAGTGTGATTATATACTCATGGACAAAATTATCGAATATTTAATTAAGATGAATCAAGGAAAAAGTAAAGATGGTTTTAGTTCACAAAATAAAATTTGCACTCTCTGAGTAATACTACGTATTAATAACATCAGAGACTGCAAATTTTATTTTGCGAACTAAAACTATATTTACTTTTTCCTTGATTCATCATAATTAAATATTCGATAATTTTGTATATTATTGAAATTCATAAAAATCTAATAAGTTTATTTTATGCTGTTTTCAATCCAAGAAGATGATGTAATTTGCAATGCACCGGAATTTCATTATATATCAATGTCTTATTATATTTCAGTTACTAAGATATGAAGAAAAATTAAATATTATCATCAGGATATTTACCCATTTCTAGATGTAGCACTCTGCTCCAAGCAGATCTCTCGGTTTTATGTGTGAAGTGCGGTCACCAGCTGTCAAATTACGGCCTCCAAAGATGGTAGTGGTGGAGGAACCACAGGGATAATTTTATGTGGTGAAAATTTTCGAAATTATTTAGAAAATTTGTTGACTGTGAGACTCGCACCACTGGAATCCGATGCATTACCACTGAGCTGTTTAATGAGAAAGAAACATTTTAACAAACACATTATATATTTAATTTAATTAAATGACAGCTAATTAACAAAATAAGTTAATACTATATTTTTTATAAAAAAAGTAAACGAGCATTTGTGCAATTATTAAAAGTCTCGCAAAAAAATATAATTAAACATTCACAGTGTAGTTCGCTCGCTCACTCGCTCTGATTTTTAAAGCAGGCAATTAATCCAATCGACATTCAATGAAATAGTGAATAATTAGATTATATCCTATGCAGACGAAAATATTCAATTTGCACGAAGCAGAAATATTAATAACGATTTTATAAATATCTAGTTGTGTAGAATCTTTGCATAAATCTACAATTTTCATGGTTTTTTTTATTTTTGCTAAATATCTATCAAGGTATTCTGTTAATTTTAAAATACTTATGCCCAGTTGCACCACCCTACCTTAAAATTAAACTTTACTAAGCATTACTTATTACATTGCTAAGGAATCCTTATATCTTAAGTTTGTTGCTCACGTTGAATTTAGGCATTGCTTAGCTAGTCATTACTTTAGTTCTACATTCTGTATCTAAAACTAGAGATCTAAAACTGAAATTCAAAAGCGAAGAAGAATTTTTGGTAACTTAATAATAAAATGTCAGTGATTAACTGTATAAACGGTCATTTTGATATTTCACAGATTCAGAAAATTCATTAATTTATCGAGAAGGATTACCAAGTAAGTTAATTTTGTAATAATATTATTTAGTGATATTAGCAATCACAGAAATACGATTCTAGTAGTCTAGTATTTTTTGTTAAACGAAATCGTTAAAAAAAATTGCCCATCCGACAAATTATGAAAATGATCAACTGGTTATATTTTTAACTTGAATATTTTAAAACATTATATATTTCACATGTCATGTATCATATAATCTATTGACAATGTAAAAAGTTAATAAACTGCAAAATTGACATTTAAGGTTATGTGTAAATATTCTTATTTAAAAACATGTATATTAATTACTTTGAGAAGGTAATTCTTTATTTATAAATAATGAAATTAATTTAAAAAGTATACAGATATACAAACATATTTAACAAACAAACATAATTACTCGGTGAGGACGAACAGAGTATTCAACAAACATAATTACTACGCTCCTCACCGAGTAACCAACAAATACAGACTGTCCCAGATTTAAACGGCCTAACTTAAAATAAAGATTAAACACCTAAAAATAAGGTGACAAGTTCATTTGAGCAAATGTCCGTATAAATGCTTTATTCCAGAGATATTCATGTTTTTCCTATTGAGTAGCGCTACTTTAAAAAATCAACTTCATAACGAAATATCCAATATTATATTATTGTGGTGAGATGGTGAGATAAATAAACTCATTGCTGTAGTACGCATCGTAATATGTCTTATATTTATCGAAATATGGCGATTTGTAATATTTTTCAGAATACGGAAATTTCCTCAAATATGACTTAAAATTGTAAATTTTTTTTATTACATTTCTTTATAATATTCGCGACAGGAAACCCATTGCAGCAGACCGCATCGTCATATCTCTAATATTTTTCGAGATATGACAATTTTTTATATTTTCCGAAGAGCAACTTTGAGGGGTTGTAACTCGAAAACTATACAAGATATCGAAAAATATCTCCAATTTTGTGTTTTTCGTGCCATTTATAATAAATTAGTAAATTTTGAAAATTTTGGAATTTTTTTTCAAAATTTCGATTGGAAATATCTCGACAAATATGAAAGATACAGACTTGCAGTGTTCACCAATCGATTCAGCTCAATGAAATACATAAACCCAGAAAATTTCAGAAAATTCGGACAACCGGTTGAAATGTTAGAGCAAAAAGTCTGAAAATGGCCAAATTCAGGCCGAACGTCAAGGGGTACCCCTTGACTTGCAGAACAAAAAACGCCATTTTCAAGCTTTTTGCTCTAACTTTCCATCCCGTATAGCGATTTTTATGAAACTTTGCATTCTTATGTATTTCGACGAGCTGAATCGATTGGTGAACACTGCAAATCTGTATCTTTAATATTTGTCGAGTTATCGTCGATCGAAATTTTGAACAAAAATACAAAAAAAATTCAAAATTTTAAAAATTTGCCATTATGTTATATAAGGCACCAGAAACGCTAAACTGAAGAGAATTTTTGGATATCTCGTGCATTTTTGAATTACAGGCCCTTAAAGTTGCACTTCAAAAAATACCAAAAATCGACGTATCTCGACAAATATTAGAGATCTGACGATGCGCTCTGCTACAATGGGTTTCTTAGCGCTTATATTATAAAGAAATGTAATAAAAAAAATTTACAATTTTAAGTCATATTTGGGGAAATTTCCGTATTTTGAAAATCAACTCAATTCTTCATTTTTTCATAAAACTTATAAAATCCAAGGTTCCATCACGTTACTAGTCTAGTTATTGCGCACACGGACATCCATCCATCCTCATACACAGACATCATTGAGAAATTGGTCTTAACGGATTCAGTGAACGTCAAAATATGTATTTCAGCAAAAATCTCGACAGCGATTTTTTTCGTGATTCCAATACTTCCTTATACTTTGTATAAGAAAGTAAAAATGATAAACTATCAATGAATTTAAAGAAATTTTTTTAAGGTGCCATAAAAGAAAAAGTCTATGAAGAACCGATAAATAATTTAGACTCACTACGTAGAAAAATTATTCAAGTTCGCGAAACCATATCTCTCGAGCAATGGCATGCAGCAACCAATGCAGTGGCAGATCATTGTCGTGCCTGTTTAAGTGCTGCAGGTGAAAATTTTGAACAAATATTATATAAAAAAAAATAGCTAATGAAGTTATGTTATTACTTTATTATTTTAAACAAAAAAATTCTTTAAATTCATTGATAGTTTCTCATTTTTTCCCAGATATCAGTGCAAGTAAACTAAATTTTGTAATGAAATTAGGTAATAAACAATTTATTATTAATTGAATTATTATGTAACAAATCAATGCGATAATATTGGATATTTCATTATGAAGTTGATTTTTTAAAGTAGCGTTACTCAGTAAGAAAAACAAGAATATCTCTGGAATAAAGCATTTGCGGACATCTGCTCAAATGAACCAGTCACCTTATTTTTAGGTGTTTAACCTATGGATTAAGTTAGGCCGTTTAAATCTGGGACATCCTATATATTTGCTACACAGACAGTATTCAACAAACATATTTGTTCGGTGAGGAGCGTAGTGAGTAAATATATTGGTAAAACATATTTCTATGGTAGCAAACATGTACATATTACATAACCAAAGGAAGATTGGTTACTATAGAAATTAAAAAATAAAAAAATTATCAATAATAACCATAATATACAAGAAAATATTTCTAAATTAGTTATACTTTTTTTATGGAAACAAACTTATGCCTATTACATTACCATAGAAACATATGTATTTACAATGTATTTATAGATACGAATTAATTTAGTTACCATGGAAATTAAAAAGACAAAAAGTTTATCAATACGAAATAAAAGTATGCGAGGCGAGGAGCGTAGCGACGAGCCTCGTATCTAACTCATATAATCGCAAAGTTTGTAATCCAGAGAAATATAATTATTTCAAATAATAATATTCTCATAAAATTTTCGGTTTTTTCTACAACAACGAACTTATACCTGTAACATTACCATAGAAACCTGTATTCTTCACTGTAAAATTAAAAAGATTAAGAATTTATCAATACGAAGTAAGATTCAATTAAAACACTGATTTATCTACAAGACATTTAATTTAAAAAACTATAAAATGTGTTCTACTAAAAGATGCGGTCTACCAATATCTATACGGCGAAGCACCATCCATATCACTGGTTCATATATTATTCTCGGACGATTCAAATATTTTCCAAATCATCCATATCGCCATCGTCGTAATCATTATTATAATAATATAACAGTCTTGACAGTTCCTTTGTTAAGTAGACGTTAAGTGGCAAATATCGGACACTTAATTGAAGGATTCCTTAAGTCAATTTAAGTGCTGAAATTTGGCTGGGGCAACGAAATTTTTATATTTAAGGATTACTTAGAGTTTTAAGGAATTCTTAACGTTTACGTGAGAGTGGTGCAACTGGGCATTAATAGTTTAATTTGACTAATATGGTGTAACAAGATGACTTTCATCTACTACGCTCTGAACTTTCGTTATCTTGAGCTATTTTTAGAAACGATAGTTCAGATGCGATGATACCCCTCTGCATTCTCTAAGTCCGACGACCCCTTTTGGAATTCTTGGCGTTTGAAAGACAGTTCTTCGTTGACCGTTTTTAGGTACAGTTTACAATGTGGTCGTGCTACGTAAAAATGTATTTTTACGTAGTTTTAAGTTAATTAAGTCATATAAGTTAAGTGCAACGTTAAGGTAGTTTTAATAAGTGTTTAAGTTTTAATAAAGCTAATTTTTACATTATTTGGGTGTTATGATTGAAATAGGTCAAATTTCATCCGCTTCTAATTCAGCCACGACTGGCATTTCCCCTTTCCTTTAATAAAGTTTCCTTCTTTTATTATCCTTATCCATATAGCCACCTCACATTTTACTACAATAGATAGTATTTAAAAAATTTTGGAGTTAGTTTGGCCAACACTGAGCATTGAACGTAAATCACATATTGATAAATATGTTTGAACATGGCAGGCTGGCGCATATATGAACATGAATTTGAATCATGTAGTCGTGCTGTCGTGCATTTAGCTTATTTCACACGCGTACCGGTACACCGTTAACCGTACCGACGGATAGTGATCATGGGCGTAACTATGGTGGAGGCAGATAGGCAGATCTGGCAGATAGGCGGACGGCGGACGGCGGACGGAAGGAAGACAAAGCGCGCGACACCGGACGTGATTAAATACATTGAGTGGGTTCGCGCATCGCGCACTGCGAACGCACTGCCACTACTTGAACGATGATGGACGTTGCAGAGTAATTCCATGTCATGTAACAACGGTCCGTTCGACCATATTGACGAGTGCCGTACCGAAACTGTCACATTCCATTAATTTATGCGTCGTTAATATTAATTACACGCCGCTGATGTTGAATGCAGTTTCTTGCACGCACCGCGTGCTCCACAATAGCGGTTCTCCGCTGCGACCACCCGAATCGGACGATGCGGACTCGACCCCGACGCCTGACGCCTGACGCCCGGCCCACTATTGGCCGAACAGTATCACTTGGGGAGCACAAGGAATGTACTTTGGTCCATTATTCCTAAAATATGAAACACTGAGGAAAATATAGAAGTGTTACCAATATGAATGTTATATACAAAAAATATATATTAGAAAAATTATAAATAAATTCCTAATTTTATTGCAAATTTTTATTTTAGTGATATACATACTTTAAATTATCTAACAATTATGTCTATTTTTTCCTTTTTCTAGATTAAATCACAATTTGACAACTTTAATTTAGATTTAAGATTGGTCCATTGGCAACACTGCGTCTGATAACCTAAATTTTAACGTATCAGTTGTGTCGTCAAAGTGTATTTTAGGTCCAAGCAAATTACTTCGAGCTCGAGTGTGAAAAAGAAGCGCTTTCCTCTCTAGTTTGTTGTATTCTTTTTTTGTTCTATGACGTTTGTATAATTGAATATTTTCTAACGCGACTATGGTTTTATAACTTTCCCCTTAGCACAGAGAAATTCTAAATTACTTCAACACGCCAAGTTATATCGTTCGGACAATACCTACATCAAATGAAAATAGAAAAAAAAAAACAATTTCTATTTCTTACACCGTGTTATTATTTAAAATACACAGATGAAATATGCCACCATTTAATAATGATCTATTAAAAAGAAAATGAATGAAAATTTTGTGCAAATCTCTTACGAGACTCGGTTTTAAGCTTCACATTTGCGCATAGGACGTAACGTGCGCAATATACAGACAGGAAATCGCAACGAATATCAATAAACAGACTATTATATTTAGCTGCTCCAGAATTTGTTTTCATAACATTACCTTGTCGGGTTTATAAGATGGGATATTATTACCTCACATATTTTATGCATAATGCTGCAATATACCCGCCATATTTTTGTGGAAACTCTGCCGCCATGCCACATAGAACTTTCGTTTGAATAGTGCTTCTAAAATTCAAAATATACAGCCTTAAATTTGCTCAATTTTGGCAATTACAATTTTATTATGTAAGCTAATTTAAAATTCTATTAGATATAATTCTAAATTCACCATATTTGGACAATGTAGGGGACCAATTTTCCGTAAACCGTTCTATACATAGTCAAATAGAACTCAGGTGTAGCGTCGAGACAAAATCTCTAGTTTCAAATCATACAAGATAAACAGATAAATAAAATGCATGAACTTTATTTGATAAGTTGAAGCACAAGTTACATCTGAATGTGCAATAGTTTCTATCCGATCAATTTTCCAGCACGAAAACAAAAACAGCAATGCTGCCACATGTTAAATTCACAGCACTTTCTTGATAAACAACATACAATATAAATGGAACAGACTTTTTTCATACCCATGATCAAATGTTATTAATTTGGTGTGATATTACACAACGTAAATATTTTCTTATTATTATTATTATTTATTTATTTAAGAGGTCCCAACTGCTGAAGTTATATGCCGCCTCGATACCTCGTTTTCAGTGGTGTGACGAGACGTACTGTTCGCAGGGTTTTCGCAAAACGGTCACCTATCGAACTATATTGAATGTGAATACTGTCCCCTATTCCTAATTTTACAAGCTAAAGTAACTAAACGGAATGTTGTTTCTACATTTGGTGTTTGCTGTACTTGAATAATGAACGAGTATTCAATTAAATTCTAACCTATTGATTTTCTTGCGTGATTCAAACAGTGGCAGACCACAGTAGTAATTAAATAATTCTTTTAAAATTCTTTTAAAGATTTCAAATAATTCACTGGAGTTCTGCCATTACTCAAGTGTACGGCCTATCTATTAATGAATTCCGTGTTGTCTGAATGAAATCAGTGGAAATTTCGGGTTAAAAGCTGACGAGAATTTTTATTTTCAGGGATATACTCCTTTTCATTTTCAATAAAATTTAAATGCTTTGTGTAAACACAGGTATATTGCATTTAAAACCAGTGAACAAACCGTGTGATATTTACGATGATTTGATAGGTTTAATGTGTATTTATTACATCTCTGTTTTGTGTGCTTTATATATTTTTCAAGTTAATAAGTATACTCTGAGTAGAGTTCAGAGAAAAATAAATTTTTTAATTGCATCTTTAAAGCATAAAATTATGTTTTTTTAACAAATTTATGTATTTAAAAAACAACTCCGTAATCTTTTTTATTGCTTGGTAAAGCTTTCTTTTTCTTTAATTAGTATATTCTTTGAGTTACGTGAAACTTAACTGACAATTGCTAAAATGATAAAAGGAAATTCTTACAAAAAATGTGCTGCCTTTGAAATAAGAAACTAAATGAAAAAGAAGTCTGAACTTCGATTAAGAAATATCCCTTTAATATTTTTTCTATTTTCGGTCCGATCGGACAATAGCGAACAAAAACGTTGTACGGGATTTGTATCCGTCTCCATCTTCGTCGAACTACTTGTTTTTACAGAATATTGACTAGAGAGTAGTGAGTAGTGTAAGCACTTGTCGTTCGACCATTTGTCTAACATTAATCATCGCGACTGGTTTATCATTAAAACCATGTTAAAATGTGTCAAGTATCACCGACTCGGTATTTTTCTGTTTGAGTTAAGAGCGCGACTGAGTGCTGTTTGACCCTCAATTAAATCAAATGTCAATGAACGTCACACTTTTGTTTCTTTTTTATAACAACGTATTCTTGCTATTTAATTAACTAAATACGAGTGTACATATTCATTTATTATGCGTTAAAGGACAGTTCGTTTGGATCTGTTTCATTTGACAGACTTTTGTCATGTGTAAAATGTTGCGACGGATCTTTATTGACATAAAGCAAATTATGTGGTGGTTAGTGTGCTCAAATATTGATGATATTTGTTTCGACAAAACGAAAATTTAAAATGGCTACAAGCTGAACTTGCATACGTAGAATGAAAAGTTGGATAAGGTAATATTTTGAGTAAATGTACCGGTGAATTGAACCGATGTCGATATACACTGTACAGTGTGCACAAGCTAACTGAATGTTACAGGTGAAACGTAGCTGCTAGTCGGAGACAAACCGGGCAGCGTCCAGCGTCCAACGTCCAGCATCCGGAGTGCACGAAAAATGCATCGACATGTTGAAATTTTATTAAATAGTTAATAGGATCTGCGCGATTGCGAGTTGGGACGAAACGGTGCAGCGCGCGGTGGGCAATCGGCGCTTGATCGCAGGCCGGACAGCGTGACGTGCGGTAGATTTAAACGGAGGGAAATTGCACTTTGCAAATAAATGATATTGTCACTGAATCGAATGGTTTTTAACTATGCACGGGATTCGATCGCTAGTTCCACTGGCACAGCCACTGCTGCTGTTATCTTTTTATGATCGAACGCATTCATCCACACTGACATGTCCGCAACAAATATATAAAAGTACACGTGACGTAATAGGAATAGCTAACGACTGAACTGAAACTGAAATTGAAACAAAAGCGCACAGGTGTGATGTGACGCTGAGGCGCTCAGGGAATAGCTACGTCAGTTTTATTTCGGGCGTCTGGCTGTCGGACGCCCGATGCTTTGCGTCTATTATTCAGCAGGTACGAAAAATTCTCTTCGAAAGGTTCCGCCAGCACCGTTCTCTAATGTCTCAATTTAACGGAGCAACGTTATTAATGTTCCTTCCATGATTTATAGAAATTTGTGGATAATGAAAAGAAAATTTCACATAATCCGCGCCGGAGAGCGTACACAATGACACACGGTCACGCCACCGTTCGCTTCCATTCGACGCCATTCCCCCGTTTGGCCCCAACTTGTTGAAACGAACTTAACACGCGGCCAAGAAATAAGAGCTGAACGCTGAACGCTGAACGCGGAACGCCGAGCGCTGGCCGCTGTGCTGGCACGAGCCGTGCGTGCCGTCGGCGATTTACCTCTTGTGCACGCACACGCCACACCGTATAGCATATACGCTAACCTCTTCGCACACATTTACTCTCACATTCGCACCATCATCTGCACTGTCGATTGTCGATTCATGCATAGGCGTACATGGTTAATCGCAGTTTTCGTTGTTGTAAAAAAATCTCGTCTATCACTGGAGACTTGGCCGCGAATAATGGCACACGCACAAATTAAGCGCACTTCATGTAACGTATGATGGAACGTCAACTCGATTTGATTTCAGCACCATCGTCGTTCGCGCACCCCGAACGCCGTTCGTTGTCATAAAACCAACGGACTCGTCAGATTATAGAACGACACCAATACTGTGTTTCCTGGCGGCCGTAGCCGTTGCCATTGTTCGATCTTGACGTGCCCGATTTCCGAGCGTTTCTTTGATGATACAACACTCAAAGAAAATAGTGATGGTAATTGACTTTCATTTGCAAAACAAAATACGTTGCACTCGGCGTGCAAATGTTCACGGATGTACCGCTACTTAATATCTCGCAATGGTATTTATGTATGTGAGGCGGAGAGCGACAGAAAGCATGATTTATTCACGCCAGGTATGAGAGGACAAGCTTATCTTTTGAATGATGGTCCTTGTTAAAAATCCGTTGCCTATTAGGATGTCGGATGGCACGGCGGGGCTTGGGGAATAGGGACTGGGAACTGCGAACCCACGAGTCGCGCTGTTCTGTGCTCTGTGTTCTGTTCTGTTCCCCGCGAGCCGCGCTCGTTTAAACCGCGCCAGCCCCCGGCTACCCAGCTACCCGACAGCCTGACGGAAAAAAGTTAGAAAGAAGAAAGCATTGTTGAACGACGAGCGAGTGAAGCGACTGAGGCGACAGACGTGCACTGCTCGGATAGCAGTGCGCCCGACGCCCGACGCTCGACGCTGCTCCGTAATTATTCCAGTACTCGCATTCGCTCAGTCGCCTTCGCTTGCCGCCTGAACCGCCTGTACCGCTTCAACCGCCTGCACGACGCCCGACCCCCGACCCCCGACCCCAATCCCTCAACCCTCACCTTGGCGTCTGGAACATCGCGGTGCCCGCAGGGGGAACATCGGGCTTCGATAAACGACGAACAAAGCGAGTCGGTAACCTGAGATTAGACAGTGCTAATATGTCTCCGCGTGTTCCCGTAAGTGATTTTCAGTGAGACGAACGCGGCGCAGGAAAAGTAGCTGTTTGCTACCGGGCTGCCAAGCTTCGAGGCTTCGAGGCTTCCAAGGCTGCAAGTCTGATTCTCCTCTTCCTAATATGTTTAAAATGATACCTTCGCCGAGTGGTTGACGTTGATGTTGATGCTGATGCTGCTAGGGACGCGGGTTCGCGGAAGATTGAATACACCGATAGTGCATGTGGATTAACCATTGAAAGCTCATTAAGCAACTGAGTATAGTACATAGGGTGTTTCGTTTCATTTCGCTGCAACTGTCCCATCCTTGATAGCAACATCAGTCGTTCTGATGCTGCGATGGCACGCACATCGCCGCACCACGCTAGCACGCTACGCTGCGCCGACCTAACTAAACCATAATGTTAAAACACCCCCAATTGATTCAATTTTACCCAAGAGGGTTGGAATAAAAATGTTTCCCGTCCCTTCTTTCCCTCGGGCGCGTCCTCAGTCACCCACCCTAGGCAAAGCGCTTGAGAAACATAGATGAGCATGCTGGGAGCTATTAAATTGGACACATCGTTAACATAAATCATTCTGATGCAATCGTGTGGGGCCGTCGAGCGTCGACCGTCGAGCCGCAACGCCGGCGACGATGCCGACTACTAGAAAGAATCTAGATCGATGGACACAATCCAACAAACAGCAACAGACTCCAGCTACTGACAAACAACAGCCACCTACACATGTGATGTCAGATTATATCTCATCAGATCACATATAACATCGCGATCTATTTTTGTGCGTTAAGCAAGGTCACGAATCCTGCACAGACAGGAGATAGTGACGGTGGTGGTGGGTCGGTATCAGCGAGGTGATGCATACACCGGGTGTTGGGTGCTCCGTGTGTCGCGCGTTGGTTGCGGCGGCGGTAGCGGCGGCTGCGACGCGCGACGTCGAGCGGGGTCGGGACGGCGACGGCGCTGGGGTGCGCGCGAAGTGCCTTTTCGTATGGCGCACGCCTGTGAGTCGACGCCGATGGTGGGGAGGGACGCGGTGGGGAGACTGGCAGCGTTCGGGGGCGGCAAGGACCTAAGGGTATGTGATTTAGTTTCTGCACTCGCCGCGCGATGTCCGTGCGTCTGGTATCTAGCGGAGTTATTGGCAAACGTCAGTGTACGTGCACACGCGACCCGCTGCTTTTCCTCCGAAGCGGAAGCAGAACGGCACGTTGAGCGTTGACTTGCTCATCTGTATCTGATCGTGGTCGCTGGCCGTTGTTTATCCAGTTTTTCGCTTTGTTATTTACAGATCGCGGGAAATTGTAATTGTTTTTGTTCTGGCGGTTCGCGCGCCGCGTGATGCAGTGTCGTGTGCGTGATTTGCGATGTGACTACTGATGTGCAGTCGTTACTGGAATGCGTGCCGATGTGGTGAAAGCCCTGCGTGCCGTTATGTCCCGGCTGATTCCGCTGCTGCTCTGCTGCTGGCTCACATTGCTCTTCCCGCCGCAACCGGCCCGCTGCTACGAGAAACGTGCATTCGGTAAATACCCCGACGGCCCGACGGGTGTTAGACTCTACTGAGATCTTACAATTTACCAACCTGGCTTCCATTGTTTGTTTTGGTGATTAGATTAGATCTCCTGGCTAGCACGCTTCAAGCATCAAGCGCCTCTGTTATTCTCGATGTGTAAACTTATCTTTTCTCAATGCTTTATCGGTGACTAATCTTAAGCAGGGGGAAATAACAATGGATTCAGAAAATAGAAGGGAGAGTATTTTGTGGCGAACGGCAAACGGCGAATGTGAACGTAGTGTCCGCGCGACGCGCTCGTAAAATTGTTGTTGAGTATTTCCCGCGCCCCGGCCAACAGCCACATGAAAAGTTACGTGATCAAATAAGACAGTACATGCCGCCGCCGCGCTGTGTGTAGCTAATATACACAGGCACACTATATATGAGAGTTCATCTAGTGGATCCGCGTAATTAGGATTTATGTGTTGACACAGTTGGCAAGGCAAGCCATCGTGTATACGACGAACGTACGTGCTCCTCTCGAGATCGCTTCCTTGCCTTTCCCGACGGCACACACGGCACGCGTGCCACGTCACGTACCGCGGAGCGTGGCCGCACTTTGCCAGTACCTACCTCTCATTTGACTCCAACTGTTCTTCCGATTTTCCGTCTTCCGTTCCCCGGCGGAACTATGAATGCGCTTTGCTGACCAGCGCTTTGCCGACGGCAGCCGACCGTCCCAACGTCGAGACTCGAGATCTTGTCACTTGAATCGATATGCGTCCTGCTAGTGATGGACTGATTCTTCAGTATTGTAACCCCTCGTTTCTCCCGCTTTGCATGCCCATCGCATTGTCACTGTCGTCCTTATTCTCTTTCATTTCTTTTCTCTTACGGTTCTGCATCAAAATAAAAGAAAGAACGAATAAATTGCTGAACTCGCATAAATTTCAATTTACTCTCAGTAATTTTTAATTCTTTAATGTTTTAAACTGTTGATTCTAGGCTGTTGCACAACTTCACTGAAAGAGACAACGGTATACACGAAGTAAATGTGCCCCTCGTGATCTCACCGTTTTTATAAAAATATGGTTCTCGTGTCGTCTCAGCGCGTTGAGCGTATTCCGGATGGAAGCGTCGCGGTGCTCCAAGACTATGTAACTTGACCGTCATAACAGGTCCCTGGTCGTCGATAAATTTTAATGAAACATCGGAGAATTAATAATGTGTGGTTGCCGGCATGCATTTTTCATCTAATTTAATGAGGAATAAATTAAAACGCCGAGTGCACGCCGCTATTGTGCATGCTACAAGTCACCGGTCGCGGTCACTGATCGAGTGCCATGAATCCGTATATTTCTCATGAACTGTTGTTGTTGTACGCCAATGCCTAGGGATCCAGCAAATCGAATTTGTTTTATTATTTACACGAAAATGAACATATGAGACAAAGATGATTATGAACGTGATTTGACGTGCGCGAAACACGTGTAAATATCTGGGGACATCAGTGGCGGCGATGTCGAGCACGTCGGTGGTGCGAAATCGTTGAAATTTTAGCGGAACGTGAGCGTGTCGCGCGCTGAAATCTCAAATATCTCCAGATCATTTTAAAGGGGGGTCCAGATAACGTGGCAAATAAATAAATCATTCGCATTACTTATTCATCCTAGACGAATCCCGTGTGTGGAAGATGTAAACAGGAATTAGGGCTGCAGGAGGGCGTGGCCTTTTGTCTAAGTGCATGAATAATAAATCGAACAACTTGAGTGTATTGCGGACAGAGTCGTGCTCGGCACAAATCGAGCCACGCAGCACATTTTCCGCGTTACTTCAGCCTATCCCATTGTTATTAACATAATGATTTCACTCTAATTGCCTGTTAGCTTGCCTGTTTTATGCCCCGCTCATTTTTAGTATAACAAACCCGGTGACCGCAACAACAATATGCGTGTATTGGCGTTCCGGCGTCTCGACGTCTCTGTTCCACACCACTGACAAGAAACTGGTCCTTGCCTTGTCGTGTCGTGTTGTGTCGCAATGTAGCATCATGGCGCGTCTTGCATACCGCTTTTAATCAATTGTGAATTGCGCCATATTGCCCACGACAGCAAATGAACAGAAAGCAAGAAGAAAAGGGACGCGATAGTACGCCGTGTATTTCAACGGTAATTGTGCGAACCGACCGTTGGGACAACAACTACGGTTAGAGAGTTAGAGCGTTGCTCGTCTGCACTGCTGACGCTGCTACTGATACTCCTCCTGCTGCTGCTGCTTCTACTACTGCTGGTCCTGTTGCCTGCTGCCTTTACTGTGTCGCACAGTCATGCTCATTGCCGGCTTAGTTTCCGAAATGTATACTGTTATTACTCGGCTTGTATTTGCTCATTAAAAATCGTTACGAACCCTGACGTTTCGGCCACTCGTCCGCAAAGTACCATCCGCTAGTCGCCAGTCGCAGCGCAAGACCCGGCGCCGGCGACACGTGCGACGTTTAATTGTCCCGTACGTTTAATGGACTCGTCACTCCAGAGAACACGCAGCGTACGATTCATTAGCGGCCGATGACGAAATGGGGACAGTTTGCTTTTAATTAAGCGCCAGTTGATCGTTCCTTATTTCACGTACCTATATAACAATTACGTTCATTTATTTGCACGGCAGTCGGTGAGGCGGGCTTGTGCCGGGCTGGAGATATGACGGACGCTGGATGCTGGATGAATGTATATATAGATTGATGGGTGGACCAAATGGAATAGGATACCTTGATGGCTCGAATCAGCGCTGGTGGTTGGCGGACGTAGGAGGGAAGTAATCTGTGCTTTATGGCCTTATTATTTCGAACAAACAACCGGAAGAACGGAATCCGGCCTGGTTGGGTTCATGTTGATGGTGAGCGCTGAGCGTTGAGCGCCAAGCGCCGTCTACTCAGCCACTTGCCGCGTGCCGCGTGCCGCTTGGCGTTTGGGACGTGTTGTTCTCATTTCACCACTGTTTACTGAATAATTAACCGAGTTATAATTGAACAGGCGAACTTGTCATGGCCATACTGACACAGCTTTTCATTTTATTTAAATATATAAACATGTTTGTTTTTACAATTTTTACTTTAAATAAATTGCAAGCAGACTGTGATTGTAAAGCATTTACTTTGTGGCACCAGGAATTAGAATGAGAGAAATAAAGTCTCTCGTCACTAGTCAGTCGCACGTGTAAATTTACTGTTAGTATGTTGCAGATGATACACTTTTTCCAAGTTCATATCAATTACCGCCTGGTTGAAATATGGCTATGACGGGTGATGTCATTGAGTATGGTTGTAGAGGGGTAATCTGTCACTATAAGTAGCGCGAAATCGACGAAACGTCGCAATTTTAGCATGTTCCCAGCGAATTCTAAGACGCTAAAGTGTCGGAAACCTACATTCTATTCGGCACTGTTCTCGACTGTAATTACTTCACAAACTCTCAATTTTCTATCGAGTTGGAGTAGGTCTGGCTGAATACTGGCAGTGAGTCGGTAAAAGACGAAGAATATGGCGTTGATATGTCCCGAGCCCGGGTCTTGTCTCGTTTGCAGCGTAAGAAGCTTAGGGCGCGCAGTGATTCCTCCATCCTGCGCAGTGTCTTCCGTCTAACGTCTAACGGCGAGTCCACTAGGATGGTAGGATGTCCGGCAGGATTACCTGGACCCGAACACCTGCAATTCGTGGCTGGTGGCTAGCGTGCGGTGTGCGTGCTACGCGTCGCTCCGCGAATCCCCAGATGCTCGTTCTCGCGCTCGTGAAGGCGGCCCGGCACATTTGCCTGTTAAATATGAACGCCCACGTCAAACGTAATCTATAATAAATAGCGTAGATTACGTCCTGATGCCTGGCGCAACAATTCATGAAATTCTACGGCGCTACTGTTAGCTGTTCAGTCAAATGTGCAGCTCCAGCGGAGACGCTGAATACTACGGAGTCAGGCCGTCCTTTTTCTTACTTTTTATTTTACTTGCGTTGTGTCAGTTACCATTATGTTCAGGATTGATTTACAAGTTACTCGTACTGAATGAAATACGAATAAAGTCCTTAAAATGTAATTAATGTTACAAGTGATAAACTTTGGTCGCATTTTAAGTGTAACAATGAAATGAAACAAATTACTAGTCCGAGGCAAGTTTTTGTGCAAACAACTAAATGTGAATGTCACCGTTTCGTTTCATTTTAAAAATTACGTTATCACCGTACTTACGGGGCCCGGTGCCCGGGGCGTCGGGCGCCGGCTCGAATGAACGTAGCTTGCAGACCGAAGAGTTAAATTTCAGCTTTTAAAATATAACGTTTATAAAGGGCCGTGTCATGCTACTAGAAATTAAACTAAGAGTTTTGTTGCCATTAAATAAAACACCCTTTTTTGTACTTAACTTTTAATGGCTTTACTTGAATAAATATGCACAAAAATTCCAAGAAGATTTTAAGCAACGAATGTAAACGAAACGGGAAATTGTGATTTCGTTTCCAGTATCAACGCCAATTAGAAATAATTAGTCCGGGAGCTCCTTTTAAAATGTGTAATTTGAAGAGTCTGGCGTTGGCGGTCATTTGTCGGCACTCGGCAGCGTAGCATAGTGGAGGGTGCAGGGTGCAGGGTACAACGTACGTGCGTCGCGAATCGAAAGCCGACGCTTGGCCCGATTCCGATAGCAGAAACTGTTACGGTAACGTCAACGGCCATCGGCCAGCCCCTCGCTCGTTTCCAGTTCGATTTGTTCCACGTAGCCCCGCGCTGCCTCCGGCCCAATGTACACAACACATCACCAGGCAACAGAAGAACTCTCCCATATAAATCTGCATTGGTATTCCGCAGCCACGGTTAACCCCTGTCATTTGTAATTCTGTGTGTACTGTCCAGTTTTGCGCTGATCCGACTGATTCCACGAATCCATCGGTTAATAGCGTAATAGATGACCGTTTGCACTATTTAACAGAATTGTGGGTGCACGACGCCCGTTTTGTTTATATCAATACGCGATGTGAGATTCGCGATACGTGAAATACGGGACGCGCATTCATTGTTCGTTGTCAACACTCATTTGCTCTCGTACTCGGCGCATTCGTACCTATTTATCCACCCGTTTCGCTTCCCATTCTTTATTAAAAACTTTGCGCGAACACCTCGCGACTTTGGAATCTCCAGCGTATTCGGAAATAAAACTTTTCTCTCCCATGTGTCTTAAGTGAGTGGTCCAACTTTCCGATAAAAAATATGGTATCAGCTGTTTTTCTTTTTGCTTCAATTATAAAACGCATTACCCGGCTATCCGAGTATTGCCGTTGCCGTTGCCGTTCCCGTCCTCTACCTGGTTCGTATCGGTACTCTGGTGGCTCACGAATCACCACCGCACCAACACCCTCGCCCACTCTCACTCTTCTACTTCTACAGCGTCTGGTGTGCTGTGTGCTCAAATTAAAAGCGACGGCTTCCTTGTAACTTTCACTGTAATACTTACAAATGATTGTGTCTGAAATTATCTGTTCCTCTTCCTGAGAAACGGCAAATCGTGACAAAACATCTGCGAGAACTTTTACGCGTTCTTTAACTTGGCCTGGCAACTTCAACTATTACCAAGTATTTCATTGTTTGGATACAATTTAAATTTTAAATCGGTGCGTAACTTTGTTCGAAATGGAAATGGCTTCTTTTTTCTTTGACGTTTAAACGAATCTCGTAACTTTTTTCGTTTGACCCAAGCCGGTACAAAGAGTGAAACGCCCCTTTTTGACGCCGAAAGTTTGACAAAATAGTCACAACCAGTGAAAATATGTTACAAAGAATGTGGAATTTAATTTCGCTGGTGATTGCCATTTTCGACAATTCAATCTCGCCATGAAACATTCGGTCGCGGCTTTCGTTACAGCAATGAGGCTGGCCGTCTGGCGTACTCAGTACTCGTTGCCGACTCGCGATCAACGCTCGATGTCCGATGTTCAACGCTTGACATAGCGACTCAGCTCGAGCGTACGCAATAAATACGTGCCCGGCAGTTTTCACAAGTAATAAAGCATTTCGCAAGTTGAAAATGAAATAGCGTTTCTATCTATGAACTGTCCGATAAACCACTTGATGTACGGTCACGACTAATGGCCGTGTCTTGGCCGCCGGTGCAGAAGCAGAAGAACCGGGCCTCGCAGCGACGCTCGCGGCCATCTGCTCCGCCTCCGCATGCCGCTCGGTACCGGGAGCAAGTAACAACGCTGCCGGCAAATGCTATTAACGCTATTATAGGTAGTAGGTACCGTGCACACCAATCAATGAGCCAGCATCAGCGACACTGCACTGCTGAAAACATCACAATAACTTATGAGCAATGCTAGTGGTCAGGTGAACATCTCGATTCACCCGTACTTTTCGATGCATACAGATGTTTTTGCGTTGCCGGAAAAATATTGGTTTTCTTGTGGAAATCTCCGTCAGTCTCTCCACCTGACGTGACATTCGGCGAGGAAGAAAAAAGCACACGCCGCCGGATTCATTTTGGTTTTTCAGGTCGTCACGTGAGCAGTGAGCAGCGAGCAGTGAACGGTCTTCGCTCCCATCACCGATCTGTGCCGATCTTCGCGATGGTTCGAGCTCCGAGGCGACCCTCCACCTCTGCGTCTTCGCTTTCGTCTTCGATTACATCAATTTGTTCCTGATCATCTTGGCCATGCTGAGCTTCTTGTGCTGCGTGCTGCGTGCTGCGTGCAGACCAAGCCTCCTGCGACATAACTTTCGGAAATAATTACACGGCTATAAATCGCAACTTTGAACAACTAAATTTTTTATTCAAAAGTTGGATAGAAGAGCGTAAATCTCGGGTAAAGTGTGCAGCAGGACGGCAGAAAATTCATGCGCAAGGAGCGCGAGTCCCCGGACTAGGCATGGAGGCCGGTTTAAACGAAGCGCAACTTTATTTTTAACTTTTCAAATTTAAGACAGAACACCATGTCGGTGTAAGTAAAGCCGCTGGATCAATTTGGATGTACAGACATACTCGTACGTATGTAAAATACGCGTACGCTCACGTAATCGCCGAAAGAAATCGATGTGCAGAGCTACGTGCCAGGGGTGCAGGATCGAATTCATAGCGCACGGCGATGAGGCGAAAGCAGGGCATGGCCACTGCCACGCAATGCACGTGGTTATGAATAATCGGGAGATCGTTTAACGATGGCCGCACAATTGAAAACATTATCAGGAACGCGTTCGTTCATTGAGCACTGCCATCATAATTAAGCCAAAGACATAGACATTATCCTGGCAGCCAGCTTCATGTTCGCGTACATAATACATGATCACATCACGTATACCTTTCAAATAATTTGATTTCCCAATAGAGTTTTTCCCCTGGTCGATTATCATTAAGTTGCAGGTGCGTGAGAATTCATGCGCGCTGGAGCGATACGAATGAAGCCCAGCGTGAAAAGAACAAAAGGGGAGTAAATCTAATTTGATGTATAAATGGTGCACGGCACAAGCAGCACAACGATAATAATGACCCAAACAACTTGGTCGCTTGTCGCCCGGACTGCGGTCTCCGTATTCTGTACACTGTACTGTACACTCCGTACTCGGAGCTGGGTGCCGGCTGCACACGCTCGATCGCCCGGCCAATCGTGTTTATGAATTATGCAAATGCACCGTGCCGCGATGCGACCAGGACGTCGCATAGAGACTGGTGACTGGCGCCGCGCGCCGGACGCTTTACTCTTCTCTGTGCAGCCTTGCAAACAAATTAATTTTTGAGTCGTTGTGGGCGCTGGGCGCACGAAGCTGCTGGCTGGTGGGGTCAGGGTTGGTGCATGAGTGACACCCGTTACGGATTTAATTAAGTTTAATTAATGCCGGGACCGCGGCACCACGAGACCCGAGCCCCCACTCAAGTGGGGGCTGGGGCTGGGGTTGTTGGCGGTCGCCACTCGAACAAGACGTGTGGTAAAGTTGCGTTTGTTTCCGTCACGTTTGCAGACGCCAGCGCGGTGCCGCTACAGAGGTTTACCGCAGACGCCGGTTCCAATGTGACCCTGGCTTGCCCCGGTGTGACCGAGCATTCGCTGGTGCAGGCGCTGGAGTGGAGCTCGCGCGGCAAGCTGGTGGAGTACATGGGCGAAACCACCACCGTGTGGAAGAACCGGCAGCGAATCTCTCTTCTGCCGGACACGTTCGCATTGCATTTCCATCCCGTGCGCGCGGAGGACAGCGGCGACTACGTTTGCCTCGTCAACAGTCGGCCTAAGCCCGACGCCGTGGTGCGTCTCATCGTGCAAGGTAAGTCCATCCATATTGAAAATGATACGAGTACACACAGCACACACAACTCAACTGCAACTCCGTGTTTCCGCTTCGTCTTTTCTCTAATACATTATACTGCTCCAAAAGTGAAATGTAAATTTAATATGACTTCAATCCCACATGGATGATATTGCAGCCTTGTTCTACCCGTCACAATACGCCTGATGGAAACAAACATCTACGTCCAATTGGAAACTGAACTGAGACTTCTCGCACATAAAATCGATGCCTAAATCTCGTATACGCTAGCTGCTGTTTGCTGTGAGATGCACGTATTTGTTGCAACAGAATTTATAGATTCGCGGATCAAATATTCCCATATTAACATATCTATCTAAACTTCGTGCATTACTCGGAAAATTTCAATTGTCAATCAAATGAGAGTTAAATACTGTCGATCTTGTCTCGATATAATCAAAATACGAGACGAGACGAGACCGTAGCTAATTTGACATTCACAAAAAAAACACATCATTCAAAACTTTCAGTCATGTTAAATATTTTCTTAATAACTTTCCACGAAAACGTTGAAATTCCATTTAATTCGGCAACAATCACGCGATATACAAATATCAATAAAATTCCTTCTAATCTCCCTTTCTCACTTGTGATACTGAGTGAGTTTCAATGTCTCGATTTAAAAATAACTGAAAGTTCACAACGCGGTAACAGAGTTTCATATAAAAGTATCTGTTTTAAAATATTTAAATTTAAATTTCAGCCAGCAAGCAAGTAACTCAATTCATTCTGATCTAGTTAATACTTGATAGAAACACACAAGATCACTTTCTTTGAAGTCGCATCAAGGTTATTTAAATAGCTTGCAAGAAAGCGATCCTTAATTATGTTGGTTCAAAGGACTGTCGCAGCTCTCCATCTGTTGCTATTTTTCGACACCGAGCCATCAAGCGATCTCATCCTCATCTACATTGCAGATGTCGGGATACCTGTTCATTACATAATGAAGTTGTGTTCGCGGGAACACAAGTGTAAATACATAGGTTTACCGGCAGAATCAGTGTTGCTCAGTTCTAGGACTGTAAACCTGTAGCCGTGCAGTCCTTCGTACAATTTACTATTCTTGTATGTATGCAAAGCGAACAAGCCGTTACCAATAGCCTGATTATTTATTCTCCACTCCGTTTACAATTGTGCAATTAGCTAATCCTATGAGAAGTTTATACAAACATATTTCTACACATACAATATCTACGAGTATAGCTGTAGTCCTGATACATAGATTATACTACCTAGTACCTATGGACAAATATATGCGCAAATATTGAAATGAACTGTTATTCAAAATATTTTCAATTTGATTCGCGCGGTCAGTATGTTGACCACAAATTTAAACACAGTTAAATAAATATCAACAATCAAAGAGTTTACATATTATTTTAATAATTTCACATTCAAATCTATCATGGAAATTCATAAAAATACTCGTATATTATCGAATTTATTTTATCTAAATTATATTTTAAATTATCATTAATTTGTATTTGACAACGTTACATAAAAGGAATTAAACAATTGGTTACCCAAGCTCCGAAATATAAATATATTTATTTCATTTAAAATGGAGAGTAAATATTTATTCTAAATGAAATTAAAATTCATATCTGCTTAAAGTATTTAAGCAAACATAAATTTATTTTATATGGAAATTTAGCACAATGTAAAACGTTTTAATTTTTAATTGAGGAACGAGTAAAATGATTGTTTCCTGTCTTAGTATTTTGATTTTTGTATTGTTTTATTTTTGGATTGAAATAAGCAAAAAATAATGGAATATAATATTCGATCGCACAACAAGAAAACACCCTCCTGACGTCGTTCCTCCGAAAATTAATCGCGAACCATGACAGAAAACACTATAGAAAATAAATTCAAGAATGTTCTGTAGAATCGGAGCGCAGACACAATATTGACATCTTGTTGACGAATCACGGTGCACGTATGAAATATAGTAAATGGAATTCGCGAATTCGAATATTATTTCGCTCGTCGACAATGTCGCCATTGATCGAAGTTCGCGGAGGAGTAAGGGATAGCGGAATAGGGATAGGTCAATGCTCATAACACAAGGTAGCTCTAAGTTTGGTGCTATCTCAGTCGCCGTCATACACGTTGCCTTATCCGTGCCATCAGTGAGGCAAGGCGCTGGTATTAAACGTGGTACCGGACCGCCGTTGCCTCCGTTGCCTCCGTTGCCATCGTTGCCATCGTTGCTGCGACCGTAATATTGCCGCATATAAATTAATAGTTTGGTAAGTCTGTTTGAATGTAATGAACTAAGCGCTTTAATGATCTCTCTCTGTTGTTTTCCGATGGCCTGTTCCAGCCTATCTTGCCGACTTTGCCGTTGGCTCCGGGCTTAACGCTACCGGCTACCGGTTACCGGCTACCTCTACTATTATATTATAAATCTCACATATTGCACTCTTTAATTACCATGAACTTTTATTTATTTCTTCTGATCTGCACTACGTGAGCAATTATTTCAAAACGCACGACATTTACACCTTTAATACATTATTTCTTACAAAGCACATTTATTAAATTGTTCTCTATTACTCAGCAAGGCGAAACAAAGCCGTTTAGAACAGAAATATATTTTATGAAAAAAAGTTATTTGAGACACAACTGCCAACAAACTCAACTTAATTTGTTGTACAAGTACACGAAAAAAAAGTACTGTAGACTTTACCAAGCTATCCGGTAGGATGAGGATGTAAGATACATTTTATGCAAACTTAACAATTAAGAAAGTATTTATTGTTTTTGTGTAATTTGTTCTGTACTTGAGTGGACGGGAACACGCATTTCTGCCGGGAACACATATCTGTTTGCCGACCTACATAATATGTACGTACATAGGTATTAATTTTCTGAAACGCACGAAATACTTTGACGTTTAATGTATTATTCATCACAAAGCACGAAATTAATTATACTATAATTATCCAATTATACATCAAAATAAAACAAATTTAATTGTTCAATCGAAGTAATAAACTAGTATAACTTCAGTAAACCACGTCACAAAATTATTTCTTTAAGTGCTCTGCGTCAAATATTCAATAGATTACAATTTAAATTTTCAGGTATGCAAATTTAGACCGTTAACTACCTAAAGAAATTAAAAACTTGAAACTTGGGTGATTTATAAAAAGAAGTTAATGTAAAATATTTAAATTGCCATTAAAATCAATTGCTTAAACTCCATTTATTTATAATTTTTCCGTAAGCTTAATGACAGCGCTTAATTTAAAAGTAAAAATATTATCTTTAGTTGAGATTTCAAATCTAAATACTAAGTTGCGTGAGAAGCCATTAAATTGCTCATAATGACTACTAAACACTAAACACATAGCAATGAATTTTCTTTTCTTTGAAGTGAACCATATTAACCATTAAAACTTACCTCGCAATGCCGCAATATTCATTGTTTCACTGTTAATTAAGAAGAAAATTTAATTAGATCGTAACTTTTATACTACAAGTTTATTTTTAAAATCGTTAAAATATAACAGTCTATTCTTTCACATATCTTCAAGCGGTTTTGAAATTTTTATTGTTATAGGGCACAATTACCAGGAAATATAAAGAATATTACACAAAAGTTATTTATGTTCCTAGGTCTCGAATTAATATATTATTAACTAAGTGTTCGATTTTTTTAGGTAATAGATTCATTTTAGTACCATTGCAATTATAACACCGACAACAATGTTCCCGTTATTAAAGTTCAGTGGCTATCGCCCAAACATGATGATAACGAAATTATAAAATTCCTCTGATTTTGTATAAAATATTTTTGAACATCATGTTCCATGCAAGTACAAAGCTCCTTTTGTTATTGTGAGCTTTCGATATTAAAAATGTCCGTTTTGGTGGGGAGTGTTAATTAATTTTCTTTTCATATTTCAGAATAATTTTACCTATTTTACTTTAAAGTCTTTATACACATTTATATGTCAATCATAATGATGTTTATAATCTACAAAGCATGGTATGTAAGTGAAGGCATATTTATCTTTTTTAAAATTCTAAAGCTGTTTGAATAAAATTTTTATTTTGTAAGAGTCAGTAAGCCAGAAAATGAGTAGGCGTTATCGTTTGCTTGTTTATATATTTTACAAAAATATGATGTACGTGTACAGGGGCTCAGAAACTCATTTAATGTAAACATGATGTAAATAAAAAAATAATTACATCTCTTTATTCAAATAAAAATTTAATATTGCATGCTATAGAGGTTTAGCGAAAAAATTACATTCCCTGTTTACATTTCCTCACAGATTAGCTGATGCAACTGTTTGACATATTTAATCTAGAATGCTATACATATACATAATATTTGAAATCGTACACATGTTTTTTAACCTCTATCTATTAATTTAGACATTAGTCATATGTCAACTGTAACGTTAACTTGCTAGATGAAGTCAAAATGTCAAAAATACATGAAATTGCACTAACCTGTTCTGCTCTTCAAGATGACCTGGTGGACCGGTCCTTGTAGATGTGTTCCATGCTACTGAACTCCCAGCTGGGGATTATGTACACACCTGAAAGCTCACAAATTCACAAATTAAAATAGGTTAGTTTCCATTGAAACACTTCAAATTGTACCGAATATAACACAAATAAATTATTAGTTTAACATATATATTAAAAAACAATATGTGATTGAATGAACTGAATTTGGCAAGCACTGAATTATTATTAAAATGACATGTGTGTAATTTCACCAAGCGAGCAGCAACAATACTTGCTAAACTTGTTTAGCAGGTTGACAAACCTTTCAAGTGCTGTGGGATCTAGTTCGCAGCGCTCAGCGCGGTAAAAAATAATCAATTTAAAATTATGTATTAAACTTCCAACCTAATCATTATGTTAGTATTAGCTAAACATTTTTGTGCCGTTATTTCAATATTTGAATATCAGGCATTACTGACATTTTTGTGAATGAGATTAAACTTCTTTAAATCATGCCAAAAATTTTGAACGAAAAATGTTTCCAACATTATTCTAATAGATTGCAAGGTTCGAAAAATTTAAAAGATTTGTGTTAACCTTGTTTAAACTTTAAGATGAAAAACTTTATGTATAAAAAGTTTTATCATTGTCACACACATTCCGTTCTTGGAAAAATTTCTTAACTTAATTAAACTTGACAGAAAAATTTTCTTTGAAAAGAATAAAAGTTCTATAAATATTTAATCACTACTTATAGTTCAAACAAAAAATTTAAAATACCTTACCTTGTGTTTCAACGATTTAACAAAATTGTCATTAAGAATATTATACATTTTTACAGTCATGTAGGCAGTTTCTAAAAAGAATATGATTTTATTTTGTGTACTTGAGTGTCTTGAGTAGATACTTATCTTTAATTAATATATTAATATTATTTCAGTATCTGGTATATGTTTGGATGTTGCCTTCATTATATATTATGTATGATAAGACACTAAATACTACATACTATTTAAGTTCACTGATACAAAGAAACAAGAAACACAAGTCGAATCGATGATGACTGTTCGCTCGTTCGCTCGTGGTCTGAGGCTGATACATATATCTACGCCTCGTGAAGATTACCCATAACTCCTTGCAACAAGACAAGTAGTGCGAGCAGACACATTCAAATAAATACTAATTTAAATTTTAACAATATAAGTACAACACAAGTAAGTAATAAACAAATAGAACCTAAATATACAAGAGATATGGTAAATCAATTCTTATGTTTTGTGTATCGTGTACGTAACGTATTATATTGCTTTAAGTGTACTTAGAAGTTGAAAATAATGTATCACAGTTAGAAACCGATTGCGCTTATGAGCACTAAGTACAAATAAAAACTTTCACATCTAGCGTGTATTCAAATTTGTTAGTGGGCGGATTGCAGGCACTAAGCACGTTGTAATCCAAGATTGATCTGTATGCACGTTCGATTATTCATAAGCATAACTACTCTCTTGTGTTTCGTCCAATATTAGTTGCGAGACTGCGTGACAGACTAGCAGACTGTACCGTGTACTACATACATACATTACAACTCAACTCCAGTATTAGTTTGAATTTCGCAATCTCTCTTAATCCTGGCTTGTCACTTAGTGAATTTATATTTATGTTCGCGCGTTCGAACTGTCTAACAAAGTGCAACCGCTTCGATGTATTGTGATGCTGGAAAAATTCCCAGCACCGCAATAGTTTTACGAGGATTTTGTTGTCAATATTACTGGATTATGCACACGTACGTACACAGATATACAACTATCATGGAATAAACACTGCGCCAGTGGCGTACCAAATAATGCAACGAATTCACGCAATCATCACGTTTTAAATATTCTAAAACTGCGATTGTACCCTTATTGTATTTTGCCTAATTGTACTATAATTAATTTGAACAATAATTCTCATACCTTTATGATATTGTTTCGAAACTTGAAATCTCTTCGCAAAGCCAACGTCTCCAATTATAGTAAACAAAAATGTACCTTTGAGAACGCAGAGTTCCAGTCAAGGTTTTGGGTCATTGATATATCTTTACTCTCCTATGTCCTTTGAAAAGTATTGGCCTCTGGCGCGGTTGACAGTTGAGTATAACCACTACTTGTCTCTCTGCCTTTCTTTTCCAGATGAAGCCACTTATGAAATTGGCCACAACGATGAGATTTATTTCAAAATTTCACACGGAAATCAAAGTTTCAGCCTATTTCGTTTTACTTGTTAAAGAATCTGCTATGGCAACACGCGACATTTTGGTATTAGTAGGAGTAGGTATTTATTTATTTATTTCTCAGCAATAATACATATTTATCATAAATAAACATCTTGCAGTGAAATAGAAATATTGAAAAACAATAATATTTAGATTGTTGTAGCAGCAATCGAAACTAATACCATAGTATTAATATAAATAAAAATATGTATTTTTCAGCAATATTTTTGTTTTATTAGTTTTCGATTGCTACTACATCAATCTAAATATTTTTGTTTTTTAAATAATCTAATATTGTTGCTGTAGGTATATATCTAGATATATATTACAATAATATCATGTTGTCTTAAATATGCTATATTATTAAGAATGTAATATATATTTTCAAATCAACAACTAATATTGCTATTTCACTGCAAGATATTTATTTATGATAAATATGTATTATTGCTGAGAAATTATGGTTAAATGACAGTTATTGTTATTAGAATCATATTTCGTTTTTCTTTTTTTTTTAAGCGGATTCAACTACTGAGGTTATGTGCCGCCTCGGTTCCTCGTTTTCGGTGATATGGGTTTTCGCAAAGCGAATCATATTTCAAATATTATTATCTACGATTATTGTTTGAAACATTTGTCTCGTACTGTTTCCATTTACGAATTATAATACGTTAAAGAAAATTATATTTTGACATTTTTGTTTAAATCTATTATTGAATTAATAAAACAACGCTTGAAAAATGTCTATTTTTGATATGTATCATAAGTGCAAACAGATTTTTTTGAAAGAATGAGCGTTTCTTGATAGTGGTTATCCGTGTTCCTGAATCATTTGATAAGAAATCTATGGCGGGAGGTATTGTGGTATCCACAACAGATTTTTTGTATTCTGTGGAAATAGTTTTTGTGTTATGGAGCGTTGGCAACAGACATCTTAAATCAAGAACAAGCCCCATTACAATTATCTGAAACTATCTAATTGCTGTGCACATTAAATGCATAGTGATAAGAGCGAGTATGTCCAAAATAGCTTTATTAGTTGAAATTATGTAGTTCAAACAGCACGCTTGGGTAATATCAGCAAGAAAAGAAGCTGGAGCCAAAGTAAGTTCCCAATGCACAAATGTGCACATTGCGGTAAACAATTATTGGATGCGCCAACGCTAACCTCATAATTAACGTGCATGTTTTGCATCAAACTAGTTAATTTAAGTACAAATATTGAAATATACTGCATATATTCATTATTAATTAAATTAGTTGACGGCCAGTGATAAAATCAAATATCTGATGCAATAATTAACATCTGTTATCTGGTGTTTCTCGTATCAGTCATTCAACATGCATGACACCGGCACCGGCACCGGCGCTGAACTACGAGTAGCCTAGTTGTTGTCTGTTGTTCGTTTGAGCGTGACATGTTCAAATCGCGCTCTAAGTTTCAATCTCCATTCATTTTCAAATTTGCACTGCAGCAGAAGCTCAATTCTACGAGTATTTATCATGTGTTGAAATATATGTAAAGCAATAGTTGTGCATCAACTGTATCATTAAAATTTGTGTATGGTAATGGCGCACCTGTTGTTTAACTCAATTTGTCATATTCGATTTTAATAATATTCAAATTCACCGGATTTATTTTATTTAATAGACATGTATATGTCATCTTTATCTAATATTATACTTTATTTTTTTATTTCAATGGCATGCAATGTAACTATTATTGTATAACATACATTTATTGATGGTACATCGATAATAATTACGTATTTATAAATAAATCAGGGTATTGAATGAACGAATATAAATATACTTATTCCTGAAAGATAAATAAAACACCTACGCTTTAAAATATGATTTCCGTATTTAAGTTTTATGAAAAAAGAAATAAACAATACGAATCCAAGGACTCAAATACTTAGACCATTCTTTTTAAAAAACATAATATATATTTTTATACTATTCTTACACTGATGTTTTCTTGGAACAAACAGATTCCTCTTGTCTTAAATGAAGAAAAAAATTGATTTGAATAGTGCCAATCTGATTTCGTTTTCTTTGAAAACTTTTGTAGGTTTAATAAATATTCTTGTATGAAAATTAATTTAATTTTGAAGGAATATATCACTATGGGGAGGAAGTAGATTGAATAGAAATAGTTTTAATTCAAAATGATGTCGTTTTAAATAAAAACGTTTTGTTTAAAATTAAAACGACTTCCTTTTCATTATTTTTGAATACAAAATTTAAAATATATTCATTTTCTTTCAATGCAGAAAAATAATAAAATTTATATTCAAAATTAATACTTTTTTGAATTGAACGTAATCATTTTGTAAGAAATAAAATTTTCTTCAACGAGTGCATACAAAAAGAAAACTGAAAATTTTCTTGAAACAAGAATTAATTTTTATGAGTGTAACCAAATAAAATAATACAGTTCATTATATTATTCAATATGTGTTTCAATTTATTTAAAAGTTTTTTTAAATTATCACATACATAAACTTTGCGTCAATTATTCCACCAATAAATGCGTTTAGCTTGAATCAAAAAATATTAGCAGCATAGGTGACAGGCAGTTGATATCGTATTGGTACTATTGAAATTGTCACAATAAACTGATGTGTATAAAATGAACGACAATATTGTTCTTGGCATTTTATTTACAAGAAAACTTAAATAATAAATTGTATCGTGTAAAACAAGCATAATGTATGTGCTTTATTTATTATAAAAATGAAATATTTCTCGTCACAACTGGCAAAAAGCAAGATTGGAAATACAGGAGTTTATAGCTCGCAGTCTCTCGTCCAGTACCTACTGTGTAGTTAGTGTCGTTCGTCATTGTGTAGTGGACTGATGGCGTGAAATGAATAGTTTTTGTGAATGTGGATTGTGATTTAGTGTTTTGTGTGTACTGAAAGGAGTCCTTCTCATCAACAAAGTTGCAGGTACGTCACATTTCACACATACGATATCCAAACGTTGAGCTCTATTGTTAGATTCAGCTCGCATGTGTGATAATTGTCAGCAAAAAATTCATTTATCCGGTTGAAAAATCAGAGACAATTCGATAATGTAGGTTTAAATACTGTTTACTCACTTTCAGTTAACATTACAATGTGGCTGTTTTCAATGTTTTGTACGTGAGTACTTCATTACTTAGAGTGCATTTATATTTAGTTCGACGCAGTCGTAACCTGAACTTTTTGATATATAACTGAAGTACTCTATAGAATATAATGTAAAGATATTATTTCGCGGTTCATTCTATAGAATACATTGAAAATTAGCTTTGGTTAAATTTTAATATTAATTATTAATAATGATTACATGGTAACGTATCCCACAGCCGACAGGGTGACATTTTAAATTTACCAAAATTATCCTGTGGTTACAACTTACAACTTTGGAGACTATAACTTGACGGCTGGTAACCGCACTTCATTCGCAGAAATATGTCACGGAGATGTAGCACGGGGCTGCAACTAAGGGTTGACATAACATACACACTTTCAAGATGATAAAAATTAATATTTAATAAAAAGGTTAAAACGTAGAAGATACTAAAAGATGATGAATTAAACAGAATGACACACAAATACAAATATTACAATTGACGACAACGTATGGATATATTGAATAGTTGCAGTTAACAAAACATTTTACAAACAATAATTACATAAAATTCTACATTTTGTAGGCTAATTTCAACATCTGAAAGCTTACTGTCTGTCTTCGTGTTGGCCAAATACACCCAACTACCCCATAAGCGGGTAGGTGCGGGTCAGGAAACCTCTCGCAGGGTCAACACAAAAATTGCATAAAAATTAATAACCTAATCAAGGCCTCTCTGTAAATTTGCCAACCCCAGATGGCCTTTCAAGCCATTATTTCAGAATATTTGCCGCCATAATCTCAAATGACTATTTATGAGAATTAAAAAGCAAAGTTCCTCACACTCAAGAACTTCTGTCAAGACGATTTTCGATGCATTTAGGTCTGAAGGAGTTTGAAACTTGATATATTAAAAACTCTTTGTCAGTAAAACAATAAATAGTATTCTGAAGGTTCGCTTTGTTAAGAGATCTTCGTACGTAGAGTGCCACACCCATAATGCGAAAAAGGCGTAATGATGATATATTTATAGTTGAATTTAGTAAATTCTTGCTATTCAACCATGAAGCTCCTAAAATATAAAAGTGTGAAGTGGCTTGCACGGTAATGTGAAGTGCCAGTACAATGTGATATTAGTGTCAGTGCGTCGATTCAACAACTATCAGCTGAAATACTTTCCGAGTTGGAGAACAATACCCTCGCCAGCCTCCTCATCCTCGCCTACCCGTTGCCCGTACATTAAGCTTTGTCCGCCAGCATCTAGGATACAAAGAGAAATTGATAACAGACCGATGTTCATCTAAATCCAGTAGCTTTGTAACGCAACTCTTTCAATACGCGGGCCAATTAAGGCTTACAGCCGTACACATTACGTCCAGGACCGGGCCTAGGTTTTGCTGGCTGAAGCGGAACAAATTAAAAAAAGAACTTACGTGCCATAAGTTACATTGTAATTTTTCCCACGAGCTATTTACATAACTGTTTAGTATTTAAATTTATTCTGTCTAGAATAAATAATAAATATGTAGTAAAGGTAATAAATAAAATCATATATTTGCACCCCGCAATCTTGGCATTACTTATCTTCTTTTTCTGTAATAGGAGAATAGCAAATATGTACTAATAGATTCAATTACTTAGTTTTATTGCAAAGAACGATATATTAATTACATGGGCCCGGCCCTGATTGCATCTCCTACTGGCGTTATTGCCAGCATTGCCACCACCACAACCACCACCACCATCACCACCACCACCACCACCACCACTAGGCGAGTTCCGATAAATGTGAAAGCTGCGAGGGTGATAAATGAATTTCATATTCGTTCGCTTGATTCGTTGTCCGCTTTTGCATCCCGCTACCTCGTCCTCATGCCGCTACTGCTAATGAAAGAAACGCGCTTTGTGCTGCGTTAGAACTCCTGCCATCAGGCCTATTTGAATTCAGTGCTGTCGCTGCCGAAGAGATTTTTCCCTCGGGGCACCACTGATTTACCAAAATTATCATGCTTTTTTCAATTATTTATTTATATGCAAACTTCAAAAATCACACAGACTATATTCGTATTTTTATTGATGGCTATCAAAGCGTATAGCGTATACAGTAAAAGCAATTATTTGCGATTTATTAATTTTGCGGTTGTTAAGTATTTTAAGTTAATGTTGACAAATATATTGGGTTAAATTAACAATTTGAACACATGACAATTTGTTAAATTAAAATTATGTCGATTCTGAATTATTGACAAGGAAAATTGTTGTTTTTATTTATTTGCTGAATTTATAAAATTTAACAAATAGACTCGTGAATAATAAACAAGTAAATTTAGCTAACTTATCAATTTGAAATTGTTAAATGAAATTTGTATCCTTTGTAACAATTTAATTTGTTTAATAACTATGATTTATTGTTCTGTTTCAATATAATTACTAAAATAGTCAAAAGTACATAAAAATAAATTCACAAATATATTTAGTTACGAAATACACAAAAATAATTTGTTACTTGCTAACTAAATTTTTAACTGGGTAAAGCGTTTATTTCATCGAATTCATATTGTGGCCTACATTCAAGTCTTAAAACTTGACTTCAACAATAATATACTTAAACTAAAGTAAAACGTGACTTTATGTATCAATAAATATTTAATATAGCATGTATATCATTCTTTTATTGATATAAATTTTTAATATAGATATATTCCCTTCAAAAGAGAAAATCATAAAGTCGCTTTTTGCTTGTATCGAAGCGTATTGAAGTATCAATCATATTTCTAGCAATAGATGCATCAATATTACCCAGAAGTAATCTTTTATGAATTACCCAGTCGTATTAGAATTTTGTGCATGAATTTATAGTATGAAATTTAATACGTTTGCTTAGTATTTTTTGCAGGCAATACATCCACGAAATTATAAACAAAAAACTGTATTAATAAGGCAATTAAACTAAGCATTTAGGTAAAATACTTAATTTCATTTACATTCCGCGTACAATTAAGTAAATAATAATAAAGGAATATTATCTCTCCTCTCAAGCAGAAATGAATAAACAATTCATTTAAAAATAATTGTCTTCAAATAAAGACTAAAAGAATTAGCCTCGTTATGACTTAAATGTCCGCAAAATGGTTTCCAGTTCCGCCATCTCTCCAAACATCGAAGGCTTATTACATTTTCACTTCGACAACGCTGCGGTCGTGAAAGGTAATTTGAATGATCAATATTAAAAGTTGCACCCTAGTGTGCTTTTCACTACAGGAAATGCGGTGTTTCGATACTTGTACAATTGAATCAAAATACCCTATTTGTTTGCATATAATTGTTGACAGTTGCTATTTTAGCTCATTGATTTTATATTATTTATATACATAAATTCATTTTGCTCTAGTTGGTTTTAAATACTGATTCAGTATTTTATTAATTAAGGAGAATTCCATTTTCATAGCAGCGCTTCAATTGCTGCGATGTTGAAATTCTCGCGCGATGGAATTTCTATTTTTCAAATAAAAGCTAGTTTATCCTTCTTTGTTAGTTTTTATGATTAAATTTGCAATATCGAATGCCACTTTCAACTCACTGCTAATAGAGATGCGCTATGCGCACCTGACAGTTCATTGATAATTTATTTTTCATTTATCTAATAAAAGAGCTTTTCAAAATTATTTAATTGCGTTTTATTCAACGAAAATGTTTATTCGCCCATAGGTCACTGTGGAATCACGGTTCATTCTGCTTTTAAAATAATTGATTAGCAATGTTTTTACACACCGATAATAAATAAATTTGAGGAATGTAGGTATAATAGCAATTTTATTGAAAATTATAATTCATACAATTAATAAAGATCAAAGGTAATCAAATTGAATTTATATCTATTTAAAATTTATGTGACAAGTATGATTATGCTGTGCATCCCTTGGAACTTCTATTAAATCATTATTCAGTCAGCACTTTTTGCGTAAATTTCTGGCAAAAAGTTAAGTATTATGCATATCAATTTCGATATTACAGTATTATTATAATGAATAATTATTAATTGCAATTCGGAGAGTTTAGTCATGCGTCGTTCGGGATTTGGTGGTTTCCAATGTATTTACTATTCAGAGTTGATAGATCATTAGCAGGAACGTATCGTACTTTATATGATTCGGTAAATTACTGATGAAAATGTAATATAATCGATGCAACCGTATTATATGTATTATTATCACTGATTATACGTAATTGGAAAACAATAAAATAAAATAATAACCCATTAATGACCAATTTCAACAACAACAAACAAATTAAATGTTTCACTGCACAGAACAATATTGTTATAATCAATTTTTGTGCTACAGAAATATACAAGGTGTTAATCAAAACAATTGATTATGTCCTGTGCAAAATAATAAAGTTTATTATTTCTTAACTTAAATTTCATTTCATTCATTTATAATTTATAAAATAAATAAATCAATATATTATCACGACATTTCCCCAACCATTTCTGGGTATGGCACTCTGCTGAAAAAGGAGTCACAGGGGTAAATATATATCGTGAAAATTTTCGAATGTTTGTCGGCAGTATAAACGAATATAAGATAATCAATAACACTTGGTTTGTGAACAAATTATTTATTTATTTTCATTATGTTCCATCAAGGACCGACTAAAAATTCTCTGTCAATTATTTATAAATGAATTAAACTAAAATTTATCTAAAAATATTATGCTTATTAAGTTTCATGTTCGTAATTATTTTATAAAAAATGACGATATTTCGAAGTTAAACCGTAATGATGTAGTTCTATTCTGCGCGCAAATACGAGGAAAAATATTCGGATTTTTAGAAAATTTATATGCGGCGTGAAAATATGAATATGCCAGAAAAAGTGAAAACGTGTTATGATATATTCCAAAATACGAATGTGTAAAACTCTCTGTAACTGTTGTCAGTAAAATTTTAACAATTCATAAATTCTCCCACGACATCTGTGTAATCCTTGGGAATATATACAATTCTACGACCCTTATTTTTGGGGTGCAGAATATATATATCTTCCAACAGAAATTAAATGTAGGCCGCATATTTGAAGTACTGGCCTGTGAATTTTAATAATAATGAGGGATCGTTGTAGGTGTCGGTGAGTGTCGTTTTTAAATCATCATTTAATTAACATTTATACTCTTTTTGTGTGCGTAATTGATTTGACCATTTAATATAATTAATGACTGCTTTATACGATTTATACGTCAGTCAGTTTCACACACTATTATAACCAAATACCACATAATAAACATTATCGTTTCATTATTTGATTTAATACGCTCTGTAAACGGATATTAACTTCATTCATTTTCAAGGTATATTTTTCAATCCAAATTATTAATTTAATACCACCAGTATATAGATATATTTTTGCAGTACATGAATTACTTGGTTGTCAATTAGTAGTGTGTTTATTGTTTGTCATGTAAAATGTACATTTTAATAAATAACAGTAGTATTAGTAAATCCGGAAGAACACTGAAAGCGGTTTTTTCGGGATCCGGAAGTGATAAAAATAACATGTTTCATATTTTTGACATATGACGTGGGTTAACACCGAATATCCTGACACAAAATACGAATTGGAAATATCGATAAAAGCTAACATTTTTATATTAATAGAGACATTAATCAAAGTTAAATTTATAGAAAATGTATTGCAATAAAGCTTTGCTAGCTCGTATA